>CM053595.1:271144417-271185150 GCA_028646575.1 Pseudocheirus occidentalis | reverse complement strand
TTCCTTCCTTCCTTCCTTCCTTCCTTCCTTCCTTCCTTCCTTCCTTCCTCCCTTCCTCCCTCATATTAATTTTAACTGGATTAATTTACTTTCTTATTGTCTGCTTCAACACCAAGCAAGTACCCTTTCCCCCTTCCCTATACCTTCCAACTGCCCTTTATATTTTTTCTTCCCCTATTAGAATATAATCTCCTTGAGGATAGGGACTGTCTTTCTTGCTTTTGATTTTGTATTCCTAACACTTAGCACAGTGCCTGGCATAAAGTAAGTGCTTAATAAATGCTTGTTCTTTCATGTATGGATGGATGTATGCATGTATCTGTGTGTATGTATGTATCTGTGTGTATATATATCTGTATATATATGTATCTCTGTATATATGTATCTATGTGTATGTGTATGTATCTCTGTGTGTGCATGTATCTGCATGTATTTATGTGTCTGTGTGCATGCATGTACCTGTGCTCATGCATGTATCTGTATGTAGGTACATATGTATCTCTGTGTTCATGTATCTGTGCATGTATGTATCTGTGTGTATGTATGTATCTATCTGTGTCTTACATGTTACATCACTGTCTTTCAGACTCAGAAGGAATGTCTTCCAGATAAGGTGTGAATCTTTATACCATTGCACAGAGGGAAAATAAACCTGAGTAGGTATGTTAGAACCAGATTGTAGAGGGCCTTGAATGCCAGGCTAAGGAGTGTGTATATTATCCTGTACCCAGTGGGAAGCCCCAAAGGTTTTATTTTTTTTAAATTCTGCTTTGAATATCATAAGGAAGCTGTGATGAAAATGACAATCTGATATACTACTGACCTTATCTAATATAAGAAATTGGTATCTAAGGAGTGCATTTAAGTCATGATTAAATATCATTTTCCATTATTATCTTCTCCTTAGCATAATTAGCTGTTAATGCTCCTGTTAACAGAACCCAGTCAGTAGTCTTCAGAAATAACATACACACAAAATTCAGTTTAGTGATATGTGAGTTGAGCTCAGGGAATTCCCTCTCTTTGGTGCATATTAAATGTTGGATTAGAAGCTGGGGAAATGTTCCAGTAAGTGGATAAAGAGAGGAAGAAATTTTACTTTCAGAATGTAAGTTTAAAAAAAAGTCAACTTTCTGAACCAAATTAATTTTTTGTCTCAGGGCAAGAAAAAGGAAATTAAAAAAATCACAGAGAGCAGCCTCCTCCCAGGTCCCCAGTTTCTCTTGGGTTCCCATCCCTCTCTGGGAACTCCTCTGACCCAGTTTTTAAGTCTCCCAGGATTTGAATGCTTGAGAAACTTCATCTTCTTCAGGAAGCCATTTTGACCATTATACAATTTGGATTTATCTCTATGGAAGCATATTTCTTTCACTTATGTTCTGTTCACTCTTTGATATTTTAATGCATCATATACTCACTCACTCATGCATTTATTCATACATTCATTCATTTATTATTCTATCTATCCCTTCCTTCCTTTAACAAACATTTATTAAGTACTTACTCTGTGCTAGGAAATGGAGAAGATATACAATTCAGATAAGAATCAGTTCTTCTCCTAGTTAAACTTGCTGCTTAGTAGGATGATAAAATAGTAACCCATATCATTCTGGCTTCGGCATTCCACTGCAATGTCTTTTTTTCTTCTCAAGCTTCATTCTTTTTAACATCTCTAAAGTCTTTGATGCTATTGATCACTGTTTTTCCTTGATAATTTCTTGTCTCTAGGTTTTCAGGATGCCTCCCTCTCCTGGTTTTCTTCCTACATATCAAACTGGTACTTCTCAGTCTCTTGCTGAATCCTTACCCAGATCATACCCTCTAAACGTAGGTATCCCACTTGGTTTTATTCTGGGTTCTCTTCTCTATACCACTTTATTCTATATCACTCATCAGCTCCCATGGATTTAATTATCTTCTCTGTGCAGATGATTCTCAAAACCACCTATCTTGTCCTACTTTTTATCTGAGTCTTATATCTACAACTATGTTTCGGACATCTTGAACTGTCTGTAGACATCTTAAATTGAACATATTCCAAGCTGAACTCATTATGTTTCTTCCTAAATCTTCCCTCTCCCTGCCCCCCCACACACTTTGCAATTACTGTCGGGAACATCCGAACAACATCCTCCCACTTCCTCAGATTGGTAGCCTAGGTGCCATGCTAAGATCCTCACTATCTCTCACCACCCCTATATCCAATCTGTTGCCATGGTCTATCAATTTCACTTTTGTAGCATCTCTAGAATATACTCATCTTTCCTCTGATACTGCCACCATCTTGGTGTAGGCCTTCATCATTTCATGTCTGTATTCTGGACTCTTGAGATAACCTGCTTGTTGGTCTGTGTGTCTCAAGTCTTTCCTCAATCCAATCCATCCTCCATTCAGCCACTAAAATGATTTTCCTAAAACTCTAATTTGACCATGTCACTCCCTGCCCACCTACTAAAGAGTCTCCTGTGGCTCCCTATTACCTCTAGGATCAAATACTAAATTCTCTGTTTGGTATCCAGTGCCCTTCACAACTTATCCCCCTTCTACCTTTCCAGTCTTTTTATACTCTACTCCCTGCCAAATACTCTTCAATTCAGTGACTCTTCTATTCTTGCCATATCTGGAACAACACACTACATCTCTAAGTTCTGGACATTTTTTCTGGCTGCCCCCATGCCTACAATGAATGCTCTCTTCTCATCTCCACCTCTTGGTTTCTTTCAAGCCCCAACTAAAATCCCATCTTCTACAGGAAACTTTCCAATCCACTTAATTCTAGTGCCTTTTCTCTGTTAATGATTTCCTTTTTATTCTGAATATAGTTTATTTGTACATTTATTTATTTGTTGTCTCCTCGTTAGACTATGAGCTCTTTGGGGTCAGGGACTGTTTTTTGCTTCTTTTGGCACCCCCCAGTGCTTATCACAGTATTTGGAACATAAGTAAATACTTAATAAATGTTTATTGACTCACAACTTTTTAATCAGCAAGTAACTACTATATATTACATAATGTTGTGAGATGAGTATATTATAACAAAGTGAGTCAAAATAGTGTAGAAGAGACAAGGAGGAAAAGGTCACCAACAAGGAAGATAAGGGAAGATATCGTGGGGGAATGAAAATGTGAGTTGAGCTTTAGATGAGGTGAGTTGAAGTCACAACCGCATGAAAGGCTACTCCAAATCACAAATAATAAAAGAAATTCAAATCCAAACAGCCCTGAGGTTTTGCCTCAAATTGGCAAAGTTGACAAAAATAACAATACTCAAGGTTGGAGGGATGGTGGAACAATAGTCATGCTAATACATTGTTGGTAGATCTATGAGATAGCACAACCATCTTGGAAAATAATTTGGACCTATAAAAACAATGATTAAAATGTCAATTTCTTTTGAAACAAAGACCCCATCACTGGGATTATACCTGAAAGAAGCCATAGATAAAAAGAAAGTACCTATGTACTCCAAAATATTTCTATCAACGCTTTTTTGCAATAGCAAAGAATTAGAAACAAAATAGTAGGGGCGGCTAGGTGGTGCAGTGAATAGAGCATCGACCCTGAAGTCAGGAGGACGTGTGTTCAAAGCCGGCCTCAGACACTTGACACAAAAACTAGCCGTGTGACTTTGGGCAAGTCACTTAACCCCAACTGCCCTCCAAAAAATAAAAAAAAAAGACACAAAATAGTAGTCCATGGATTAGGGAATGGCTAAACAAATTGTGGTGCATGAATGTAACAAAATATTACTGTACTATAAAAAATGATGAATGTGATAAATACATGGAAGCGTGGAAAGATCTATATTAAATGATACAGAATGAAGTAAACACAAAATAACAAATACAAAAATTACAACAATGTAAATGTAAAGGACACCAAAAAAATAAAAAATGAATGTAACAAAAGCATAAAGACCAAGTATGATTCTAGTGGAGAGATATGAGAGACGCACTTACCCCACCCCTTTTATGAAGATATGAAGAGCACAGGTGTTGTATGTTGTACGTGTTTTTTGGACTTTTTCATCAGGAAGGTGATGTCTTGACTTGCAAGTTAATTGGATTTAAGTGAGGCAGAGCTATGCAAAGTCATCAGCTCTCCTCCCTCCTCCAGAGTCATCCTTGTTTTAGTGGCAAGACATAGATTAGGATGATAGGAGATGGCCCTGGATGCGGTGGGAGGCCTTGGCTTTTTTAAGCTAAGGTCTTTCCCAGGCCTTAGCTTGTCTGAGGCAACACTCATTAAGTGGCTAAGGTTAGATAAAAATGAGGTGACAATGGCCTCTTTTACTCACTAAAAAAAAAATCTATCTGTAAGACGCCCAGAGTTTCTGGTCAGAGCAGAAACAATTGCTATTTACGCTCACTCTGAGCCATCAAATCCCCAAACAATGACCAACAGAAGCTTGGATTGAGACTTATTTTTGGCCAATCAGTGAGAACCAGAGTTATTTTGGTTTAAGGCATAGTCAAGTAGTTCCATTTGAATCCCAGTGGACTTTACCAAAGCCTAGTTTTCCAGAGGTATGTTCCAAGAAATTTATATTCCTTTGGTCAAAGCACCACAAGTAAATGTATGATTTTCCATGGAGAAGAAGGGAGGGAGGAAGGAAAGAAGGAAAGAAGGAAGAAAGAAGGAAGGAATGAAGGAAAAAAGGAAGGAAGAAGGAAGTTAGGAAGGAAGGAAGGAGAAAGTTAAGAAGGATGGAAGGAAGGAGAAAGGAAGGAAAGAAGGAAGGAAGGGAGGAAGTAAAGAAAGAGGAAAGAAGGAACGAGTGCCATTGCCCAACTGGAACTGGACAGTTGGGTCATCATTAGGGCAGCTACTACTAGTCACACATTGTTTGAGGTGGGGTAAGGGTAGAGATACTGTGGATAGCTATGAAGATATTTAAAAACACAAGGCATTAACAAAAACTAATTTTTAAAAATGAGGTGCTTCAGAATTCAACCAGTGAAGAGAAATGGAAGATAGGCATAGGGGACAGTGTGAGCTAAGGTATGTAGGTGGGGAGAGTACAGAGAGTTTTTAGTATACAGAATAGATCAGTACGACTGTCTTATATTGTAGATGGAAAAGTGTAGTTAAAATGAGAGAAAGATAGAAAGTCATGGGGACATGAAACTATGCAAGGCCCTGGGCAAAAGAATCTGAAATTTCTTTTATAGCCAATAGGACTTCTTTGAAAATAGCGTGTGTTCTTGTGGAGGTTGAATATTCCAGGAAACTCAGACTCACAGGAAGGATCATTGAATGTCAGAGCTGGAAGGTGCCTGTCTTATTGTTGTTTGCTTTGTTTTGAATTATTTTAACATAGAGAGATTAAACACAAAGTCAAGCCTAGGCCTGACAAAAGCATAGATCTCAAAATAGTGAGGTCCAAAATGGTCAAGTTTTTAATCATAAAATTCTCCCTCTTCTGCACTTGACTTCTGACTGTTCTTTTTGGGCATCATTATATTTCATTTGTAGAAAACGGGTCAGTCAGGTTGATAGTCGTGGTTCTGTTTGCTTTAATGAAATGATCTCTAATTACAAATCCTAAGGGCCCTGCAATCTGCAGCTTTTGTGGGGAGGGAAGAGGGGGAGGGTCTGACAATGCTGCTTTCCCCTTATTGTTGTTCCTGGCCTCTTTTTGGGAAATATTGACCTGCCTCTGGTTCCTCTGTGGAAGGCAAAAGCTGCTTGCCACCTGCCTCTGGCAGCTGGCATAGGGAGGTCACCTATCTTGAATGACGGTCAGTCCCTTTCTTGTGGATTCATTCTTCCTCTCTATAGCCCAGAATGACTCAAGTCACACATGTGCTAGTATAGCAACCTCTCTGAAACAAAATAAAAGAAAACATATATGTTGGATTCACTTTTTTGCTTTCATTTTTCTTTTTAGAAGGAGGGAGGCAATTGGAGTCTTCTTGGCAGATACTGGAGTGGTTTGCCATTTCCAGCTCATTTTATAGATGAGGAACAGAGACAAACAGGGTGAAGTGACATCCCCAGGGGCACACAGCTAATAAGCATCTGAGACCAGATTTGAACTCGTATCCTCTTGACTGTGAGGCTGGTGCTCTCATCCACTGCACCACCTAGCTTCCCCCATCACTTCAGTTAAGACTCAACAATTACCAAAACCGTAAATCAAGTCTTGGTTTGTAGCACTTACCAATTTCCATGAAGTAAATGCTTACACTGAAAATATAACCATCAACTCTCTGTGTCAATTTTAGCTGATTTCAGCTTGGTCCTGCCTCAAGGTCTTTAACAAATGTATCATGCAAGTCTTTCATTAAATTTACACAAATCATATCTAAGACACTGGATTTGGAGTAGATGGTTCAAATTAGTTCAAGAATTCTTCATTCAAATTCTGTCTCTGATATTTACCACTCATGCCAATTTAGGAAAATTATAATCCCCTATGAACTTCCTCTTTCTTAGCAGTACCATGAGAAGATGGCCAAGATGATTTCTAGCATCCCTTTAGCCCTAAAGTTATCCTGTGAACCAACCCATCCTTCAAGGCCCATGCTGAATCCTACCTTCTCCAGGGATCTTTCCCAGACCAGTTTAGCCAGAGGGGCTGCATGGAACACTTCCTGGGGGGAACTTCTGAGATCCAAGGAATTTTAGAATCCAATTTTATCAAATTTGACATAAGAGAAAACTGAGGCCAAAAGTAAAAAAAAAGTGATTACTAGAGACTCCGTTTCTTGACTCCCAGCCTAGTTCCTTTTTCAAATCAAAACCCTATGATCCTGTGACTCTTTAATACTATATGCTATGTGAAGTCCAAATGCTCAGTCCTCATGTTAGGATCAAGGAAGGCTTCTCAGAAGAAGTGGTAATTGAGTCGGGCTTTAAAAAAACTACAAGAATAAGCAAGAAACTGGCGGTGTGAAGAAAGGTGGTAGTATCCCAGAGACAGGGATTACTTAAAGGAAGCTGTAGAGATGAGAAAATCTGAGTCTTACAGAGGGACAGTCAGTTAACTAGGATTTGTTAAGTGTTACTAAGTGCCAGGAGGTGTAATAAGTGCCGGTAAGGAGCATACTCCAGGCCCAGAGGGTGGAGGGCCTGCTTGGGAGGCATGAGGCAGCCACTGAAGACTTTGGAACAGAGAAAGGCCATGAGGAGACTTTTGCACAAGCTTAATCAGCCTGGCTGATGGATAGATTGATGGACAGATTTAGAGGCATAGAGAGTCAAGGTAGCCAAAACTAAAGGGAGGTTATTGCAATAGTCTGGACAGGGGGTAGCAGCAGTGAGGGAACGGTTTTCTATTTGTTATTTTCAGTCCTTGGCAGCTTCCCATAATCACCTTAATAGATTTCTTGCTTTCAATTCCCCAGGAAAGCCATGTACGTCTGCTCAGGAGCTGAATGAGCAGGGTTTCCCAATGTTAATGGGAGCCCCTTACCCTACTTGTTGCTCTTTGACTGGCCTCTTGTCTCTCATTCCTTGACTAGCAGCAGGATCTGCAAGCCCAGGGGGCTCGGCTAGGCCTGCTCAGGTGCTCTCCTGACCTTCCTGCAACCCTGGGGGAAGAATGTTCTTTCCCTGATTCTTCTGGCCCAGTTGTTATTAGCCAGCTAATATCTCTATAGCACCCCCTTGCCCTCTGGCCATCTGGATGATTGGACGTGGGGAAGCAATCAGTGTTTGATGCCAGTGAAAAGTCAACTTGTTCTCAGTTTTCTCCTGATCTCCTCTCTGTCCTTCCCTCCTTCCTCCCTTTTCTTTCTTCACCAAGTCCTTGTGGGGGCAGGTCACGGTGGTAGTTTCTGCTACCTGTTTGATCCTGCTGGTCTGGGAGGTGTGGGACGAAGATCTCAGGGCTGGGAGAGAGGAAGTCTGTGTTCTAGTTTTGATTCTGTCATCAGGTAATATAGTTTCTTTGTCTCTGTCTATGTCTGTCTGTCTGTCTCTGTCTCTCTGTCTCTATTTCTCTGACTCTGTATCTCTCTCTCTTTCTGTCTCTGTCTGTCTCTCCATGATTTCATCAGTGTAGATAGATTCCAGATGAACTATAGCTACCAATAGAGATCAATGTCTTTTCTGAAACTTACAATCTTAGACAGGTGCCTGGGGTACTTACTGAGAGTGATTTGCCCCAAGTTGTACAGTTAATGTCATTTGATGAATTAACCAACAAGCATTTATTACGTGCTTACTGTTTCCCAGTCACTGGACAAGATATTGGGAACAAAAGTATAAAGGATGAGATAATCCTTCCATGTGAGGAGCTAAAATCCTAATGAGGAGAGAAGTCCATATACAAATACATACAAAGAGGGAAGGGAAGGAGAGGGACAAGAATTTATTAAGCCCCTATTACATGCCAGATATTATGCTGAACCTTTTATAAATTTTATTTCATTACAAATAAGATCTTATAGGTATTTCAAATTTATTAGTATAAATATAAAGGGAATAACCACAGATATGTACAGAGAAATTAAATACAAGGTAGTTTTAGAAAGTAACTAGGTGGCACAGTGCCAGTCCTGGAATCAGAAAGACCTGAGTTCAAATCTGAACTCAGATACTTCCTAGCTGTGTGACCTTGGGCAAGTCACTTACACTTGCTTGCTTCGGTTTCCTCATCTATAAAATGAGCTGGAGAAGGAAATGGCAAACCCTCCAGTATTTTTGCCAAGAAAACCTCAAATAGGGTTAAAAAGTTGGACATGACTGGAAATTACTAAACAGCAACAAGAAGTTTGGGAGGGAGGGCACTAGGATTTGGAGCTTCAGGAAAGACTTCATGTAGAAGATGGGGTACTTTATATACATCTTCAAAGAAGGATTCTGCAAGGCAGAAACAAGGAGCCAGTGTATTCCAGACAGAGAGACAGAGGCAGAGAGGTTGGGAGAGAGGGTGATAGGCATTCCAAGCTGCTGGAGAAGATGGGAAGGGATGGGATTAAAAACAGAAGTTGGCTTTGGTGAGGAATGGGCCACCCCTTTGGCAGAGGCTGAACAAAGGGGGAGAGAGTGGGAGATGGTGTCAAGGAGCTGCAAGATGAAGAAAACAGAAGACCAGGCAGCTCATGACACACGGCTTCAGCTTTCTCAGTGACGTAAGCCTCACAGTCTTCACCTAGGAGAAAGGTGGGGTATCCTGGCTGGAAGAGGTCTGGTGTGACGGAGCCTGTGCATTTCTCTCTGTCAGTCAGCTGTCTGTCCACCACACCATGATGCTTCTTTGTCTTCTGTGATAGGTATTGATTAAGAGTTAGAGGTGGGGCAGTACAGTGGTTAGAGGGTTTGAAACTTTTCTTGGTCTCCTGCACACTTCCTTGCCCCTATCTCCTAACTGCTGGTGGCCTCCTTCCCTTGAGTACCTACTTTTAATTTTATTTTGATTCTGTACTTATGTACACATATAGGTTATGAATACATATACACACCGCACACACATGTTATACATCATGTATACACACGGGTTATGAAATACACACACTATGCAATACACGTTATATATAACACACCACATGCAGATTTATGTTATGTACACATATGGGTTATGAAAGATAGATTATATTATATACACATATTTTATATATAAACACACCATGCACATATACTATGCACACACATGGATTATGAATACATATACATGTCATACTCACATATGTTATATATCTTATATACATATGGGTTATGAACACACACTATGCTCACACATGTTATATACAAACACCACATGCACATTTGTGTTATGTACACATATGGGTTATGAAAGATAGACATATTACACACATGTCTTATATATAAACACACCAAGTACATATATTAGGCACACAAATAGATTACAAATATATACACACGTTATATACTATACATACAAATGTGTTACATATATGTACACTGTATACACACAGCAATACACATGTTGTGAACACGTATATTATGCATGTATCTATGTCATGTACACATATAGGTTATGACTATATACATATATTATGTACACATAAAGGTTACAAACACATACATATATTACATGTATACATATATTGCGTACACATATAAGTAATGACTATATACATGCATTCTGCATACATGCAGGTTATATACACATCACATACACAGTTATGTTATGAATATATACATATATTGTGTACGCATAAAGGTTATAAACACATACATATATTGCATGTATACATATATTGCGTACACATAGTGAATATATACATACATTCTGCATACATGCAGGTTATATACATATCACATACACATTTGTGTTATGAATATATGCATATATTATGTACACATATCACCTAATAAGGCCCTCAGTTCATTTTTGTCTTTTTATTCCCAGTGCCCAACACTGTGCCTGGCAGATATTAGACAATAAATGTTTGAGGATTGAGTGACTGGCTGATTGATCTGCTGTATAGCTAGGCTCCATCCCTCAAGCTCATCTTTGCATGGCAGGGAGGGGAGAGGTTGAGGAAGGAATCCATTTGCCAACTATTATGGTTTCCATCTGTGAAAAACCTTCTCTGTACTTCTACAGAGAGAAGATAAGTTTCCTTTAGCTTACACCCTTATTACTCCCTGGCTACACTATTTTATTGGCCCTCTAATTAGCCCCCTGCCTCAGTTTTTTTATTTTGCCAATCCATTCTGCAGACATAAACTTATTAATTTTCATGTTGCTACCCGAGACCTTAATGAAAACAAGCATCTTACTTTGGCATTTAAGGATCTCGGTGGTAGGGCTCCATATGATCTTCAGGGTTATTTCTCTCTCTTCACTTCCCTTTTTCCCCTACATAGCAGAGTATATAAAAAAAAATCAGAGTCAGAAAGACCTGGGTTTGAATTCTGCCTCAGTCCCTCACTAGCTATGTGACCCTGAGCAAGTTTTTAACCTCTCTTGGCCTCAGTTATCTCACCTATAAATAAGACAATGTTAACTGTATACCTTACCTCACAATGTTGTTGAGAGATTCAAAATGAAATTATGTATATAAAGCTTTTAAAAATCTTAAAGCACTGTGTGATAATAACAATACTAATATTATTATTTTGGGTTGTTCAGGCATTTCAATTGTTTCTGATTCTTCATGGCCCTGTTTAGGATTTTCTTGGCAAAGTTGCTGGAATGGTTTGCCATTTCCTTCTCAAGTTCATTTTTATAGATGAGAAAACTGAGGCAAACAGGATTAAGTTACTTGCCCAAGGTCACAGAGTTAGTAAATGTCTGAGGTCGCATTTAAACTCAGGAAGATGAGCACTCCTGAGTCTAGGACTGACACACTTTCCATCGTGTCACCTAGCTGCCCCATTATTGTCTAAAATAGTCGATATTTCTAGCAGGCAGCTGGATAGTGAAGTGGATAGGGCACTGGGCTTGGCATCAGGAAGACTCATCTTCATGAGTTTAAATCCAGCTGTAAACACTTATTTAGCTATGTGAGAAGCTTGGCAAGTCACTTAACCCTGTTTGCCTCATCCTTATCTGCAAAATGGGTTGGAGAAGGAAACAGCAAACTGCTCCAGTATCCTTGCCAGAAAACCCTCCAAAAGGTGACAAAGATGTGGGCATTACTGAAACCACTCAACAATGACAGAGTATTTCTAGTTAAATTAGATTCCTTCCTGTTAACCTGTACATGCCTTGGAATTTTGCCCATGCCTCATATCTCAGCCACTAGAAATTCTACATGTCCCCAAATCATAAATTTTAGAATTGTAAAGGACCTTGGGACTGCCTAGTTTAATCCATACCTCAAAAGGAATTTCTATCATGGAATCCAGAAGAAGAGCACATACAGCCTCTGCCTGAAGATCCCCATCGAGTGAGACCCTACAGAGGCAGCCCATTCTATGTTTGGATAACTTTGCTATATTTTTCTTGACATTGAGCTTAAGTGAAAGCCTTTCCTCTCTTTTCACCCAATTATTCTGAGTTTTGCTCTCTAGAGTTTGTGGCTGTGGTTTGTCCTTCGTTTTCAAAAAGGACCATGGCATCAGGAAGATGATGCCCTTACTTTCAAGTGAGTTGGATTACAGTGAGGGAGGCCTGTGCAAAGTCACCAGTCTCACTTTGTCCTCCAGATCCATTTGGGTCCAGTGATCAGATATAGATGTATATAGAGTCTAACCTTGAAGAGTCTAACCCTTCTTCAAAATACTTGAATGGAGATATCATCTTCCTGCATCAAGGTCCAACCTAACTGCCACTTTCTCCATGGAGTCTTTTCTCTCTCTCATTCAAAGGTGGGAGAGAATTTTGTTTCATTGGGGGAGGTAGTGTGATGTAATGTATCAGAAAGAAGTGTAGAAATATAGATTTGGAGCTGAACAGGACCTCAGAGGTCCATCTAATCCAACCCTCCCATTTTCCTGGTAGGAGAAGTGATGCACGGGAAGATTAAATGAACTTTGGACTGGAAGCTATACCAACTCCTGTCTTGGCTAGCTGTGACCCTCTGGGCCAGTTATGTGGTCTTTGCTATCACTATTTATTTCACAGAAAAAGTCTTAACATGCTGTAATCATATGATTGATTTCTAGATGATAAATTCTATGAAGCCAGGGTCTGTGTTTTCTTTATAGGATGCTGTCTTTGAGGTGGAAGGGGCCTTAAAGGCCATTTTAATCCAACATTGATTTTAAAGACCAGCTACTCAGCGAGTTTAAGTAACTTGTCCAAAGTCATGCAGACTCTTCAAACTGCAGATTTGTCCTTCTTTATGACTTGTGTCCCCCCAGAAACTAGCACAGAATCTTTTTTTAAAAAATTGTTTATTTTAGTTTTCAACATTCATTTCCACTAGATTTTGAGTTCCAAATTTTCTCACCGTCTCTCTCCTACCCTCCACCCCAAGATGGCAAGCATACTGATTACCCTTTCCCCCAGTCTTCCTTCCCTTCTGTCTCCCCCCATCCTCCTTTATCCCCTTTCCCCTTACTTTCTTGTAGGGCAAGATGAATTTCTATGCCCCATTGCCTGTATATCTTATTTCCTGGTTGTATGTAAAAACTAGTTTTTATCATTTATTTTTAAAACTTTGAGTTCTAGATTCTCTCTTTTCTTCCATCCTCACCCACCCCCATTGAGAAGACAAGCAATTGAATATAGGTTATACATATGTAATTATGCAAAACATTTTCATAGTTGTCATATTGTGAAAAACTAACTATATTTCCCTCCATCCTATCCTGCCCTCATTTGTTCTATTTTCTCCTTTGACCCTGTCCTTTTTCAAAAGTGTTTGCTTCTGACTACTCCCTCCCCCAATCGGCCTTCCCTTCTGTCATCCCCCCTTCTTATACCCTTACTCCTTTCTTTCCTTTAAGGTGAGATACCCAACTGAGTGTATATGTTGTTCCCTCCTTAAGCCAAATTCGAGAAAGTAAGGTTGACTTATTCCCCGTCACCTCCCTGCTAGCAGGGAATCTTTTGTCCTGGGCCATGATAGTTTAAATGGATGCTTTATTGAATGGATGAATAGTCTGTTTATGGCAAACTTGAGCTTCTGATACAGTAGATTCTCTGCCTTGAAGTTCATTTGAAAGGTCTTTTCTCGAGCTTTGTTGCTGGGGTTGTATAAATCACATGAGAAGAAAATAAAACTTGTGTCAAAGGAATCACTAAGAAATGTATCAAAACAGCAACATTTTCAGAAACACCTTGGGCATTTAATCTTCCCTTTACAATCCACTCCCTGGACTTTGTTTTACTTTTGACTGTTCCCTCTTTAACTTTATATTCCTTCATTTTGGCTATGACATTCTTGGGAGTATTTGTTTTGGAGTTTCTTTCAGGAGGAGCCTGATGGAATACTTCTATTTTAGTTAATTTCTATTTTTCTGTTTTTCATAGATCAGAGCAGTTTTAATTTATGATTTCCTTAAAAATGGCATCCAAGTTTTTCATTTCATTGTGGTTTTCAGGGAGACCAATAATCCTTCAATTATCATCTCCTTAACCTGTTTTCTAGGCCAGCTTTTTTTTAGCAATAAATACCTTGAATTTTATTTTCTTCTATCTTGATATTGTTCTAATATTCCTTGTTATCATCTGGAGTCACTGTATTATATTTACTCCCTTCCCATTTTCAGGGAATCTGCTACTTGGGTAAAGTTTTCTATCATTTCTCCTAATTGTATATTCTCCTTCCAATTCTTTCCTTAGGACTTCTTATTTCATTTATCATTTCAGTTTTTAAAATCTCTTACTTCCTTTCATTAAAGTACCTTTGCAGTATTTATGGTCCCAATTTTTTTTTCTCTGAAGGTCTTCATGCTATGTCAGTTTCTCTGTGTACTTCTCAGGTGTCTCTTGACCCATAATGTTTTTCCACATTATTTAGCGTCTTCAGTATTGTCACATCTACTGTCTTTACTCCTAAACTGGGACTTTGTGCTAGGCCTGAGCTTTGCCACTTTTCTTGTACTATGGTGTCCTGTTTATTTCTGACCTTGATTATTTGGGCTTCTACCACTGACTTTCACCTGAGCTTACAACACTGACAGCTTTCAGGCTCCTCAGGATTGCCTGGGTTCAGTGTGCTCTAGATTCCCTCTCCATCTGGGTTTCCTATTTCTCTAGAATAGTGCCTTTGAGGTTTTAGGGTTCTCTGGGGCATCTAAGACAGAATGCTATGGATTTCTGGTTCCTCTAGGACAACAGTTCTCAACCTGTGGGTTATGTTCAATTTGTAACAATGAAAAGACATTCTGCATATCAGATATTTACATTACGATTCATAATGGTAGCAGTTATAGTTATGAAGTAGCAACAAAAATAATTTTATGGTTGGGGGGTCATTACAACATGAGGAACTGTATTAAAGGGTTGTGGCATTAGGAAGGTTGAGAACCACTGCTCTAGGACATCAGAGCCAGAACATTGCCTACTTCCACCCCAAAGCCCTTGGTCAAGCTTTCCTGCACATTCATTTTGGATTCCCTAAGCACCCCTCCTGTATCTGCCCTCCAGCCACAGAACATTATAAACTTCAAGTGTTTTGGGAGTATCTCTGGTCAGGCTTCTAGCTAATTTATCTGGGCTCTCTGTGGCTCCATAGTGGAGGGATCCTGCAGGCTGGCTTCTGATTGTATTCTTGTGCAATGTTGGGTTAGTTGAAGGGACTCACTGTAGTTTCTTTTAGTCAGACCATTATTCAGTCTGATGCTATTTTTGCTTTTTCTAGAGAACTTGTGAGAGATCTGGATTTCTCTGTGACCTTTCATGCTACCGTCTTAACCAGAAAAAAATTTAATCATAAGAGAAAAATATCCAACATCCTCATCCTTCCCTCCCCAGCCCTATAGATAATGCCCAACTTCCTCCATTTGATAAGTTTTTTGATGTTATTCTCTTCTTCTTTCAGGTCCCCTAATTCAGTCAGGATAAAAAACAGACAAGGCACAGGGATAGGTTGGGACAGATGTGGTGAGTTCATAAGAACTGAGGAAAAGTCTCCTGTAGGAAGTGAAACTGAGCTGAGCCTGGAATCCATCTCCCTGAAGACAGGGATTCCAAGAGGAAGAAGTGAGGACGGAATGAGAGGCAGCTTATATAAAGTCATGGAGGTGGCAGTTTTAATGTCATGTACCGGGAAAGCAAGCAGGCAAGTCTGGCTTGGAAAGAAGAATGTGTGAGGTGGAGTAATAGGACAGAAGTCAGGAAATACTGGTTGGAAGTAGGTTTTGAAGGGGCAGCTAAGCAGCTATGCATAGTGCATAACTTACTAGGTCTGGAATCAAGAAGACTGATCTTTGTGAGTTCAGATCCAGCCTCAGACTCTTACTAGCTGTGTGAGCCTGGACAAATCACTTAACCTTGTTTGCCTCGGTTTCCTGATCTGTCAGGTTGTTGTTTGTCCTTCATTCTCAAACACCATGACATCAGGAAGGTGATGCCATGACTTGCAAGTGAATTGGATTTAGGTGAGGGAGGAGTGTGCAAAGTCCTAGCTTCTCTTTCTCTTTTGGAGCCATCTGAGTCCAGTAAGCAAGATAAAGATCAGGATGACTGGAGAGGGTCCAAATGAGTTGGAGGAGGTAATGGCAAACCACTCTAGTGTCTTTGCCATGAAATTCCAAATGGGGTCACAAAGAGTCAGATACAACTGAACAACAACAAAAGTTGTGAAGAGTTTTAAATTAAAACCAGAGGAATTTGTCTTTTATCCTCAAGGCAACAGAGAACCACTGAATCTTATCACAGGGAGGAATGAAGATGTGTTGGAGAGGAAGCCCCTTGTTTCAATTCTGGCTCTGCCACACTAGCTGTGTGACCTTGGGTAGACTGTTTGCCTTCTCTGGGCCTATGCCTTCTCAGCCTTACAAGGAGGGAACTGGAATACCTGTGCTCTAAAATCCCCTTTTGACTCTAAAGCTGGGATTCTATGAATTCCTTTTGTTACTAGAATGAGAACAGCTGTAGGGGATAGACCCCAGTGTGGAAAGGCTGTAATATGAACCGTGGAAGGAGTAACTACATGAGATTTCAGATTCTCTCATGATCTTTCAGTACTGACCATGAAAAAGGAGTACAAGCCAATGTGGGGAGAATATTCATGTGCTTTATGAGAGCAGAAGAGTTTCTTGGCAAAGGGCTTTTTCAAGTTTCTAAGGGGGTGGTGTCAGCATCTGTGTTGACACAAAGCAAGCTATTTTGATATTCTAGCTCAATTAAGAAAGAACGGTGCCTCTCACACCTTTATTTAGAGCACTTGGAAAAGCTGGAGAAAACCTATGGGCCTGGCGTATGAATGCCACTGCTGTGGATGGAGCTCAAAATGAAGTGCAGATTGAGGGTGGGGAGGAGGGGGTGGAAAGGGAGGAGAGCCATTCTCCAAGGCAGGGATGTGAAGAGATGCCAATTCCTCTTCTTACCAGGGACCTGCCACCAGGGCCTCTGAGACCCCAAGCTGCAATAATTAGAACAGATCGAGCATTTCTAGCAAACCCATCCAAGAAAATAGACAAAGGGCACACTCTCCAAGCAGATCCCTGAGGGTGGGAGGGTGGGAGGGGGAACCTGCACTGAGCCATCGGCCTGACTTCCAAATCACATCAATGGGCCTTATCTGGCAGGATCGCTGGGTATTGTTCTGAAAAATCTATCCCATGTAGTCGCAGAACTCCATTTCAAGGAGAAGCAGGTTACCTGCTGACTTTCTCCCTGCAAGCAGAGAGAGAGGCACTCATCACCTTCTGAATGGACCCAAGTAGGGGAATACGGTATATTTGGCAGTGAGGCCAGTGATGTCACCCTGGGCTTGGGAGTCACCATGCACCAGACATCACTTATCAGTACCATCCTGAGAGAGTCTTTAATTTCTCTGGTCTCAGTTTCCTTATCTGCAAAATGTGAAAAAAAATAGCACTGACTATCATCACAGGGATGGTGTGAGAATAATAGCAACGTAGGGTTTTCCACTAAGACTAATTAGGTTAATGTAATTAAACTCTTTGAACCTCAGTTTCCTTATCTGTAAGATGGGGATAATAAAATTTGTTCTCCCCAGTTTGCAAGGTTTTGGAGAGGAATCACAGAATCTCAGAGCTAGAAGGAATACCTCTGTCCTTCTAAAGGTGAGGGAACTGAAGTGGTTTGTTGATTATACATAACCAGTATTTGCAAAATCAATATTTGAATCTAAGGCTTGTGACTTCAAATTCACTCTTTGCAATATAAGATGAGGACTCTTCTTTCATATATTTAATAAGTATTTGTTGAGCACCCACAATACTTAGGGCATAGATATACACATATATACACAATTTATATTTATATGTATATACACACACACACACACACACACACACACATAAATGCATGCATACAGAAGTCATGCAAAACGTATTTTCTTATTAGCCATGTTACCAAAAAAAGGCAAAAAAAAAATAGGAAAGTTAAAAATAGCATGCTTCAATCTGTACTAGGAGTTCAACAGTTCTCTCTTTGGACTTTAGAACTGATCTGGATCAAATTTTTACAGCTGATTATTATTACAATATTCCTGTTACTGTGTAAAATGTTTCCCAGGCTCTGCTCACTTCACTTTGCATCAGTTCATAAAGTCTTCCCAGGTTTTTTTGATCCATGCCTTCCCTGACCTTGTCTCAATAATATTCTATCACAATCAACTACCACAACTTGTTTAGCCCCTCAATTTCTAATTCTTTGCCACCTTGATACTTTTAAAATTCCCTTCATTTTGATGGAAAGAATAATGATTTACTTTTTTTTCTTGTCCCTAAATTCCTCCTATAAATACAATGGGTTTAATTTTGGGGCTATAAGATATATTTCTTAGCGTTTCCCAGTATGTACACTTGAGGACCGTACCAGGCCTGGGGGTCTCCTGGATGTCGATGGTACCTTTTTGGGTACAGATCACAATCCATTCAATCCTTCTCACCCTGGGTGACAATCACCCTTATTCTTCTTAGATGCTGGAGACACAGAGACAAAAAATAAAAATAGTACCTACCTTCAAGGAGCTTACTCTCTACTGAGGACAAATAACATATATACAGAGAAGTAAATGTGGAGTATAGACAGGTCCACCAAATAAGCCAGCAGCAGAGATCCCTTTTTATCTTACAATTGTGTAAGAATTAGGCTGCACATACCTGAGGATCATTTAAAAAAATTGTTCCATGGGTTGTTATGTCAAAATAATTAATCACCTAGTGGTCATTTTATTGATAACAAATAAGCATACAAACAGACAACATTTAAAAGATCAATCAGATCAACAAGTCTTAGGATATCTAAGTTTTATCAGTAACTTATAGTTTAAGAGAATTACTCTAAACTCAGATATGTTGAATCCCGGAGGTTTTTTTTTTTATTATTATGGATTTAGAGGCCACTGAATCCAATCCTTTTATTTTTCAGATGAGGAAATTGAGGCTCAGAGATGGTCGGCCAAGGTCACATAGCTATTAAGTGTCTGACATGGTATTCGAACCCAGATCTAGCAATCTTTTTTCTACTCTACCCCTCAGGAAATGACTTCCTCTTACCCAACTAGTAAATGTGAGATGTGGGATCTGAGCCCAGGTCATTCTGACATCAGGGCCAACATCAACCAGGCATCCTCTAAGCCACATCAACTCTTTTTTTTAAAATTTGTTTTTAATGTAACTAATACTTCTTCCTCTTTTTTCTTTTGCTTGTTGCCAAGCAATCTTCAAGTTGTATTGTATCTTCCCTCATATCCTTTGTGGTAGGAGCAATATGCTAATCCCTCCCCCCACTCCAATGCTGTTAAACTAGTTTTTCCTTAGACGTATTTTTAATTAAGGTTTTTTTTAAAATGAAAAGAAAATTAATTCCTCTTTCTTGACTTTATTCCCACCTCTCCTTTTCATTTGTTCCCTGTTCCTGATCTGTTCTCCTACCAGCTCTTAGAATCTTTGACTTTCTTTAAGATTTATCTTAAAGATGACCTTTCTTAAGAGGCAGAGGGTCTACCTCTTTCCTTCCTTCCTTCCTTCTTTCCTTCCCTCCTTCCTTCCTTCTTTCCTTCCTTCCTTCCCTCCCTCCCTTCCTTCTTTCCCTTTCCTTTCCTCCCTCCCTTCTCTTTTCTTTACTTCTGTCTTCTCTCCATTTTTTTCCAGCCAATCCTGGTAGAGTATGTTTGTAGGCCCCTCAAGATCGTAGTCCTCATCCTCTGGACACACTCCAGTTTGCTAATGTACTTCCTAAAATGTAGTACCCAGAATGGGATATAATCATCCAGTTGAACTATCATCAGGTAAGAGAGGTCTTACAAATGAGACCCTTGTGCTGATCCCAATAAAAGCGTTGGATGTGTGTACCCCTCAGAAGGACTCAGGCATTCTGTGTGCCCAGATTCGTCCTCTTTTAGTGCTGTACCATTAATTGGTGAAATCTCTTAATCCTCTTAGAAATTACAGATGGTAATTCCCAGCCTCGTTTGGGATGAATCTGATAATTATTTTGCATTTGCATGGCACTTTGAAAATGTAAAGGACTTTGCAATTGTTTATTAGTTAATCCTTATTCTTTTTCAAGTGAGATAGGAACAAGAAAGTAAAAAGTGGCTATTTTGCAAACAGATCAACTGAGGTTATGGCATAGTACTCAGTCATTAAATATATTAGAAAGAATCAGAATTCTAATCTTAGGCTGACTGACTGTGCTTCTCCAGTTATGTTGATGTTGGTCAAATCTTTGATGTTTTCCACAGTAATAGCTTATTTATAAAACATACTTTCAAACATGCCTTTGAGGTACAAATGTAATTTTTTTCCCCCATTTTACAAATAGAGAAATTGAGTCCTGGGAAGGAAGGCTCAATGTCTTGTCCGGGGGTGAATAGTCAGAATAGGAATCTGGGTCTCCTGACCCTGTCAGGAGAACATTCTTTGACATGGCTATGCTTTTCAGAAACTCTGAGTTATTTGACTTCCTAAGTCTATAGAATCTCAAAATAACTACCAGTAATTATTAATATAAATCATTCTTTGAACCAAGAAACACCTATGGAGTTCCTTCTTTGGGTCCAGAGCTATGGAAGGTAGAAAAAATTTCTTGATCTGGACATGTCTAAAAATTGAACCGTCATCTTTCCCTCATTATCTGGTCTATCCTTTTGATCTTAAAATTTTAACTTATGTGTAAATGTTTCCTATATAATTAAAAAAACATAGTATAGGAAGCATGCTGTATCCATACACACACATACACACACACACATATACGTACATGCATATCTTCTTTAATAGTCTCTCCTCCTCTTCCTTGTCTTACACATTTTACCAGCCATCACATTTAGTTGATTTTATCTCTATGAAGCCTTCATATCTCTACCCCTCATCACTGCTTGCCAGAATATTTTAGTGATTTTCTAGTAGATGTCACCCTATATCCAATTTTCTCTTAATCCCAATTCATCCTAAATTAATATTACTATTACATAACTCTGATCATGGCATTCAGTGTGCTCTAAAATCTTCAATGGCTACCTATTATTCATGTGAAAAAAAATCTAAACTCCTTATTCCGGCATTTAGAGAAACATAGATTTCTATATATAGGAAGCTCAGTGGTTAGAGTGTTGGACTTAGAATTAGGAAGAGCTGAGTTCTAATTCTATCTTGGTCACTTAGTAACTGTCTCACCCAGGACCAATCACTTAACTTCTATTGCCCCTGTCCTCATCTGGAAAATGAGATCATAAACCCCCCACATCCCAGACTTGTTTCGAGAATGAAATGAAATATTATTTATAAAGAAGGACTTTGGAAACTTTTAATCACTGTATAAATGCTAGGTATCACATAGGTTTAAAGCTTGAAAGGACTTTAGAGGTCACCTAGTCAAAATCCCTCTATTTATAGATAAATCTTAGAGAAAGATAATGCCTTGTTCAGTGTTACACAGGTAGGAAGTAGACAGGATTTTCTACAATCTGGCTCCAACTTATGTTCCAACTTTATTTTACGGTTTTTTTCTTCTTGATTTTTTTTTCTTGAAGTGTTTAACATGATGCCTAGCACATAGTAGGGGCTTCATACAAGTTTATTGACCATTGTTGGCTGATCTTTGAATGAGTCCTTTGCTTTAGTGCTCCCTTGCCTGTGTTCCTACCATTATTCTTTATCTCTAGAATGGTCTTTTAAGCCATCTCTAGTTATTGAAATCTTATCCATTTTTCAAAAATAAGTTCAAAACCCACTTCACCTGTGATTTATCCTTCCAATCCATATTGAGCTTTTCCTCCTCTGAACTCTCATAGCAATTAACTAGTCCCCCTTCTTTACACTTATCCCCCTCTCCCTTTCATTATAGCTCTTAGTACGCATTCTTGTATTAAACTCTGGCCTCTATAATCTAGGAATTGGAGAGCTTTCACTGGGAACAGTCATGGGGTTGCAGGGCCTTGAGTTCATTCCTTATAATGATTGGTTGAAATTGGGGATATGGAGTGTGGAGAAGAGAAGACTTGGTAAAGGCAGGAGAGTTGGCCTCAGATGTTTGAAAGACTGTCACACAGAGGAAGGATTAGCTCTCAGAACTTGTAAGCCATAATGGAAATTAGGAAAACTAGTCAATAGGTCAGGAAGACCTGAGTTCAGATCTAACCCCTGTGTAATGTAATTTCCATTCTCCTCAATTTCTTCAAGTAGAAAATGAGGATAATGATAATACCTACATCCTAGGTTTCTTGTGAGGATCAAGGGACATAATACATGTAAAGTACTTATACTGCCTGGCATACAGTAAGCACTATATAAATGCTAGCTCTTATTATTTGATGATGATGATGATGATGATGACCAGACACAAGTCTCCAAACTCCAAGTCCAGTGTTCATTGCATGCACTCAGCCATGGTTGGTGTTGTCCTTTCCAGCTCTGAGAGTCTGTGGTTCAGCGACCTGTGATCACAGATATCAAAAGTACTTTACTGGGTGAGAAGAGTGCCTTTTACTGTGTTCTATCTCTGGCTTGTAGGAAGCATAGAGTTAATTAGGAAAAAGATTCCTGTCGAATTAATAATTTGCCGCTTAGAAGTGATTGGAATGAGACCTTCTAGAAGGGGCACCCATTTGGGAGTCAGGGGATCTAGGATCACAGTTATGTGCTTAGATCTGTAGTGGACAATCCACTTCTCCTTATTAAGGAGTTTCTTTTCTTGGAAGAATGAGGGAGAAGGTTGGGGTAGATTAAATAATTAAAAAATATTTTGTAGAGACCTACTATGTATAAGGCATTGTGTGAAATGCGTGGGAATCCCGAGATAAGAATAAAATTGATTCTGTGGTCCAAGAGCTTGCGTTGTACTGAGTGCTCAGATGGTGCAGAGCATTGGGCCTGGAGTCAGAAGGACCCGAGCTCAAATCCAGCCTCATACATTAGCGGGGGGAAACTGGGCAAATTGCTTAACCTAATAGCCTTAGTTTCCTCAAATGTAAAAGAAGGTGAATAGTAGTATCTACACATCAGGATTGTTAGATGGCTCAGTGCAAAGAGTGCTGGGTCAAGTCTGGAAGACTGGAGTTCAAATTTGACCTCAAACACTCACTGGCTTTGTGACCCTGGACAAGTCATTTAACATTGTTTGCCTTGGAGCCAGCTAAGTGGTTCAGAGGATAGAAAGCTGTGCTTGTAGTTAAAAAGACCTGAGTTCAAATCCAGCCTCAGATAATTACCAGCTGCGTGACCTTGGGCAAGTCACTTAACTCTGTCTCATTTTCCTCATCTGTAAAATGAGTTGAAGGCAAGCTACTCCAGTATCTTTGCAAAGAAAACCCCAAATGGGGTCACAGAAAGTCAAAAGTGATTGAACAACAAAAACCAGGGTTGTTGTGGGGATCAAATAAGATGATCTCTGTGATTTACTTAGCACAGGGCCTGCTACATAGTAGGTGCCTGATAAATGCTTGGTTCTTTCCTTCATGTTCTGGTCATCTTTGTTTTATGTTTTCAAAGTCTGTGATCCATCTCTAACATTGTACATCCTAAGCTCCACTTTCCCTGTCAAATAAGATTCTTAAGACCCTTTGATAAGATACTCTGGTGTCTGAAGATTAGTCACAGGTGTGGTGATGCCAACCGGCAAGGCTGGTCCTGGTAGCTGGTGCTTATGAGTACAAGTTAATAAATGAAGGATTCTTGCTATGAACAAAGCACTGTGCTTTGTATGTACACAGCTATCTACCTGTGTGGACACTATGTGCATCCAAGATCCACAATAAGGCAGCCTGTGTACATGGTCTTTCTCCCTGTGCTCCCTGGGCCATTGTAAGGTATCTGGCGGGGAAGCCTCAGCTGATTGGCTCAATGATGAGGGCTAAGGAGCCAGCTTTGTAAGCCAGGGTTGTAATAGTTTAGTCTTTTTGAATTAGGCTAAAAGAGTGAAATGGTTTCCTAAAAGCTCTTTTACCTTTGGTTTCTTCTTTCTAGAGCTCTCATGCCCCATTTGTTTACTAGATTGCTTAAGCTTTGGGGGGAAAAAAGGGGTTTTAGTGTCTGTGGATTAGATAGACTCTACATGACTCACAGCTATTCAACCCTAATTTAAAATTGTAGGATCTGAGTCATTTAATCAGTGTGTTAGTCAAAAAACATTTATTAAGTGCTTGCTGTTCTAAATGCTGGGGATACAAGGAAAGACTCAAATAATTCCTGTCCTCATGGAACTTACATTCTAATGGGAGAGACATATAAATAAGTACATAGTTATTTACATATTATATATAAGATATATACAAAGTAGATAGAAGACAATTTGAGAAGTCAAGGCATTAGCAGCCTGGAAAACTAAGAGAGTTCTTCCACAGAAGGTGGGATTTGAGTTGAGTCTTGGATTAAGCCAGGTAAAGGTTGAATGGCAGAGGTGGAGGGGTAGAACATTCCAGGATTTGGGCATAAAGGCAAAGTGAGAGGAGCAGTAGCAGTAGTAGTAGTAGTAGTAGTAGTAGTAGTAGTAGTAGTAGTAGTAGTAGTAGTGGTGGTGGTGGTGGTAGTGGTAGTGGTAGTGGTAGTAGTAGTGGTAGTAGTAGTAGTAGTAGAGGTGGTAGTAGTAGTAGTAATAGTAGAGGTGGTAGTAGCAGTAGTAGTAGTAGTAGTAGAGGTGGTGGTGGTAGTAGTAGTAGTAGTAGTAGTAGCAGTAGTAGTAGTAGTAGTAGTGGTAGATAGCTACCATTTATATAGAGCTTACTATGTGTCACACATTGTCCTAAATGCTTTTCAATTATTATTTCACTTCATCATCACAGCAAACCTATGAGATGGGTGCTATTATTATTTTTCATTTTACTGTTAAGAGAAGAGGCAAACAGAGATTAAGTGACTTGCCCAGGGTCACGTAGTCAGTAAGTGTCTGAGGCTGGATTTTGCTCTTTCTGTACTCCATGCAACACCATGCTGCTATTTACATTTTAATTTCCTGCCGAGACAGCAATAAAATCTCATGGAATGATGCCTATATCCCCTTTTTTTATTAGATAAAAGTTGATATTAATTCTCTTTAAAAGGCTATGTTTAGAAAAAATATAATTCTTTGGGAAAAATAGGTCACATTTGAATAATTATACCACTTGCCTCACTGTGTTTGTGGAATTGTGTCAGTATTTCTTTTCTTTTTCTTTTTTTTTTAACTTAGGATATGGTGACAGGGAGATGCAGAGCTCTAAAAACTGGTGAAAACTTGTTGATTAGTTTGGTTCTCCTTATGATGCAGATGCTGGGGAGGTATTGAAATCACTTGCCTCAGGTGTGGAGGGAATAAGGAGCTGGGAGTCTGGAGACTTAAGCTTCTATCTTCTTGTTCTTCTAGTATGATCATGGGCATGTCAGGACTTAATCTTCCCCCCACCCTCAGTCAATCCCCCCCACCTCTTTTCCATTTTTTTCAATTGTTTGTAGTCATGTCCAATCCTTTGTGACTCCCTTTGGGGTTTTCTTGGCAAAGATACTGGAATGGTTTGCCACTTCCTTTTCCAGTTCATTTTACAGATGAAGAAACTGAGGCAAACAGTGTTAAGTGACTTGCCCAGGGTCACACAGTTACTAAGTGTCTGAAGCCAGATTTGAACTCAGGAAGATGTCTTCCTGACTTTGGTCTTGTACTCTATCCACTCTATCCAATGTGCTACCCAGCAGCTTCATTTTACTTCTATGAAAAATGAGAGGGTTGGACTAGCTCATCCCTGAGGTCCCTAATGATTTTCTATGATGAGAGGGGTGAAAATAGTAGAGATCAAAGCTCTGTTTTGTTTCTTGGGCTAGAGAGGCTCCTGGCAAGTACTTTGTCTTTTGTGAACTTCCAATTTTCTTTTTAGTCCTCTCCGTTCATGTACTTCTGCCCTCTCTTAAAGTCCCAGGTCTATTCCTATGAGTCCTTATATTCAGCTATGAGAAATGACCAGAAATCAGTACTTAGTACAATGCTTGACACATGTTAGGTGCTTAATAAATGTCTGTTGAGTGATTGGTTGAAAATCTGATCAACTGATTTCTACTAAGGTGTTAATAATGGATGATTATATTTATTAGAGAACACAAGAAAAAAACAAATAAACCCACAAACAATAGAAAATCCTCCAAGATCCAGTAGGATGTATCAATCATGTAAGGATTTCAAGTTAGGAGTTGGGGTAATAGGCATTTTGGGTCAAGGAGTGCCCACTCAGTAATAGAACACAGACTCTGAGTAATAGAATGAACCATATAACATAGAGTGTTAGAGCATAGAACTGGGAAAGCTGTAAGGGGTCTTAGAACATAGGGTGTTAAAAATAAAGGACCTAGAATGTTAGACTGGGGAGTTTAGAATATTAGAACATATCATAGATTGTTGGAGTTAGAAGGGACCCAGGAACTACTTAGTTTATTCCCCCTACTCCCCATCCCAGCAAATTTAGGGATAAAGAAATAACCTTAGAGAAGTGATTAAAAAACAAACATGAATTTTATTAGTTTTTTTTGTTTTTAGGCAAAACAATGGATAAATAGATAGTGTATTGGTCTTGGAATCAGGAAGAAATGAGTCTGAATCCTTCCTTAAATACTTACTTAGCTGTATATCCTTGGGCAAATGACTTAACCTCTCTCTGTCTCAGTTTCTATATCTGTAAAATGGGGTTAATAACAACATTTACCTTACATGGTTGTTGTGAGGGTCAAATTAGAACGTAAAGTGGTTTGCCAAGCTTGAAGTATTATATAGAAACACCAGCTATTATTATTAGTGGTGGTAGCAGTAGAATAATTATTGTGTTTCACAACATGTCTTTTCCCGTCTTCACCCAGAAATCCATCCCTTATAACAAAAATCAAAAAGAGAGAAAGGAAACCTATTATCAAAACTAACCAACACAGTAACCAAATCTGACGTTATATGTAGTAAGTCCACACTCACAGTTCCCCACTCATACAAAAAACCCCCAAAGCAAATGGAAGGTAGTGTATTCTTAAAACTCATATCTAGGGCCAAATATGGTCATTATAATTTAATTTGACTATTTCATTGCTGTTAATTCTATTTGCATGTTTGTATCAACCTATCAGCAAGAATTTATTAAGCTCTTACTGCATAGAATTGTACTAAGGCTGGGAACTACCAAGACAAAATTAAAATCATTCTTATCCTAAATCAGGTGACATTCTAATAAGTGATGAGATCACATGTATACATATTAGTCCAAATAGAACATGGACACAATGAACACAAGGTCATTTTGAAAGGGAGGACCCTAGCAGCTGGAGGGGACTCCTGAATTGGGCATTGAAGGAAAGTGAGGATTCCAAGAGATGTGGATGAGGAGGGAAAACATTCTAGGGCTGGGGTGGGGGCAGTCACTACAAGGTCTTGGAGATAAGAGATGGAGTGTCAATATATGAAGAAGCAGAAGAATACCAATTTGGCTCAGCCTTTAGAGTTTGTGGAGAGGAGCAGTTTGGATAAGAAAATTGAGAAGATTCAGAGGGCCCATGACTTGAAGAGCTTTAAATGTTTGAAGAGGAGCTGATGTTTGGTCCTGGAGTTAACAAGGATTAATTGGAGGGTACTTTATTTTGCATCAACTCATATGTTTTCTCTGAAAGTCTACAAAATGGTTTGTATATTTTTTCTCACTTGAGTCTCCAAGAAAACCTATAACCTCTAAGCAATCTATGTAGCTCTCAGAAATGGTAATTTTAAGATAACCTGCATTGGCAGAGAGACTTTCCTCACTTGGAATTCCCCAGGTTAAGAGTTATGAGAGCTAACATTTATACAGTGCTTATTATGTATCGTACATTAGTCTAAGAGCTTTATAATTAATGTCTCATTTGATCCTAACAACAAACCTGAGAGATAGGTGCTATTATTATCCTCATTTCACAGATGAGAAAAGTGAAGCAAGAAGAAGTTAGGAGACTTACTTAAGGTCACACAGCTATTGAGTGTCTAAGGTCATTTTTGAACTCAGGTCTTCTTGACTCCAGACCCAATGCTTTATCCATGGTATTACCTGGTTGCTTCGGTGAAATCATCCTAAACGAACTCATAGTCTGGAGATCTGAGGTCTCATCCTTGCAAGGCACCATTTGGCTGTCAGACCCTGGGAAAAGCATATCACCTCTCTGAGTCTGTTTCTTCATCTGTAAGAGGGGGAGAGTAACAGTGGGTCATCGTAGACTAGTAAAGAAGATCTGAGTTCAAGTTCCACCTTTGGCATGCTGTTTAACCCTGTGCTAGTTAACTTCTCAGTGATGCAGTTAACTTTCTGTGACTTTAAATTGCCAAGCAGGTGCTTATATGCATTGTCAGAGGGAGTTCTATCCTTAGAAGCCTCCGACACCAATGAAAATCACAGATTCCATCCAAAACCCTAAATAAATCTGAGTTATTACCACTGTGACCTTTGCCTGTTTCCACAGTGGCAGGGTCTTGTTCCTTTCCCTGACACTCCAGTTTCCCTGAGTCTGTAAATTGGTCATGATAAATCCTGCTAACTCAAAGCCTTTTGGAGCCTTACTAGTCTGTGTAGAACTGCAGAGAGGGAGGTGAGATTTGCTAAAGGGCATGACCCAGTGTGATGAGACCACAAGACCAAGAGAAGTGTTCCTTCTTGCCTCAGCCTCCTGACTATCTGGGGAAATCACATTTTCCTTCCAGCTGCTTCACAAACCCGAAAGCCAATGTTGCTGTCATCAGTGAGAGCATAAAATCTACCTCCCTGCCCTAAGAAATTGGATCTGACCAATTTTTCCATGATGTAATCTCCTTTTTCTCTTGGAGATGTTGCACGCAGATGGGACTTACAAGTCACAGAGCTCAGGTCGTGGGTGGACCCCTGATTAGCAGAGAAAGTACCCCAAGTCCTTACGAGCTCCCTGATGGTGGAAGATGTGTCAGCAAGTACAATATTGATGGACTAGCTGGGCAATCTTGACTTTAGCTTTTAACACTTCATTCTGTTGAAAGTTGCTGAAACCCTGGACAGAGGCACTGGCTGAAGTCAGTGATTTCTGAGTACTTCTTCCCTGATGGCAAGAGTTGTAAAAGGAAGACAATGAAAAACATCATGTCTGACTCTGGGCTTGTTTTGTCCTTTACTTAACCTTCAGCTTTGCAATGTATAATCACCTCTTTCTGGGTCTCAGTTTTGGAGTTGGATTACAGAATCTCTAAGATCCTCTACTAGCCCTTTTCTCAAGATTAGGCCAGAGGGAGCAAGACCAGTATAAGACTGTATCAGTATCTTTGATTAGATGTCCCATATGTCTACTTAGTAGAGGAAATGGGGTTAGAATGCTGAATTAATGAATTTCAAAGTTGGAAGGCAGCTCAAGAGACATCTCGTTTCCCCCCAAAGAATCCCTAATATGACATGCCTGACTTGACTGTTTTTGAGGACCTCCAATGAGGGGAAGCTCATTACATCAAGAAACAACTCTTTTCATTTTGAGATATCTCTATTTTAAGGAACTTTTTTCCTTATATTGGGAGCAAAGCTTCCTCCTTATCATTTCCACCCATTGCTCCTTGTTCTGTTCTCTGTAGTCAAACAGAATAAGTTGAATCCCTTTTCCCCCATATAATAGCTTTTCAAGTACTTGGAGACAGTCAAAGACATGCTGGTAAATGTTTAGTAATCAGCTCTCTGAAAAAAAAGTACACAAGACACACCTTTAAATTTTATCTGCATTATTGACATTCTCTCTACCACTTTCTTAAGTCTAGACAATCAACAAAACAATAAATTAACACCTGATCATACTGTTCACCAATTATGGAGGTGTAAATGCTCACACTGAAAATTTAGCATTTGGTTCTTTGTTGCTGGTTGGAGCTCACTCCTGTACACTCCTGGAGACAACTATTATGTATCCCATGAGTCTTTTCTTCTTCAGCCTGAATACTATTGGTTCCAAGAACTGATTGTCATCTGGCTTATCATTTGTTGGATTTTTTTTTTCTGGTGTGGCAATGCCCTTTCTTCTTTGTAGCACGCGGAACTGAACACAGTACTCCCAATGTGTTCGACCAAGACAAATATTGCAAAGCCATGATCTTTAAAGTCATCTAGTTTGTAATTTAGAAAACTCTGAATCCTAAATCATATATGCACTCTTTAGACTTAAATTCCCCAATCAATAAAATAAGGGCATCAAATCATATGGCTATACAGGCTCTTTCCAGCTCTAAATTCTATGATCCCATGATCCTATGATTAAAAATACTTCTGAGATACTAAAAGACAAGGCTTTGTAGCAACACTGAGCAGGAAATATGGGAACTTGGGCAAGACACAGGATAGTATGGTGAAAAGAGGTCTGGGTTTTGACTAGATGATAATTAAGGTACTTTCTGACTTTGGAAGTTTATGCTAATGACCATAAGAACAGCCCTTTGTAATGCTTGTTCTCTAGTGACTGACTCTGGGTTCCATTTGGAGTTTTCTTAGCAAAGACACTGGAGTGATTTGCCATTTTCTTTTCAGCTCATTTTATAGATGAGGAAACTGAGGCAAACAGGGTTAAATGATTTACTCAGGGCCACACAGCTAGTAAGTGCCAGATTTGAATTCAGTTCTTCTTGATTCAGCTGCAACACCTAGCTGTCCTTGTGAAGTCTTGTTCAGGGTTAATAATATTTGTTTATGGTTGGTGCTTAACCCCTTATAGCTTCTGAAGTTTTGTGGGTGTGGATTCTTCATTCATCACTGCCCATCACGACCTATTGACATCAAATTGTATGGTTCTGATAAGCTGCTGTGGTTAAAAAAAATTTACCTGGTGAGGTGAGCTCAGGTTTAAATAAGAGGAAGAGTTAAGTGAATTCTCTTTGGGAAACCCCAGGACTTTCAGTGATCTCTAACTTTTAAATGGATTTCCTGTCTCAACTCTTTCTTCATTCCTATCCATTCTCCACTCATCCACCAAAGAGTAGGTCTGACTCTGCTTTCCCCCACTGCTCAAGGAGCTCCAGTGGCTCGCTATTACCTCTCAGATCAAACATCAAGTCCTCTGGCATTTAAAGTTCTCCAAAATCTGGTTCCTTCCTCCTTTTCCAGTTTTCTTACTCCTTTCTTCCCAAGCTCTATGATGTAGCTACACTAGTCTTGTTACGATTTTTCAAACATGATGCTCCATCCATTGGCTATCTCCCATCCCTGGAATGGGCTGTCCCTTCATCTCTACTTTTTGGTTTCTATGGCTTCCTTCAGGACTTAACTCAAATCTCACCTTCAAGAGATGGTTTCTTCTGCCTCCCCACACAATGCTAATCCCTTCCCCTTTCAGATCAACTAAAGGACTATGGAGAGATGCAATGGTGAGTGTAATCAGGCTCCAGTGTTTTGGCAATGATGACTTTGTGTTCAAGAAGTGGTGTCAAGGTTATCTTCATAGCTCTCTGTATCTTCAGTGTGTTACCTGTCTTTGAAGCTTGCAAGGATCAGAAGAGAGTCACAAGAAAGGTGTAAGTCAGAGTAGAGACTAGGAAGAGGAGGATATGGAAAAGAAGAGGTCTATGTGATTCATATCAAGCTTGAGACATGGAGCTCATTCCCTCAAAAGAAAAATGGGAATTAAGTTTCCGGATTCTTGTTCTTGAGCAAGTAATAGTAGAGGATGAAAATACACCATACTATCAGTATTTGGCCAACTAGTGTGCTGAGTAACAGCAAAGTAACTCTTTGGCACGGTTCTGAGTCATTTTTCCATCCTTCTCTTTTTCTTTCTAATCTTTTTTGATTCACCAGCCGGTTTTTATAGGGACCACCCATCTTAGCTTATGGTTAGTAACCAACTTATGATCTTCTTTCTATAATCAGGTAAATTACATTTCTCCCATAATCATAGAACAGTTCTGGTGTCCATATTTCCTCACTTATTAACATAAGAATTCTCCAATTCTTCTTATGTCAATCACTGAAATAGATCATGTTATCTGCTCTCCATTCACTCTGATGTTTAATAGCCTGTAATAGGTAAACGAGCAGCTACAACCTTAAAAGAAATCTACAAAGCAGCAACCACTTCTCTTAGGACCTGGGAATCAGACATACTCTAGACAAGTCAATGTTTAGTCAGGCTACTCAGGGAAGCAGGGTGATGACCAGACAAATAAACTGTCATAGGATGCCTCCTTACAATTACACAGTCTTAAATTTTCCCCTCAGCAGCTTCTACCCACTGTTCCTACTTTTGCCTTCTTGGGTCAAGCAGCCAAGTCTGATCTCCCCTCTAGGAGACAGTCCTTTAGATGCTTGAAGATTATAAACATATCTCCTTTAAGTCTTTTCTACTCCAGAGCAAACATTCCCAGTCCCATCAAGTAATCCCAATTTTACAAAGTCTTAAGGCCCTTAATTATGCCAGCTATTCTCCTGTGAAGCTTCTCCAATTTATCGGCGTTGTTCCCTTAACTCGGCTCCATGGACAGAAAACGTGATATGCTTCATCATATAACTTCTCCAGCTCTGGGTGGCCCCCTTTGTTGCTAGTCTTCTGACCTCATAAATGGGCCAGTAATACTTGAATTGTCTACATCTCTGAATTGTTGTAAAAGGCAAATGAGAATAATGTACACGGATGCTTTTTCAAGTACTGAAAGTGAAAGAATCAACTATCAGCAAGTATTATGAAGTGTCTAGGGACTGGAGATACAAGTACAACTACTCACAGTGGGCTTACATTGTAAGAGGAATAAAGAAACATAGAATTCATTGCTATTCTTACCATTTACAAGTTCTGGTAGCCAAGTGGAGTTTTTGGCCATTGGATGGGCCAAAATTATCCACTTGGTCAGTGGACAATTTCATGAGGACATGTTTTCTTTTCTCATGTCCCATAGTCCTCAGCAATCTCCTCTGGGAATCCTTGTGATGCCTTGTCTTCTCTCCCTCCCTCACCTGACATTCTTACTATCACTCTGAAGTTCACAGAACCTTCTTATCCTATGTGTTTTGTGGTTCTAGGCAGTAAGCAACTAAAATAATCAAAAATTTTAAAGATAATTAATTAGATTTTTAAAATAAAATTTTTTTTACAAGGTAGTAGTGGACAATGCCTTCAGAAACATGCAGAGAACACACTCAGTATTTTATCCAATGTTCTTATTTGGGTATAATGAGCCAAAATCACTAGTTAAATTAAAACGTTATTTTCTTATACAGCAAAAATGCCGTGTATGTGCAATTGGACCCAAATAAAATTACCACATACATTTTCATCAAACAGAAAACAAGCTGCTAAGGATAGTTGAGCTGCAATTTATGATTATGTAAATTAAGCCAGTGATGAACTTGACTATGTATAGTAAATGAGAGTTCCATTATTGTGTATCAAAAACCCATTAACCTTGAAAAAAATATGCATACATATATATATATATGTAATTGACATGGAAATGTCTTAAATATTAATACTGTCTCTAGCTTTTTTATCATGGGTGTGTGTGTGGTTCCCTGAATGATGGGGATTGGCTATAACTCATTTAGAAATTCTGATCCCTGTAGGTATCTCGGATGCTTCTCTCTGAGGGGTCAGCATTGAGCACAAACCAGAGGTATTGAGCATATTGTGTAAGTCTGGGTTGCTCTTGCCTCATTTTTTTAAAGGGAGATAGATATTCAGTTACTGAGTTGTCACTGTGAAGTTTGCTTTTCCTAGAGAGAATGATCCCCCAGGAGATTTTTCTGGAGTCAGACAGAAAGGCACAGTGAAAACCAAATTCTAGCTCTCTTGGGGGAAAAATGAGTCTGCAACTAGCCATAACATTGTTATTATTGTCATGTTATAAGTATCATTAATATAATATGTGATATATAACATAATATACAAGTATTATAAATAACAATACAATATTTTGTTAATGATAGTAACATTTATAGAAAGCTTTATGGTTAACATAGGATACCAGAACGTAGAATTTTAGAGTTAGAAAGGACACAGGAAAGTACTATAGAATGTCAAAACTGCAATGGACCTTGGAAATATTCTAATATCCTGCTTCACCATCCCCCAACTTCCCCCAGTCAAATATTGTGAAAAGGAGGATAGATAGGTCCAAAGGTATGAAGCAATTTGCCAAAGGTTGCATTAGGAGTTGGTGGAAAATTCAGGGCTTGGCTCAAGATTTTCTTTCTGACTGTAGTCTAATGCTGCTTTCATTCTACCAATTTTTTGTCAGTATTTGAGGAGGGTAAAGGGGAGCAGAAGCAGCCTATTCTACTACAAGGGATTATTTGGATTATTATTAGAACCCACGTCTATATGCATTTAAAAATTGAATATGATTGTGATATGTAAATAATATTCTATCAGCTAACAAAGGCCGATGAAAGGATCACGTATTGGAATGACAAAGTTCATTTCTTTTCTCTAACTTGCCTCTAGTCCTCCATAGACTTTCTTTATCCAGGACTATATATCCCTAGCATTAGGGATTAAGGATTGGTGCTGTGATTTCACTGTTATAGGGATGAGGAAATGCCCCCTACTGAAGCAGGTTGGTATTTTCTTGGCAATCTCTCATTTTGGTGAGTTACCTAGAGAATCAGGAAGTTTGGTGACTTACCCTGGGTCAAAAAGCCCGTAGATGTCCCAGGTTGGACTTGAAACTCAGTTCTCCTTGGTATGAAGGCTAGATGTCCCTCCACTATGCCACACTGCCGCAAGTACCCTTAGCTTCCTCTTTATGATTCTTTTCCTCACCTTTGATGTTTTTCCAATTCGCACCAGGTTCCAGGCTACCTCTAAACTCTCAACCCCACTCCATCCTGCTCTGAGATTCTTTATTACAACTGAGGCATCCATAAAGAACAGCTCTATAGTGTGATTTTGACCTCAATGGTACAGTTATTCCACTAAATCCATCTAGGGAACAGATTTGAATAGAGATAAAAGTTTTCAGATACTCTAATGGTAGAATTTTAGGCATCAGAAAGCAGGATGGGACAGATGTAATTTAGAGATACAGCGATGCCTTTTGTGTGGCCTTGGAATCATACAAGGTGGGAGGGATTCCAGCATAAGAATAGGAATCATGAACATGCTAGGTCTTTGCTTGTAGTCAATTATTACTGTTCTCTGCTCAGTACATTGTGCATCATTTAGTTCAAAGGACAGCCTTTGCACTGTCTTGTGGGTACCCTCTTCTCCTTTAACTCATTTCTCTACTCTACCACTATCTCCAACCCACCATAACCATGAACTACACTCCTGTATCTCCTGAGTCTTATAGGCGAGCCTTTACCTTATCTTGCTATGACCCCAGGTCTCCCAGTAATTTCCTCACCATGCCTTTATGAAGGTTTCCCTACTCCCCCTCCCATTTTCCAGCATTTCATTATGCTATGTTTTCCCCCACAAGATTGTAAGCTCCTTAAAGGGAGTGACCGCCTTGCTTGCTGGTGTTTGTATCTCTAGCTATTAGCAGAGTACCTGACACATAGTAAGTATTTAAGAAATGCTCCATCTGTCTGTCTGTCTATCTATCTATCTATCTATCTATCTATCTATCTATCTATCTATCTATCACCTTTCTTTCTTTCTTTCTTTCTTTCTTTCTCTCTCTCTCTCTCTCTCTCTCTCTCTCTCTCTCTCTCTAATAGATCAGTAGGTACTTATTAAAAAATTCAGAAGGGTAGGTTAAGAGGGTTAAATGAAACTTACAGCTTTCAAAGATCAGAGGATCACATCCAAATGCCATCCAGGTTTTGGTAGCCTTGCACTAATGATGGAAGATTGAACTCATCAGGTGAAGGTCAGATATGTAGCTCACAGAATGAATGTCTGACAGATGACATCATTGCTCAGCTTTCCCTTTTTGATGGGCTTTGTGCCAGCATTTGGAAAAACACAGAATCTGACATCAGAACAACCTAGACACCAAAGGAAGACAGACAAATCCCATAAACTCCTGATCACCTGTTCTCTGGGATTAATAGTCAGGAGCTACACATAATCTACCAGAAGGTTGTATGAAGAATCCCTAGACCCCTGAGTCCTCTGAGCCTTATTAGCTATTGTTTTTTGCCCTTTCTCATGCTCTATATAAATAATAGTGGCAAAAGTTCAGTAGTTGGACATACGTACCTGCACAATTCATCAGCATTAATCTATCTGAACAACCCCCTTCCTCTAATCCATATGTGGGTAGAAGCTGCTGTTGGTAACCTACATGCCTAGTTATGTTTCCAACCTCTCAAGTTCATGGTTAATATACTAGAGTATATGAGACATTTGTTTTCTGGATAGTCTCTGTGATGGATCTGCTTATTTTTACAGTTGTCTAGGTATTCTCTAATAGCACAGACCAAAGAATACTCTGAAATGCGCACAATCACATACTTCCTTTATTCCTGGCATCTGAGTTCAGATTTCATAACCACCTGGAGCTGACCAACTATGGTCAGTTCCTGGATTTCCCATTTTTCCCTGGAGATAAATACAGACTTATTAACCTCCTTCTATAAACCCACAGAGAATACTCTGGCCTTGGACTGGATCTAGTGGCATGGGAAACAAGGAAGATCTACAATTGGATAGGGAGAAAGGAAATTCCCAAGTGACTGTGGATAGAGAAAACTCTTCTGTTTCTAGTGATAGAGTGAATACATCACCTGCTGATTGCATAGCATTCACATGGCAATACTCAGCTTGGCACAGGAGGGTGAGAGCCCCAGAACAATAGATAACCTGCAAAGGGTTTGCCACCTCTGCTAACTTTCTTTCCCTGGGGTACTAATTGGCTGTCCTAGAGTAAAGTAATGAGGAGAGGTGATGCCAACTTCAGGGACCTGTGTCTGAGTCTACAGATTTGTGGGCTCAGTTTCAGCCGAGTATAGAAAGTGGGCAAGGCTGGCATGCTACCTTTATGAAATGTTACTGCTCTGAGTTGATTCTTTGCTTATAGCCAATTATTACTATTACCTGCTCAGTACATTGTACTCACTGCATCATTCTCCTGACAGTGCCTTGCACTTCTCTGAGGAGGCCCTCTTCTCTTTTGCCTTTTTCAAAGATCAGAGGAATACTTCCAAATGCCACCCAGTTTTTGGTAGCCTTGAGACCTGTTGCCTTCATACACAGACCCCATTTCCCCACCAAATCTTCCAGATCTGTAATCTCTTTTATTTCTGACCTTGCCCTTTAGACTGTATGACTGGTTATTCATTGGATCCTCAGGATGGGGTATTGTGGTTAGACCACATCCAGCCTATATCCATTGGACTTGCTGGTTCTCTTTCTTAATTATCATTTTATAATACCTGCCACAGAGAAACTCTTTTACATAATGCTAGTAGGTGTTACGTCAAGCGTCCGTTCCTGCGTGAGCACTGATTTGCTCCATAACTGCTATGACTTTTTACAGATCTCATTTAAGTTTCTCCTCTCTCTTGGTAGCTTTGCTCTTGACAGCATCATTCATATTCCATTCATCCATCCTTCCATCCATCCATCCATCCATTCATTCAGCAAAAATTTATAAAGCACCTAATATATATGGGGCATAGTGCTAGGCATTAAGAGAGATGAAAGCTTAGCTAAGACTTGGTTATGGAGGCAATGATTTAGTAGAAGGATGAGACAGAAGATAAACACAGGTAACTTGAAACAAACATAGTCAATCATACATGACTGAGTGGAAAATAGTGGAAAAGTAATCAGATTGTCCAGTACAATATTAAAACACATAGGAGTAAGAATATGTACTTTCTGCTACTAGTAAGAACAGAGATCATTTGCCTCAAAGGAAGTTATGTGTAAGGTTCTTGAGAGCTGAGTTCTCCATGTCGCAGAGAAGGAGAGCTTCAGAGACATGCCATTGGATATGGAGCCACTGGCAGGGTTTATTGCCGGTCTTCTGTCTTGTGCCCCATCTACTCTTCATTAAGAATCCATGAGGTAGGGGCGGCTAGGTGGCGCAGTGAGTAGAGCACCGGCCCTGGAGTCAGGAGTACCTGAGTTCAAATCCGGCCTCAGACACTTAACACAAAAACTAGCCGTGTGACCTTGGGCAAGTCACTTAACCCCAACTGCCCTCCAAAAAAGCAAAAAAAAAAAAAAAAAGAATCCATGAGGTATAATGAGAAAACATTGAAACTGAAGACAATGAGCCATCTTGACACTAACATTTTTAGCTTCTGTGACCTTGGACAAATCATGTTACCTACCTCTCCCTACACTCAATGTTAAGTCAAGAGTTGTTGTGAGAAAAGACTTCTCTAAACCAAAAAAAAGGTATTAGAAAAAGGTGAGATATTATGACTATTATAAATCCACAGTGATTTTCTTTTTGTGAGAGTGATTTTACATTTTTTGGAAATATATGGGAAAAGATTACAGTTTCATCAATGCAAGTTTGTGACTTCCCGCTGAGAGGAAGAAATATCTAATAGCTGTGGAGTTTCAGATTAGTGCAGAAATCTGCTTTTCCTAGAAAGGTTAATGACTTTTGGAAAAATTATGTTTTTCTAGCTTATTGCAGGGAGATAATCCATCTAACCCTTAAACATCTGACAGTCAATAACCCATAGTAAGAAGGCCGATTAAAGGGTAAATCTCTAAGGACATGATTAAAGACCTTGCTTGGAAGGCATAGTGCATGCAAAATTTCCAATAGAGTTAACTGTGAAAAGTGTGGTTGGAATCTCTACAGTATGCTATGCAATAGAGATTTTAGAACATAGAATGACCACACAATGAAAGGCACTGCTGAGTAAGATTGTAGCCAGAGTATAGTAACCAGAATGATGAGAGGACTTGATACCGGTTCATAACAGGGTTGCTTTAAGAAACTGGGGGTATTTAGTCTAGAACATTGGTTCATAAAAGGTCATAGATGTAAAGGGACTGATTTAGGCTTTATATAAGGAAAAATGACCTCAAATTAGAGCTGTTGGAAAGTAAAATGAGTCTCCTTAGAGCAGTGGTTCTCAACCTTCCTAATGCAGCAATCCTTTAATACTCATATGTAGGCGTATGTATATGTGGGTGGACCCACCTGAAAATGGTTAGAGGAGTGGTGTCTCGGTTCCTAAGACCATTAAAAATATGTGTTTTCCGATGGTCTTAGGTGACCTCTGTGACCCCTGTGAAAGGGTCTTTCAACTCCCAAAGGGGTCGTGACCCACAGGTTGAGAACTGCTGCCTTAGAGGACATGAGTTCCCCTTCATTGGAGCTCTTTAAGCAGAATCTGGAGACTTATATTTTGGAGGTGTTGTAAGATGAGTAATTTGCATTCAGTTATAGGTGGGTTTAGAACTCTGATATCCTTTCTAACTCTGAAATTTTGTGATTCTATGCACGTTAGCTTTCTAAGGGACCTAAGGAACATATAACACAGGAAACTAGAATTAGAATGTAGAATGTTAAAGGTACAAGGGACTTTAGAATATAGATTGTTAGAATATAAGCCAAAATGTTAACACTAGGAGAGACATTAGAACCTAAAATCTTTGAATAGAATGCTAGAGCTAGAAAAACTTAAGAGATCATTGAGTCCAACGGCCTCATATCACAGAAGAGTAAGCTTTGGTCCAAAGATAGAGAATGACTTGGTCAAAGCTACAAATAGAGACTTAGTGGCACTTGGACCAGAGCCTTGGTCCAGAATCTTTCTGCCAGCATAGCTGTGTCTATCCTGGAAACTGTTGTCTTCACCAGTGAATTAATGATGTCCCATTAGTCAGGTTCCTATAGCATGACCAAGCAATTTATTACTATTAGTGTGCTTACTCAAAAAGTAAGTCACAATCATCAAGACTAATACTGGCCATTATTATATCATTTCCATGGTGTCAACATCCTTGGGAGTAACCCAACATTTAATTTGTAGTCTGTAGGTGATAAAAGGCACTGATGGAGAGTTGGAGCTAAAACCCAACTAGAACTGTAGAAAGCACAGAACCAGGTGCAAAAGAGCTAAGTGTAAATGAAATAATGGATGTAATTGGTACCTTTCAAAAGGGCCTCTGTTTGACACCATCCTGAAAAAAATTCTAAAATGAGTTATATAAAATGTCTTACAATGATTAGATACAGTCATCTAGTGCTTAGAACACTCATCCAGGAGTGAAAAGAACTTGCTTCTAGTTCTGGTTCTGTCATCAACTAACTATAAGTCATTTTGGGTAAATCATTTTGTTTCTTAGTATCAGTTCCTCATCTGAAAATTTGTGAGATAGAATTAAATCATTTTTAAAGTCCCTTCAAGCTCTGATATATTTTTTATATTCTAAGATCCTATGTTCTCATGTCTCAGCTCTGATATTATGTTATGTGGCTCTATTTTGTGTATGCATGCGTGTGTGCCTGCGTGCGTGCATGTGTGTGTGTGTGGGGGTGAGATTTGTCACCAAGGACTAAAAATTTTTCCTATTCAGTCAATTATTTGTGCTGTATAGGTCACAAATTCCATTTCACAATTCTTATTTCTCTCTTGAATGATTTGGTAACATAATGCTGTAATTTCACGCTATCTTCTGGATAGTATCTTCTGCCTCAGCAGGCATTAGTGAATTTTTCTTTGTCTTGTAATATTTATTCAGAGATGTTTGGACTCATTCAGATGATCTGGAGGCCACATTCCCTCTGTTATTAATATCTTCCCTGTTGGTTTATCTGCTTGTGCTCAGTGGTTTAAATTAGGATTTCTTTCTCTTGAGATATTTAGTCATTTCAGTCTTTTTTTTCCCCTTATAGTTACCTATTTCTTGCTTTCTTATACCTTCCCCTTTGATGATGGTTTTCCTGGGGGCAGTACTTCAAACCTCTCTTA
>CM053595.1:271106853-271143917 GCA_028646575.1 Pseudocheirus occidentalis | reverse complement strand
GGCTCATGTGGCATACAATTATGATGAAATACTATTGCACTATAAGAAGTGACGAGTAGGATGGTTTCAGAGATACTTGGGAAGACTTATATGAACTGATGCAAAGTAAAATGAACAGAACCAGGAGAACATTGTATAGTGTAACAGCAATATTCCTACCCCAATTTTTCCTGCCCTGCCAGATAGTTAGAGGGGTGTTGGAGGAGGGCATAAAAGACAACAGATAAGGGAGGGGCATTACAGTGGGATGGCTGTTTTGGCTTTGGGGTAGAGGAAATAAGGGGAGAAAATTTGTAACTCAAAAATCTCAGGGAAATGAATGATGTAAACAAGAAAATAAATTTAAAATTTTATATTAAAAAATGTGAAGGAAGATGACTTAGCAATACCCAATATGAAATGGTATTACAAAGTGGTAATCATCAAAATAATTTGATACTGATTGAGAAATAGTGATAGGTCAGTGGAATAGATTGTTTAAACAAAATAAGGTAGTAAATGACCACAGTAATTTAGTGTTTAACAAACCCAAAGATCCAAAATTTTGGGACAAGAAATCATTATTTGACAAAAATTACTGGAAAAACTGTAAAGCCCTTTGGCAGAAATGAGGGATGGACCAATATCCAGTATCATATACTGAGACAGGGTCAAAATGGGTGCATGATCTAGAGACATAAAAGGTGAAATAAGCAAATTAAGAGAGCATGGGACATTTCACCTGTCAGATTTATGGATAAGGGAAAAATTCATGCCCAAACAAAAAAATAGAGAGCATTATTGGATATAAAATGAATAATTTTGATTGCATCAAATTAAAATGTTTTTGCACAAACAAAACCAATGCAGCCAAGTTTAGGAAAAAAGTAGGAAACCAGAACTTTTTTTTTTTTTTGCAAGTTTCTCTGTTAAATATACAAAGAACCGAAAACTTAAATATATAGAGAAGTGAGTCAAACATAAAAGAATGCAAATCATTTCCAAACTGATAAGTGAACAGGCAGTTTTCAGAAGAAGAAATCAAAGCTATTTATAGTTATATGAAAAGATGCTCTAAATCGCTATTGATTAGAGAAATGCAAATTAAAACAACTCTGAGGTACCATCTGACATCTATCAGATTGACTAATATGAAAATGACAAGTTGGAAAGGATGTGGAAAAACAGAGACACTAATGCATTGTTGCTGGAGTTGTGGACTGATCCAAACATTCTGGAGAGCAATTTGGAACTATGCCCAAAGGGCTACAAAAGGTGCATACCCTTTGATTCAGCAATACTTCTACTAGGTCTATACACCAATGAGATAAGGACTTATATGTACAAAAACCATTCATAACAGCTCTTTTGGGGCGGCAGAGAATTGGAAAGTGAGGGGGCACCCATCAGTTGGGGAATGGCTGAATAAGTTGTGGCATACAATTATGATGAAATACTTTTGTGCTATAAGATGTGATGAGTAGGATGGTTTCAGAGATACTTGGGAAGACTTATATGAACTGATGCAAAGTGAAATGAACAGAACCAGAGAAACATTGTATACTGTAATTGTAATTGTATACTGTATATAATGACTTGGCTATATGATGATCCAAGAGAATTCCAAAGGACCCACAATGAAAAATGCTATCTACCTCCAGAGAAAGAACTGATGGAGTTTGAATAAAGATCGTAACTTACTCTTTTTACTTTCTCAATCCTTCTTCTTTTGTCAGAGTTTTCAGCATGGCTAAAATGGAAATATGTTCTTCATGACTTCGCATGTATAATCTGTAAGAAATTGCTTGCCTTCTCAAGACTGGGGGGGAAGGAGGCATGGAGAGAATTTAGAACTCAAAATTAAAAAAAAAACAAATGTTACATTTTTCTTTACACGTAATTTAAAAAGTTAAATAAAAATGTAAAAAACCTTCTTGTCTTATTTTGTTTGGCCATATAAAAATAGGTGGAGGCCAAGTTTGGACCTTAGGACATGGTTTGATTGCCTGACCTGGGCTATAGCACCTGGTAGGAGCAACGTGACAGACAAACACCAAGCCCCACTGGTATAATTCCTTGACCAGGTCCCTAAGGGAGAGTGCACAGAAGTTCCAAAAACCCCCTTGATTTTGCTTCTTACTTAGGTTTGTACTTGTGTCTTGTCTAATATGAATTTTTTGTTTGGAAATGGTGGCTATGGATTAGGCAGAAATATTTGGGAGACATTAGCCTCTCTGGACAATCTCTGAAAATAGTTGAGGGCTTGACTTATCCCTCTTTTCCCTTCCTTTAATTAAGCCATCATTTGTTTTGAACCAAGTCACAAGTTGAACAAATTGAGGGAAGAGAGGTCACTGATGGTAGTAATTAATATTTATTTAGCGCTTTCCTCACAAAGATCCTTGGAGAGAGGTACCTGAAAGTAATTAATATTCATGCTCTTTTGACAGCGAGGATCATGACTCCATTAGGGTCATGCAGTCAAACAAATATCAAAGTCAAGAATCAGACCTATGCTTCTCCTGACTTCCTGGAATATCTAGTGTGTTCTTTATCTGATCCTTACTTTTCAGAGAAAGGCCTGCTAGTCTCTCTGTGGTGTTTTCTCCTATACCCAAAGCTGACTCTGCTATGGTACCGGGAGCCCATGGAACAAAACAATCATCTCAGCTAGGCAGTGCAGTGGATAGAGAGCTGGGCCTGGAGTCAGGAAGAGCTGAGTTCAAATTAAACCTCAGACACTTAAAAGTTGTGTGATCTTGGACAAGTCATTTAATCTCAACTTCTTTAACTGAATGATAATAGTACCTCCCTCCTAGGGTTGTTGGGAGGACCGAACAAGATAATATTTGTAAAGCACTCAGCAGAATACTTGGCGCAGAGTAGGTGTTCTATACATACAAAAACACACACATGTAATATGTATATACATATATGAGTATATATACATAAATGTATGTGTGTATAAATACTATATACTTTTAATTTTTATCACCATTTTATTTGCATCCCTTTTTATTTACAGCCCATACATATATATGTGCATATGCATGCATTTATGTGTATGCTATGGAATGTCAGGACTGGAGTCCTGAAGACCTGAGTTCAAATATAGCCTCAGACACTTAGTAGCTGAGTGACCCTGGGTGAGCCACTTAACTTTGTTTGCTTCAGTTTCCTCAACCATAAAATGAGCTATAGAAGGAAATGGAAAACCATTCCAGCAGCTTTGCCAAGAAAACCCCAAATGGGGTCCTGAGGAGTTAGACATGATGGAAACAACTGAATAACAAAAATTATTATTAGCTAGTTCTAAAGGCCTCCTTATGACAAGACTGTCCAAGCCTTGTATTCCTCTGGTTATTGTTCTGCTCTATGTCTGTCAAGATGCTCACCCAAACATGGTGTGTGATGTAACAGCTGTTGTTTTGTGAAGGGAAGGCTCTTGAAGAATTTTCAGACTGGCTTCCCTCCCAGTGACTGTGGGCATAGAGAGAAGAATTTGGAGAAAGCCAAGGTTTGATTTTCTTGTCCAGAAGTTATTTTTTAACTAAAAACAGGAAAACAAGAAACCCCAATGGACGAGATTTGTCAGTTCAGTTGCTGAGAAACATTTACGTGAATTTCCCAATGTAGAATTCTAGAAAACTTAAATGGAAAGAGATCTTAAAAGTCAAAATGTCAGAGATCACAGAATACCAGCTGCTCATCTTACAGGTGAGGAAATTAAAATCACAGAGAAGTGACTTGCTCAAGGTCACAAAGCATGTTACCAGCAAAGCTGAGATTAGAATTCAGCTAACCCAACTCCCAGTTCAATGTCTTGTGTTCAAATTTCCCCTGATTTCACCACATCGAAAAGATCCTTTCTTCAAGTTTGCCTACAACACTGTCCCTACAACACAGTATTTCTTTCTCCAAGCCCAACCTTGAATCCTACCACTTTATGCCATACCCTTCCCTTCCCAATATGTCTAGTGACTATTTTATTTTTTATTGTTATATCTCCAGGATCTTGTACTTAGTTTTGCTGTAGTTGTTCAGTTGTTTTGTTTTGTTTTGTTTTAAGAACAAGGCAATTTATTAATGAATCTGGTGTGGTTTGTCCTAATGTTTCTTGTCGGCAGCTGCCACCTGTCCGGTAATTCTGTCCAGGTCTCTCTGTCCCTGAGGTGTCAGCTTCTGGCCCCGTCCTGGTCTTTCTCCACCATCTTGAGCTTTTACAGGGCCTGCAGGACCCTCCAGGCCACGCTCTTGGAGCCCTGGCTGAAGTGGCTGGGCATGACCCCCTTGCGCTGGCGCCCCCCCATAGATCTTGGTCACGGAGCCCACGCCGGCGCCGCCCTGGACGTACAGGTGCCAGGAGGTGGAGGCTGCCCGCGTGTAGAACCAGTTCTCGTCGTAGGGCACCAGCTCCTTATGCTTGGCCAGCTTGACCGTGTCCACCCATTTGGGGACTTTCAGCTTCCCTAACTTTTTCAGGAAGGTGGCCATGGCCCGCACAAACTCCTGCTGGTTCATGTCCTTCACCGTGACTCCGGGCATCCTGCGGGCATAGCCAGCCAAGGGAAAGGCTGTTTTTGTCAAGTCCAACTCCTTGTTGACTCCATTTGGGGTTTTCTTGGCAAAGAAACTGGAATGGTTTTCAATTTCCTTCTCTAACATCTTACAGAAGAGGAAACTGAGGCAAAAGGGGCTAAGTGACTTAGCAGGTAATGATAATGATGATGGCTGACATTTATATAGCATTTATTATACACCAGCACTGTGCTAAAGCACCTTACAAATGTTATCTCATTTGATCCCTGCAACAACCCTGGGAGGGAGGTGCTGTTGTCATCATCCCCATTTTACAGATGAGGAAACTGAGGAAGGCAGAGGTTAAGTGATTGCCCAGGTTCTCACAGCGAGGAAGTGTCTGATTCAGGATTTGAACTATTCTTCAGGCCCAGTGCTCTATCCAAACCCAAGGTTTATTAAGTATCTATTAACAAGGTGCTTAATAAATGTTTGATCGGTGTCTCACTAGTGTCTTCTACTCTTTGATTGATTCTAGAATCTAGTTTCTATGAATCTAGGTTCCTAGAACTTAGGTTCTGAAACATTTGAGCTCTCAGAACCTAGGTTCTAAGAATCTAGGTTCATACAGTTGAGAGTCAGAGAATCCCCAAAGTATGCACAAATATATTAATAAAATCATCTACATTTTAATCTCAATTTTAAATTACAAAATGCTTTGCTACAATGGAAATGGAGTGGGGCTGGGTTCTTCTAATCCCATTTCTAGTACTTACTACCTATGCTGTTTGGGGTAAGCCACTTCATTTCTCTGGGTCTCAATTTTCTCCTCTGTAAGATTAAGGAATTGGACAAGAAGACCTCCAAAGTTACCTCAAGGCAAGCTCAAATAATATCTCCTTGAAGAAGAGTCCCTTGATCTCCCTAGCTCTAAACAGATAATTTTCTGATACTTACTACCCCTCTATGGAGGTAGGAAGGAGAAGAATGGAATCTTAAGAGTTGGGAGAGACCTCAGCAAATTATCTAGTCCCAGATAACTGCCCATGTAGGAATCCCTGTTATAATTCCCTTACAGGTGATGATGCATCCTTTTCTGCTACAGTTTTCCTCTCCACAGTCTATGATTCAGTCTTTATTGTCAATTTTTTTGTCTCTCCTAAACAATGTTCCAAGTCCTCTCCTTGGCTTCTTCAAGATAACTCAACTGCCACCATCTTCAGGAGACCTTTAGCCCTCCCTCACTTAAATCCAATTCACTTGCATGTCATGGCATGACCTTCCTGATGTCACAGGGATAAAGGACAAACAACAACACCCCACTACACAGACTGCTAGTGCCTTCCCCCTTTATCTTGGGTCTTTTTTGTATATTTCTTTATATTTTTATGATGACATTTTTTCTTTAGTAGAATGTAAGATCCCTGAGGGCAGGAACTTTTTATTTGCAACTCTATTTTATTTACATTCCTATTTTATTTGCATCCTTTTAGAATTTACAGTTCTACTGTATGGGAACATAGTAATTACTCAGTAAGTATTTACTCATGGATTGATTGATTCCATTAATGGGGAGCTTATTACTTCACAAGGCAGCATATTCCCTTTGTAGATAACCCAAGAAAATTCTTATTTTTAGCCTTCAACTTCCTTTACTGGCAAAGAATTGATAGAGACACCAAAAAATTGCTTAAGTATACACTTGGAAGCTTTGTGTGTGTGTGTGTGTGTGTGTGTGTGTGTGTGTGTGTGTGTTTTGGTTGGGGAGATAAGAAGTTAGTCACCCACAAGGTGACCATATTTAGGAAATTACTGACTCGGCATTTTAATTACATCAGGAGTCCATCACACAGGCCTGTTTCTCATTATTTGGACAATTTGATTACTCATAGTCATGATTTGGGAATGTGATAATCTAAGTGTTACTTTTTCCTGGGCCTCCACAGCGATCCACAGAAGTAAATGGGATGTCACATTGAGAGGTTCCAGTTGTGGATGTCCCTAAACACCATGTTGCTGCCCAGTTGCTGAAGGTGCTATTTAAGTCTCCTTGTCTCATAAAACATACTTCCTGCCTGTTGCAACACAGGGTGGGTGGTAAGATAGTCCCTAATTCTAGTTTTCAGGTTCTATTTTTGTAATACAAGGCTCACCCGGTTTCAATTGCTCCTTAACTGCTCAGCCCAGATTTTACTGCAAGGGGCTGTTGTTTCAAGAGACCTCTGTTTTCTTTTATTCTGACTAGAGTTTGTATTGTGAAGGGGAGAGAATCACTGGGATCAGAATTAGGAGGCTTGTATTGTAACCCTGGGCCTGCTGCTAAGTCAATATTGAACCTTGAGTAAATCATCTTTTTTTCTCTCTCTGATTCCCAGCTCTCTCCTCCATAAAATGAGGGTTATTGGATTGAATGAATTCTAAATAATTGAGTTCTCTAAAAGTCTACCAACTTTTCCCTTCCCTTCCCTTCCCTTCCCTTCCCTTCCCTTCCCTTCCCTTCCCTTCCCTTCCCTTCCCTTCCCTTCCCTTCCCTTTCCTTTCCACTATATAAAGATTCAAAATGTATACTTTTGGCAAGTTCTCTTAAAGCAAAAAACCCAGGCTTATAAAACCTATCTGCCTCTTCTTTGTTTTTAAAACCAGATTTGAGTTTTTTTTTTGTTACAGGAATTTCTCATTATACAGAATATATTAATAGTCCTCCTAATAATGTGGTGTTTAGCATCATTCTTGGTACAGAATAAATGCTTAATACATGTTTATTGAACAAATGAATGGCTAGCTGCTGCTCTGCAAAGTCCAAGATATTGCCTGGGTACTGAGAGGGGTAAATGACTTACCCAGGGTTACATAGAACGTATATGTCAGAAGTGTAACCCCAACCATGATATTCTTTACGTGGAGGTCAGTTATTGGTGTCTAGTTTTAAAAAAAAAGAAAGAAAAAGGGAGAAGAAAAAAGAGAAGGAAAAAAGGAAAAAAAAGAATTTTACTGGAAACAATATTGAACATCAATACAAACAACTAAACTTGCCTAACCACTGTTTACATTTAACTTAATGAAGTTTGCATTTAAAACGTAACACTTCTAAAGTCCCTCTCTCTAAGTCACCATCAAGAGTCTTTGTCCAATTGTTCCTAAAATGATCACTTTCCTAAAATGGTCATAGTTACTGTGCACTCCATTCTCCTCCATTGCTTTGTTCACTTTACGTTATTTTATGTTGTTTCAGATTTCCCTGTATTCTTCATACTTACCAGATTTCAGAGCATTGTAGTATCCCATGACATTAATGGACCCCAATTTATTTAACCATTCTCCTATTTTTAGACATTTAAGTTTCTTCCAGTCCTATGAAAATATTTGTACATATATGTGTGTATGTATGTATGTGTATGTTTTATATCACCAATGGAATTACTGGTTCAACACCCTTATTTCATTGTTCTAAAATTATGTTCTAAGGTCCATTACAGCACTGTCATTCTGTGTTCTAAGGTCCATCTTCTCTACGATAGTCTATGTTCTAAGGTTCCTTCCACATGTGACAATTTTTCCCCATCTGTTTTAACATTCTAGGTCATTTCTTGACCCAACATTCCATAATCCCTGTTGTAACATTTTATGTTCTAAAGACATCTCTGACATTCTGTGTTTTAAGTCTCCCTCTTAGAGGAGGATCCTTGTTTCTGGATTTTATGGTTCTATATTCTCCCTGTGTGGAAGCAAAGATTATTTCTGTACTGGGCATTCTACTATTCCTCATCTCATCTATTTGGTGGAGTTGTAAGCCTCTCTCCTTCATGAGGGATGCGGCATTTTGTAATTTTTCAAAGTGAGTATAGGATAGGGGTAGGCCATCATTAAGTCAAACTCTCCTTGGGCAAGTTTGTCTTTTAAAACTGGCATTCACCTAGAATGGCTGGAATGAAGCCATTATGAATGTGCCCACTTGATGCTTCCAAAGCTCCACTCAGTTTGTAGCAAAAATCTGTTAAACCAGCTGTTTGAATCAATAGCAACAAAACTTCTGGCAGAATATTTTGAATTTCCTATTTTTCAGCCAGTTATATGGATCTGGGTCATTAAGATATGAAAAAATCAGAAGAAAAACAAGAGCAAGTGTCACCTGAAAGAAATAGAGTAAAGATCCCTGAAAAGTCACAAGGAAAATAGAGGGATATGTATAGAATTCATAGGTTCGTGAACTTAGAGCTAGAAAGGCTATGAGACCATCTTGTCCAATTCCTTTATTTTATAGATGGGGAAACTGAAGCTTGCAACAGCTTAAGGACTTGTCCAAGAGTGGGTATGTGAACTAGATTTCCTGGTTTCAAGGTTGGTGCTCTACCTTCCTTCTTCCATATTTCTCTATTTCATAAAAGGTCCTAGAACAGAGAATTCCATTGGGATGTAAATTTCTTGAGAGCAAGGGTTGTTTTGGGTTTTCTTTATTACTCCAGCAACATAGCAGAATGCCTGGCAAATTATAAGCACTTAAAAATATGCTTGCTGATGATTGAATCTATTTTATGATTATTTGTTCATTCAATTTATTTATTCAATGAATGTTTAAGTAAGTATCAGCTTCCTCTCCTCTCCGCTCTAGGTATGCTACCTAGTACAGTTCCTCAGTACTTTTTGCCTGTACTGTTGAAATACTATCTCAGTTAGAAAGAAGAAGGAAACAAGGATTTATTAAGCACTTACTATGTGCTAGATTAAGCTCTGGAGATAAACAAAAAAGACAGTCCTCATGGATCTTACATTTTAACAACATACAAAAGAGAGTCAAAAAGGGAATGGATTGCGGGATGAGTGGTGGGATGGAGGGATGCTACACTGGGACATAAAATATTGAAGTCTAGAAAGTGAGGAACAGAGACTGAAGGGGAAAGGAAGTAGGCCTGCTCGGGCCCCTCCATGATATGGAGGTTCCAAGGGGAACTCCGTAATGGAAGAAAGGTGTTGGGACTTGTACAGTTATTGGGGTAGGCTAAAGGGATGGTAGGTTGTTCTGTGGAGGATACCCAAGTACTGAGGGAAGTTCTAGCATGAGAAAACAGTAGAGACATAATTTGGAAATTCAAGAAAGTCAGGAACAGGACTGGAATGAAATAAAGATAGGTTTGCATGGAACCCCCCACAAAATGGTGGCTCTAAGAGGAACTCATCAATGGAAGAAAAGGGACAATGGTCCTTGTGGAGGGACGGTCCCTAAACGTCACACAAGTGCCAGGATAAGATGTCATGATTCTGAAATTCAAAAGGTCAGGAACAAGACTCAGAGGGAAAATTATCCCTGACTAGTTTCTAAGGCTCCACTTCATTTTACATCTATTGTTAGAGCGTGGTTCCTTGCGTTAGACAGTGCTTAGATCTCTTTTGGAAAACAGCAAAATACTTTAAAAAACCCAAAACTTAAGTTTGCTCAAATTAATCCCCAGATAATGAACCTTCAATGGCTCCTCATCACTTACAGAATAAAGCTGAAATTCTTTAGCTTGGTATTTCAAATGTCCACCTTGTGTCACCCACTGAAGGGTTCAGACATTTTCCCCATGACCCTTCTCTGCAAATATTCTGCTCCAGGGAGAAAAGTGTCCTTGGCATCCTTGGATTGGTCCTGGCTTTCTTTCTTCTCTGCTTTCGCTTGCTTCTTTCCCTCTTCCTTGAATATCTTCCTCTCTGTTTGAGTCTACCTGTTGACCTATTCTTTAAAGTCCAATTCAAATATCATCCCCTCTAGGAATATTTCCTTAATTTCACTAGTCATCTTTACTTTGTCCTTCCTTGGACCTCATGTAGTATTTCTCTGATTCACATAATGAATTATAACAATGGAAAAAAGCATTGACTGGAGTCAGCTCCCTCCTTGCCTCTGTTTCTTCATCTGTAAGTTGAAGCATTTGTATGAGATGACTTCTGAGGGCCCTTCCAACCCCTAATCAGAGATTACAGATCTATGGAAGATCTATGAAGTCATAGGAATTCGAATTAGAAGGATACCAAAAATACCATCTAGTTCAATTTAATATAATAGATGAGGAAATGGAGAACCACAGGACATAAGTTTTACTTTATACTTATATCTCTGTATATGTTATATCCCTTAAAACAGAGGTTCTCAACCTGCAGGTTATGTTCAATTTCTAACAATGAAAATACATCCTGCATATCAGATAGATTCCTAACAGTAGCAAAATTACAGTTATGAAATAGCAATGAAAATAATTTTATGGTTGGTGGTCACCACAACATAAGGAACTATATTATATTAAAGGGCCGCATCATTAGGAAGGTTGAGAACCACTACCCTAAAAGAATTTAAACCACACGAAAGGGAAGGGCTATGTCTAATTAAATCTCTTTGATATTTTCCAGTTTCTACTACAGGGCCCTGAACAAAACTGGTGTAAAATAAATATGGCTTCCAAGAATTAAATGAAAGTATGGTAGAAAAGAACCCTGTGATAGGCAGTAAAAGACATAGAATAGAATGAAATGGAAAAGGACCCGGGCTCTGCCCTAATGAAATTCCCAGTTTCTAGCTATTGAGGTAGACTCAGAACCCTAAGATGTAACTACATGCAAATAAAATAAAGGTTGTATTTGTATATATGTATGTATATAGCATATACAAAATGCTATGCACTTAAATTGATGGAAGAAACTTTACTGAAGGAAGTGACATTTGATCTGGGTGGTCAATGTTGGTTTAGATGTCAGCAGGCAGAGAGGTAGAGGGAGCATTGTAGTCTGAGGCAGTAAAGAGAACAAAGGAGAAGAGGTGAGAAAAAGAGCTGTGTTTTTGGATGATGGCAGGTTGTATAGTAAGGCCTTTACTAGGGACTGGGAAAATACCCAGAGATATGAGGACAGATTTCATCTGTGTTAGTCTGATTGTTCCCATCCCACTGTAAAACTTCTTCCTCTTCTGTCTTCTTGCTCAAAATGCTTCAGCAAAGCCTGGGCATTCAGTAGACCCATTAAACACTTCTTGGTTAATGGACTGTTATGCTAAGAGCCAAGGGGCCCAGAGGGACACTGGTGCTGAACAAGGCTTTCTCTTTCTTTGCAAGAATTCAGATTTCCTCCTTGTGATTGGGGTCCGGAAGAATTCTCACCTTTAGTCAGATGTTTCCTGGTTTGGAAGGGAGAATGATAATGCACATTACCTCACATAATGTGTGATGAGAGAGCAAGGTGGTACAGTCAATAGAAGGCTAGACTTGATTCAGATCTAGCCTCAGATGCTCACTAGCTGTGTGACTCTGGGCAAGGGCTTTAGCCTCTGTCTGCCTCAGTTTCCTCAAATGGAAAGTGGGGATAATAATAGCATGAACTTCCCAAGGTTGTTGGAAGGATAGACACTTAGTAAATAGTTGTTTTCCTTTCTCCTGCCTTCACTTCTCCCTTCCTCTTTTCCTTATTTATTCCTCTTCCCTTCCTTCCTTCCTTCCTTCCTTCCTTCCTTCCTTCCTTCCTTCCTTCCTTCCTTCCTCCTTCCTTCCTTCTTGCCTCACTGTGCCCTGATGCTTTAATTATACTGACTTGCCCATCCAGTGAGTGACAACTAGTTGGTATTTGGTAGAAGGGGCAGGAAAGAAATGTTTATTGGATGCCTGCTATGTTCCAGTCACTGTGCTAAGCATTTTAATAAATTTGATTCTGATAACAATTTTATGCTGTTATTGACATTTTACACTTGAGGAAACTGAGTCAGACAGAGGTTAAGTGACTTGCTCAGGGTCATACAGCTAGGAAGTGCCTAAGGCTGGCTTTGAACTTCAGTCTTTATTCCAGGTCTAAAGCTCTATTCCTTTTACCACCTAGCTGTCCCAATACAACTTTCCTCATAGCTATCTGTCCAAGATAGCTTCCTCCTTGTTTGGTTTATTATTTCTAATCAGCTTTGCTTTGAGTTTTACAGAATGGCCTATGTACACTCTAGCTCCAGATAGATATCTTGGTTCAATAGAGGGACAAAGGGTTTAGAGCTGGACTTTGGGTATTATCTAGACCAAACCCCTTATTTTATAGCTCAGGAATCTGAGGCCCAGAGAAGGAGAATGACCTGTAAAACAAATCACAGATGTGTGATTCAAGCCCAGGCCTTCTGACACCAAATCTGGTGCCATGTCTATTCCACCAATAAGACAAAGACAGAAAGGGTTTCCATAGTGGCCCTTAATAAAAGGACCCCAGTGTCAGAACTACTGAATTCCATCTGTGGGAGGGAGTTAGTGGCATTACAAACATGTGCATGGCCCTTTCTCACCATGCACAGTGTGGCCTCCCTTCCAGCCATGTGGCTGAGCTAGACAGCCACAGAAACAACCCTCCACAGACTCAGTCACTTAGAGAGAGGAGCTCAAGGAAGCCTATATAAATGTGCACCTGACCCACTTTTGTCTTTCAGAAATGAAATGTGTTGAACCCACCCTTGTGAACATCTAATTAACTAGACCCAATTTGACTTCAAAGGTGCAAAGGAAAATGAGATGCCTGATGCTGCCCTCGCTGAAGGACCAGTAGAGGGAGGGGAGCAATTGAAGCCTCTCACTTGGGTCGTTCTGAGGAGCTCTCAAAGTGGAACAGATGCATGTCAGTGTGAGATAGTGCATAGAACCACCTGTACCTAGAAACATGTTGCTGGGAAGTGCCTTGGAACATAGACTATTGGAAAGGACTTTATTCAGTCCGTTTGTTCTGATGGTCTCATCATACAGGGGAAGCAGCTGGAGTCCACAGAAGGGCAGAGATTTGCTCAACTAGTTAATAGCAGAACTGGGCTCTTGAACCCAGGGCATTCAGAATTTTTGCTTACAAACTAACTTTTTAACAATCGACAAACATTTATTTAATACTGGGCATCATTAGTTCCAATTAATATTTAGCATATTTGTCAACCTTGGTGTATTCTGAGCCTCTTTAATACTGGAGTTCCATCCCCTCTCTCATGCACATCAAATCCATCTATACCTTACAATTCAATACGCTTATTGATCATCCATTTTGTGCCAGGTGCTGTGGTAAGCATTGGGAATACAAAGCAAACATGGAGCAGACTGCACTCAGGGAGCTTAAGTTGTATTGGGGAAAACAACACGGACACAAATAGTTATGTACAGAATGAATACAGATTAAATACAGCGTAATTTGTGGCGTATGGTGAGGGGGGAGAAGAGTGGTGATGATACTAACTAGCGATCAAGAAAGGTCCCCCAGGAGACTCTGATCAAGAAAGGTCCCCCAGGAGACTCTGATCAAGAAAGGTCCCCCGGGAGACTCTGATCAAGAAAGGTCCCCCGGGAGACTCTGATCAAGAAAGGTCCCCCGGGAGACTCTGACCTGTTCTTTGAAGGAAGTTTGGGATTCTACGAGGAAGAGATGATGAAGCTCCTTCCAGGCATGGGGGACAGAGATGGGAGACAAGATACCATGAAAGGTCATTTTGACTTGAAATTAAGAGTGTAGGAGAAGGAGTAATGTGATATCAAGTTGGAGAAATAGATTTCAGCCATATTGAAAGGGGAAGGAGGTTAAATTATAAGCAGAGTTGTTTGTATTTTAACCTGGGGCAATAGGTAGTCACTGAAAGCCTTTAGAATGAAACGGTTAGAACTGTGCTTTAGGAATATCAGATTTGCTGCTATGTGGAAAATTGCTTGGAGAGGGAGACATTGGAAGCAAGTAGATGACTTAGGAGGCCTTTATCATGCAGTTTGGTCCTGATTAGTGCAAATATTGAAGTGGTCACATGGATCTGAATTCACATTATTTGAAGAGATAATTATATAAAATGTAGTCATTGGTTCCAGTAAAGAAGAAATATGCAGTGTGAATTTGAAAAATTTGATCACTTCGTGGGATTTGTTATTCACACTCATTGGGACCTTGCTGTCCAAATAGGATTGATGGGAGTCTATGAGAAAAATGATTATTTCTCTCATATTAACAGTTACTGAATTAGGACCAAGATTTTTTTTCAGAAGCTACTGTAGGTTGTTCAGTTTTTGAAGGGCATTGTTGATGGATGATATTACCCAAATATTCTGGGTACATGCCTTTCCATCTTAAGCAGAAGACCCCACCCAACTGAAAAACCTTATGAAGAATTTAATTTAAGGTGAATTCTAACCCACTGTGTTCCACTCAGCCAGGTCTGAGCAGAGGTGGGCCCCTTTTGTCTGGATTGCCCTAGGCAATCTCTTTATCTCTTTGTCCAAGACTGAGTGATTAGAGTCCTGACCTGCAATCCCTCATTAGAATAGGTCTGCCTCTCATTATAATATTCACTCTTCTCCTTAGTTGTTAATCATTCAGAGTAGACTCCTACCCTCAGGAACATCCACTCTTCCAATGGCATATAAATATTGAGTGGGTTCCATGAAAGATCTTGGCATTCCAAAGTGCCACAGACTCCTTTTATTTATTATTGTTACAATGATTAATAGAATGATTAATTACCCAGAAAATATGTCTCTAGAACTTTTTATACATCACATCTAAAATAGGGTTTTGGTCACATGAGTTGAGAAAGGATGGTGAATGTGAGAGATATACGTGGACATCAAATTGACAAGAATAATATTAGACATGGAGACTAAGGTGAAAGACCAAGGGTATGAACCTGGATGCTGAGAAGGATGACAGATCCCTTAAAGAACATAGGAAAGTTAGAAGGATCACAGGGTCCTAGATTTAGAGCTCAGAGACCAGTGAGGCCAATCACCTCATTTTATAGATGAAGAACCAGTCACAGTTAAGGGACTTACCTAAGGAAAATTTGGGGATAAAGACTGTAACTTATGTTTTCAACATATTGCACTTGAGGTGCCTGGAGGACATCATAGTAGCTCTAGCCCCCAAATTCCTCACATAGCGACCACCTTCTAATCATGAATCTCTCAGGCCATATCTCAACTGTTCTCTGGTTCATATGCAGAGTCTTTTGTTGGGACTTTGCTGGATGCTTTTCAGGCTTGGTAGGACCTGTCAGAGCTTCCTCACCACAGATGTGGCCTCCTAGGACCCAGTGCCATCTCCATGCCAGGATGAGGCATCAGAGGAGAGTTTAAATGGAAGATTTTTGGATTGACTACAAAGCCAAGATAATATCAACAAAGTACATGCAGAATTTGCTCATCAAGGAGTACATACAGGTCAGGAAGAAGTCAGGGACTTTTATTTCTTTTCCCTTAGGGCTTCTTCTTACACTTACTCTGCTCTGCATCATTGCAGTGTTATTTATTTATTTTTTACACAACTGAAGGAAGGAAGTTCTATGAAGACAAAATGGTGGCAGAGTTTTTAGAGAATTGATAGAAATGTTGGAAAAAGCCAAGCATGTAACTCACCATTTACCACAGGGTAAGGGGAGAAAAGTCAATGTCTTGTAATCTTCTTAGTGTAATGATCAATTTTAACAGTGTAAAAAAATTATCCACTTTTCCTTTAAGGTGGCAAATTGTTTCCAAACAATCTCATATGTGGAGGTTCCACTATCTCTAGTTGCATTGCTACATCTAAGCATTTTCCTAATTAAAAACATGAAGAAAATGATGGCTCCACTATGTGGGAGTCATCCATGGTCTGCCCATGAATGGGCGTGGCCATCTTCACTGTTTTTCAATTAACTTGCTTTATGATGCTACAAATCAGTTAACCTCTCTGTTCGGCAGTTATTTTATTTCTCAGAGGGAAATAATGCTATCTTCCCTATCTACTTTACACGGAGGGCAGTTATATAAAACTGATGGAATGAAAGAGTAGACCATGCATAGGATAGAGAAGCAGTAATCCTGGCTCTGCCATGAACTAACTCGCTTTGACTTTGGGCAAGTCACTTCTTCTCTCTGAGATTCAGTTTCCTTATTTGTTAAATGAGAATATTGGACTATCTTTTAAACAGCCGTGTGACCTTGGGAATGTCACTTACCCTACTGATTTCCTCATCTGTAAAATGAAGAATAATACTAGATAACCGACAAAGCCTGCTCTGGTTCTAACATCCTGTGATTCTGCAACAGAATGTAAATACATAAGATGTGAGGATGAAGGTGATAAAAACAAAGGAAAGGTCCAGATGACGTGCTCTAGGGCAGTGGTGTCACACAAGGCATGCCACGGACACATGCCATCCACATCATTAAATGTAATTGGGAAATGTTTAACAAAATTAATAATATAATGAAACATAGCCAGTGTCACCTTGTAATACTAAGTCAGTATGCCTCTGCATAGAGATCCTTATATGTGGTTTAGTGGCCCTGTTTCTATTCAGTTTTGACACCTTTGTTCTAGTCTATGTGAGGGTGGGTAAACAGAGCAGCAGCAGGGATCCCTCTCCGGGTGATGTGGAGCAGGTGACTGTGTGCTGGTGAGGACAGGGTGATGGTGAGTTGTTTGTATTGGAAGCAATTGCTCATAGATTCATAGATCTTTAGGAAAGATCTATTTTAGTGATCTTCTCCTCTAATCTTCTCATTTTACAGATGAAGAAGAATAAATCTCAGAAAGGAAAATACCCTTCTTCAAGGTCATGCAATCAATCACTATCCAAGTCACTGACTGAAGCCCAGATATTCTGACTCTGGCCTTCATGCTGATGTCCTGACACCCAGCTATGGCTTCACTCCTCCTGGTTTTATTTTAAATAAGGGCTTCTTGATGTGGTATGTGTGTGTGTGTGTGCATGTGTGTGTGTGCGTGTGCATGTATGTGTGTGCATTCATGTGTGTGTGCATGCATGTGTGTATGTGCGTGCATGTAGTGTGTGTGTGTGTGTGTGTGTGTGTGTGTGTGTGTGCATGTATATACCGGACCTGTTGGGAGCTTGAAGGTCCTTGGCAGCTCTCAAAACAATGCTTTTAAGTGCATACAATAAAATGTTATTGAATAATTATTTTTCAATTATATCTGACTCTTCGTTATTCCATTTGGGGTTTTCTTGGCAAAGATACTAGAGTGGTTTGCTATTTCCCTCTCCAGATCACTTTATAGATGAGGAACTGAGGTAAAGAGGGTGAAGTGACTTGCCCAAGGTCACACAGCTAGTAAGTGTCTGAGGCCAGATTTGAACTCAGAAGGATGAGATTTCCTGATTCCAGACCTGGAATTCTATCTACTACGCAAACTAGCTTTCCTATTAAATAAAACACATAGAATTACTAAGGAAACCAATTTTATTGAAATAGTTACGCAAATATTTGAAACAAAACAAAACAAAAACAAAACCTGTTTACAGAGCTCAGTTCAAGAACCATTGTGTTAGGCAATTCTACAGTGTGTTTGCTGCTACTGTGTCTTACCCCTGTTTGCTTCCTCAGCAGAGCCTATGCCTTCACTCAGGCCACAGAGCGGTGCTGACCTCCTCTCTTTGTTTACACTTCGCGCTGGAAGGAGAAGGCTGATGTTTTGATTCTGTCTTGTGTTTAAACTTTCAAAATGTCTTGTCACTAGATCCCTGGAGAAATACCAGGCCTCACCCTTTCCTTCTTCTCTGTGGCTCCAGGTGACTATAAAATAAACTACTTTGATCTTAGTAGGACATGTTTCAACTCTGGGCCCCAAAGCACAAATTTGCAAAAGTCTCCCCTCCAGGCCTCCATTGGCCTTAAAAAAGCCTCACTTTCCCATATACTAGGATTAGATTTCTTTTATTTCTACTGAAAATAAAAGGTTGGACTGGTCATATTCCAACTAAACTTTTAGACCCTCTTCTTAACTACTACCCCTTACATACTTTATTTTCTATTAAACTATTTAAGGATGAATGGGATATATATGTGAGTGTGTGTGTTTATCTGTCTATCTATCTATCTATCTATCTATCTATCTATCTATCTATCTATCTGTCTGTCTGTCTGTCTGTCTGTCTGTCTGTACATGTATGCATAGATACACAAACACATATACATATGTGTGTGCGTGTGTGATGCATATGTGTGTACATACATACACACATACATGATGAACAGGACTTTAGAGATTATATAGTTCAACTTGCTCCATTTACAGCAGAGGGAAGGGAGGCCTTCAGAAGAGAATGACTTACCCAAGGTCACCTAATTAATAAGTAGAAGAGACAGGGCTTGAATTGAGGTCACCTGTCCCCAAAGTCTTTGTAATACTGCCTTTGCTTTTTTCAACTCTCTGACCCTGTTCTCATCCTGTTCTTTTCCTGAGCCTTGTATGACTCATGCCTAAAATAGATATCTTCATTTCATCAGATGAATTCTCTTTCTTTTTGAAGACCTCAATTCAGAAGTCACTTCCTGAGGGCTAGATATGTAATTTTGGTAGCCATCTATCTGCATAGAAGTGATTATTCAAATCAAAATAATTTGTTTCCTTTGTGATTTTATGTATTTTATCTTTTGCATTAAAACATTCTGAAGAGTAATCCATGGGCTTCATCAAATGAATATATGTATATGTATGTGCATATATATGTATATGCATATATGTACAGACATAGATACATATGAGCAAAGTTGAGGACAAAGCCCTAGAGGTTCTCTCTCTCCATATACACATACACATACGTGTTCATATACATGTACAAACAAATATCAGTATTCATATATGAATATTAATATAATCTGAATATATGAAGATTCATTTAACAAATACATAAACATTCATATATGTACATTGCGTACATGTGCATGCACAATATGCATCTACATGTGTGTGTTATATGCATGTGTGTATGTATGCATGTACACGTGCATGCAAAAATAAAGTTGAGGACTGAGCCCTAGAGACACAAAAACTCATAGGGGAAAGATATAGATGATGATTTTGCAAAGGAGGCTGAAGGATGAGTGAAAGGCAGAACATAACATATCCAGGGAACAGCTGTGTGTTGCAACTCTATGGAAGAAAGAGTTTGTAAGAAGAAGAGCCGGTGATCAATAGTGCCACAGGCTATAGAGAGGTCAAGAGAGGTGAGACTTCAGAAAAGTCCATTCGATTTAGCAATGAAGAGATCATTGTTGACTTTGGAGAGAGCAATTTCATTCAAATAGTGCTATTGGAAGCCAGATCGAAAAGGTGGAGAGGTGAGTGAGAAGGGAGAAGGCACAGAGCTTTTGTCTAAGTAATTGATTGTGAAAGTGAGGAGAGATGTAGGACAATAGCTTGACAGATGGAAGGTCAAGTGATTTTTTTTTTAAAAGAAGACTTTGTATCTAGCAAGAGTAGAGCTGAAGGATAAGAGAAATTAGAAAGTGGAGGGAGAAAGGGAGAAGAGATGATTTGAAAGTACAAGCTCCCAGAAGAGATGGGAGCACATAGTGCCAGATGACTTTAGCCTTGTCTAAGGCAAAAACATGGGTGGTACAGTGGATAGAACACCACATCTGCAATCATGATGACCTCAAATTTCGTCTCAGACACTTACTAGCTGCAAACTCTGCTTGCCTCAGTTTCCTCATCTGTAAAATGAGAAGAGAATGGCAAACCATTCCAGTATTTTTGCCAAGAAAACCCCAAAGAAAACCCCATGAAGAGTCAGATAAGAGTGAAAACGACTAAGCAACAATAGTAAGAAAAGCAAAAATAGTAAGAAAAGCACATCTTCATAAGAAACTGGTGCCAAGGAAGAGAGAATAATGGATGGTGTTAAGGGCATTTAAGGTGTGGAATTTAGGGGGAAAAAGGGAGCTTTAAATGATGAAAACAGAGATGGAGGATAGTAGGAACAATTCAGGATTAGAATTTAGACAGAGATGAGAGATGATAGGACAAGGGAGCAAGACATTCCAGGCTAGAGAAGAATATCAATGCAAAATGACTATCAGGTTGATAATATAAAGGAAAGAAAGAAACGTCAGAGCAGGGGCAAATGATCTAAGAAAACACGGGGGGAATGGTGTGATTGTGGGAAAGATGGTGAATAGGTGCAGGAGGGACAAGGAACAATGATAAATGGAAATATAGGAAACTATGGTGGAACAATTTTGGTGTTAAGGATTGTGGATGCACACCACTTTTAGGTGACAAGGACAGTCAAGTCAGGACCAAGGCTGAGATGGAGTGATAGTGTTAATCATGGAAACTGAGAAGTTGATGAGCTGGGAAGCCAAGGTGTTTGAGAATATATCACTATAATTGGCTCTCCTGAGCTATCCTAGCTGGCTCCAACATTCTCCAAACCTTGCAAATGACTGGAGAGTCAGTGCTTTTTCAAAGCTACCATACTGAATTTTAGAGTCTTCAAATGTTGGAGTTAGAAGCCACTTCCAGACATAGAATAGGCAGCGTTGGATGGAATCTGAGAGATTACAGGATCATAAATCATAGAATCATGATATCTACCAAAAAAAAATTCACCAATATAGAGCAGGAAAGGACCTCAGGGGTCATCACATCCAGCATTCTTCTTCTTCTTCTTCTTCTTCTTCTTCTTCTTCTTCTTCTTCTTCTTCTTCTTCTTCTTCTCCTCCTCCTCCTCCTCCTCCTCCTCCTTCTTCTTCTTCTTCTTCTTCTTCTTCTTCTTCTTCTTCTTCCCTTTCTCCTCCTCCTCCTCCTCCTCCTTCTCCTCCTCCTTCTTCTTCATCTTCTTCTTTGCTTTTTGTGGAGGGGGAAAGGCAGGGCAACTGGGGTTAAGTGACTTGCCCAAGGTCACATGGCTAGTTGTCAAGTGTCTGAGACTGGATTTGAACTCAGGTCCTTCTGACTCCCCCCCGGCTGGTGCTCTATTCAGTGTGTCATCTAGCCTCCCCTAAATCCCATATTCTTAAATCAAATACTCTTAGTTTATACAAATGAACAAAAAATTTGCACAATGACAACTTGTATCAATATAATGCATTAGAAATACTTTCCATACAGCCATCATGTGAGGTGGCTTGTACAATTATGATTAATCCCCTTTTACCATGGTGGAAACTGAGGGAAGTAGACATGCAGTGACTTAATTAATGATAAATAAATGGAAAGCATTGATGCTTGGAGTGGAACCCAGGTTCCCTGCCCCTTAAAGGCTCATTTATTTACAGGCAGACCTGGGACTAAGATCTGAGTCTCTTGCCTCCCAAACCCACGCTTTTCCATCACATCATGCCAGTGATAGATAGCTCAGTACTCCCCCCAGGAGACATCCTACCTTGCAAGAAGCTCCCATGAATGAGCTTACTTTTATAGCACTTGCACAGATATTTCAAAAATCTTAGCGCATTTTTGAGCCTTATTAGCTTTGGGGAGACCCTATCTTAGGGACTACAGCAAATATGAAGGCATATATTTCCCCAAAGGCAGCTTACCCTGCAATCTATTCCACAAAATACTCAGTTGGACCCAGGCTTTGGAGTCTATTTGCTTTTGTGACTCACATCCCCAATTGAAATGCAAACAGGGGAAAAAACCAGGGGCCAGACGGAATGGCAAGAGCATCATTTCAACTTGGGTTGTGAGTGATTTATCGAAGACAGAAATTACAGGCCTGTCACAGTCTCCCTTTGCGCCTTCCAAGAAATGTTGTCGTCTAATTGTACACGAGCTGGAGTTGTTTAACCAAGTTCTGGGAGGAATTGGTGCACCCTGCTGGCCTCCCCCAGGGCTGGTGATTGTATCACCAGCCTTTTGTCTTCTCCCTCAATAGCTCCTTGGGCTTCATTGTACTACTGAACAGGTCGCTTTTATCGAAACTTCTCAGCCACACCAAGAGATAAAGCCCTGGTGGGAGGTTCAATACCTTTCTTGATGGTTTCAATGAAAGGAACTGCTTAGAATGAAGGGCAGAGAAGGATGGGTTTTGAAGACTGTGGAGAGATGGGCCAAAGCATACTTCAGGCCTCTGTCAGCTTGGTGAAAGGCCTGTAATAAATATAGAGCATGAAGTGATAAGACACCAGGCAAAGAATACCTCTCTTATTTCTGGAAACATTGAGATGATGGCAGGGTGCGGAGGAAAGTCTGTGTGTGTGTGTGTGGGGGGAAGTGCACTGCTTCCTGAGAATGGGGACAATCCCTGCCACTCTAGACCTCAGAATCTTCTTAAGCAAAATAAGGTGAATGGACCAGAAGGGTCTTTCAACTGATATTTTATGCTTTAAGGTCCCTTCCATTTTTGACATTCCACGCTCTTTTTCTGATATGAGATCTTTTCTAGTTATGACATTCTATGTATACAAATGGGGATCCACCTTCACTCCAATCAAAAACAGAAAACCTGGACATTTCTATTAAATTGATGGAGCAATTGATGGATAAACCAAAAGTAAACTAGCTAGTAACTGACTAGGCAGTCAGCAAGGATTTATTAAACATCTAACACTTTTCAGGTTCTGTGCTAAATGCTAGGAATACAAAGAAAAGCAAAAAAACAAACAAACCAAAAAAAGCCCCTGCCTGATGAGGTGCAGGCTCTGAGAACCTCCTTGAACTCCGATTGAATCTTTGAGGTACAAGTTCTGAGAACCCCCTTGAACTCTGATTTGAATCTTCCCACTAGATGAGGCATTTGCATGAGGCCATAAGCCTCATGGCTTATGCTCTGCCCAAAACTTTGTTATTGGCTTGGCCCTCCATCTACTTCCTACCCCTGAGCCTATCAAAATATCTGCACCCCAATCAACTGTTACCTGACCTCATTAACTCCTCCTGAAGACCCTGCCCAAACTCCTCTTCTAGACCACCCCTAGATTCCTCCCACAACTTTTCTGTACATAAGACCTCATCTTGCCGCCATGTGTGTGAGAGCACCATAGAATTTTCTAGCACAGACTTGCTCTCTGTCCAAGACAAGCGAACTTTTAATAAACTTTGCTTTTCTTTGGCTGAGAGAAGACTTGAGTCAAATTCATTCTGCAGGACCTGTGGAGTCTGACCTCATCTCTGTTGTGTTGGTATTTTGGGGTCTATACCTCAACATTTTATGGTTACCCTTTTCATGCCCTCAAGGAGCTGACAGTCTAATGGGAGAGATGGCATGTAAACAATTACACACAAACAAACTAGTGACAGGATAATTAGAAATAACCTCAGAGGGAAGTTGCTTAAGATCAGGAAGACGGAGAGAGATTTTTTGCAAAAGGTAGAACTTTAGCTGAGATTTGAAGGGAAGCTAGGAGGAAGACATGAGGAGTGAGAGGCTTTCAGACATGACAGCCAGCCAGTGAAAATGCCTCGAGTCAGGAGATGGAGTGTTTTGTGTGAGGAACTTAATAAAAAGGCCAGTGTCACTGGATGGCAAAGGGGAGGAAGGTATATGAAGACTGGAAAGGTGGAAAGGGGCCAGTTCATAAAGGGCTTTGAATTTGCAATGGTATTTTCTATTTGATCTTGGAAGTAAGAGGGGGCCACTGGAGCTCAGTAGAATGAGTGTTTATTGAATGGGGTTGTGTGGTCAGATCTGTTTTTAAGGAAGGACATTTTAACAGTGAGTGCACGATGAATGGGGGTTGGGAGAGACTTGAAGCCTGGAGACCATCCCCACAGCCTACTGAAAATATGACTTAGAAGAGGCTTGTACCAAAGTGGTGTCAGTATCAGATGAGAAAAAGGAGTGTATATGAGATATATTAAGGAGGCAGAAACAACAGGACTTGATAATTGATTGGATATGGGGGGTAAGAGAGAATGAGCAGTAGGGGATGAAACCTTGTATGCCTGTGTGGTTGGGAGCCTGGCTTTGCTTTATGGATATTAGGAAGAGTGAAGGCTTTTTAGGGAAAGATGTTGAAGTTTGGGGGTTTAGGGATGCTTGAGACCCCAAAATACTAACATGCTGGGTCCTGCTGAATGAAATTAGCTCAAGCCTTCTTCCAGTCTAAGAAGAGCAAAGTTTATTGAAGATTCACCATAATAGGTAGATTCTTGAGGAGCCCAAGTATTTGTGAATTTGTATTGACAAAGCAGGCCAGAACAATCTGACACAGAATGAGTCTGAGCTAGATTGAATCTCAGCCCCTTCGTGGAGGCAAGATGGATATTATATACAGAAAGAGTGTGGGAGGGATCTAGGGGTAGTTCAGAGGAGGAGTTTGGAAAGGGTCTTGAGGAGGAGTCAAAGGAGGTTCTGGACAGGACTGGGGCCATACTCTAGGAATGAGATTAAGGGTGGGTAATAGCTCAAGGCTACCTAAAGATGACAGACAATGAAGGGCTAGGTTAGTTTAAAGGTAACAGATTGGAGTATAGATATTTTGATAGGATCAAGGTTGGAAAGTAGCTGGGTAATGGAGGGTTAGGCTAGATTAAGAGTAACAGAGATATGGGCCTAGCTATAATGAAAGGCTTATGGCCTCAGGCAAATGCCTCATCAAATGAGAAGATTCAGAGTTTAAGGGGTTTCCTAGAGCCTAAACCCGTCACTAGCTGCAGACTGATTGATTGGTGGTTAAATCCAGAGGTGAAGGACTCCTCATTTCTGTGTCTCTCACCTAACATCTCTATCCCAATATTTTATATTCATTGACTCATCAACAAATCCTTCAGAAATGGAAAGTACATGTCATTGTACTGGCCTGAGTTGAAGTCTACTCTTTAAAAACAAACAAACAACTATCTGAAGGCTGATCCAAAGTAATACTTCTGATTCCATATTATAAAAGGTTGATTTTTTTAAAGTAAATAAAGTAATTTAAGCTACTGGCTCACAATCAAAGGTTAGTGAAATGGAATTGTGCCTAAATTCAAGTCCTGGGTCACTTGCCCACCACCATTTGTTTAGCCCCTTTTATTTTTGCTTTTGTCCCTATTCCCTGTCATAGCTTGAAACTGCTTAAGGCAAGTCTGGGAAAAGTTGCTCAAAGTTGCTCAAGGCATAGTTCCCTGCCCCTTTTTTTTCTTAATCAGCATTTTATACTCTTTTTGAATTATTATAGTGGTTCATTATGGTGCAAGGACCTTATCTAGAGACCACCCTGTCCTGTCCCACTGACCAAGCAGGGTCCCCCGCACCCTATGCTCAGAACATGACCCCGGCCTGTTCCAGGGAATTCCAGTCCCCAAACATGACCTGGGCCTATTCTGGGGATTTTCAGTCCCCCTTACTCCATGACCCTCCACCCTGCTCTGGAAAGCCCTGACTATGATCCTCCACCCTATGCCCTCCACCCTGTTCTAGGAGGGACCCCCATGTTACAGGAAGGTTGCACCCTTGTACCCTTGCTCCATATTCCCTAATTAGCTGACCAATCACACCTTCTTTTAAGCTTCTGTACATAATAGCTTCTGAGAGCCCCCTCCCTGGTTGTGGTTTGGGGTTTTGGCCTATATAATCAAGTCTGTGAGATTCAATAATCACTACTCATTTGAGTGATTCCACTCGGGTGGTTGCACGCTTGATCAATAAATCCACACCTAAATTTATCTTGAACCCAGGTCTCAGCTTGCTCTTATTCTCTGCACAACAGAGTGATCAACAGTACTAGAAACCCCCTCAGCTCTCATGGTTAGTTACCCTTGGAACTCTCAGAGACGAATGATAATCACCCTCTAGGGGTGTACTAATGAAAGTGAGAATTAGGGAAGTGATCCTAAACGGGGTGTTGATGAGGTGAAGGGACCTGGATCCCCATGTCTTTGAAAGCAACCCAGGCCCTGAATTTTCCAATGCATTTCAGCAGCCCAGGTCCCCGACCTCCACCTAAGGATATTCTTTTTACAGTCGCACCAAGCCCACCCAGATTATTTACCACTCCTTAATCCCAGCCAGATTCTTTTCACTGTTTTTTTTTTTTTTTTTTTGGTATATAATCATTAAGTTGCAGGTTCACTAGGAACTCTGCTGGCTCCCTGGCTCCTATTAGAGTTAAAATAAACCTTGTCATTTGACTGGAAGGTTTGAGTGCACACATTCATTCCAAGCAGACACTGCTCTGTACCCTGACATTTTGGGGTCCCCAGCATCTCCAAACTGTACCAGTGCTACACTGGAACCCTCATTCTGGATAATTTTTGGACTCTGCATTTGCAAGAATCTCTTGGAGAAATTTCCTCTCTGGGAGTCTCATTCTTGAATATCCTAGTCTTGTTTTCAGGAATCTGCTAGAGAAAAATTGACATTTTTATTTCTTGCTTTAGGCTATAATTGAACAGCCTGTTTTCTATTATTACAACTTAGACCAGGTTCTTTGTTATAACTTTTGCTTTATTGAATACTTAAAAACTAATGTCTGCTGTACTACTATGTCCTTAGCTGTATGGAAACTAGGAGCTATATGGAATTTAGCATTCCCCAAATATTAGCTCCTCATAGTTTGTCTGGAACATAATATAAAAGCTTGTATGTGTCCATTTTTTTTTCATTTTCTTTTCTGAGAAGACCTGACTTGCTTGCCTACAGGGAAAACTTAACCTGACAACAGATGAGTATATACATGAAAATTGGAGGAGAGAGGGAACAGGAAAAACTCATAAAATTAGGAAAAACTTCCTGTAGGATGAGCATTGAGTTCTACTTTATCAGTTTCAATCTCAATTTCCCCAGAAATGGTTAACCTGGAAAAGAGAAAATTTAAGGAGTTAGAAGAAGCATGATAGTAGTTTGTTAAAATGCATAGAGGGTTATAGTGCGGAATAGAAATCAGATATTGTCTTCTTCACCCCAGAGGAAAGAAAGAGGAAGAATGGGTATAGATTAGATTTGTAGATTTCCCACCCCTGGATTAGAGTCACAGCATTTAGACTTGATGGAAACTCCTTAACCATGTCTTCCTAACAATTAGAAACATTGCAAAGGTGAGTAGTCTATCTTGGAACACAGTGGGTTGCCCATCACTGGAGGATTTTAAGCAAAGGATGGATGACCTCTTGTTGAACCTGTTGAACAGAGGATTTTTGCTAAGATATTGGTGACGTGAGATTTGACCCCTTTTACATTTGAAGTTTCATACTTTTTTTTTTTTTTTGCTTTTTGGAGGGGGGAAGGCAGGGCATTTGGGGTTAAGTAGCTTGCCCAAGGTCACATTATTAGTAAGTGTTAAGTGTCTGAGGCTGGATTTGAACTCAGGTCCTCCTGACTCCAGGGCCAGTGCTCTATTCACTGCACTACCTAGCCACCCTGAAGTTTCATACATTGTGATTCTGTGAAGTCACTTTTCTTTGGTTGTCAGTTTCCTCATGTGTTTTAAATGAGAGTTGACTAGAAATCAGGGATTCTTAACTTGGATCTATGAATTTATTTTAAAAATAATGTTGTGATGACTGTATTTTGTTATACAGTTATCCCCTCAACATTGTGTGGGGTTAGGGGCACTATGCTCCCACCTGGAAAATTCACATTTTTGGTTCTCCCTTCATACCAGAGAAGAAGTCTGATTTTTTTTCTTTTTGCTTTTTTTGGAGGGCAATTGGGGTTAAGCAACTTGCCCAAGGTCACATGGCTAGTAAGTGTTAAGTGTCTGAGCCTGGATTTGAACCCAGGTCCTCCTGACTCCAGGGCCAGTGCTCTATTCACTGCACCACCTAGCCACCCCTTTTCTTTTCCTTTTATGGGTTGTTTACAATACCTTATTGTAAAATTTGGGTTAAGCATTTCTGAGTTTTTAAAACTTTTTTCTGTCATCTGCTGTCCTTCACATGTCATCTGTGGCTTCCACAAAACTCCCTCCAAATTCTCATTTACAGTAATTTCTTATGCTAACTCTCAATATATCAAAACCTCATTGGGGAAAGTCAGGATGTGGAAGGGATAACTGCAATTGTTTTCCTTTGTGATTGTTCGTGGTTTATGCATTTAAAGGCATTCTTCAGAAAAATAGTCCATTGATTTCTGTAGTCTGCCTCTAGGGGACTCAGTAGATAGAGTTCTGGACCCTGAGTTAGGAAGACCTGAGTTCAAATCCTACACCAGACACTTCCTATATGTGTAACCTTGGGAAAATCACTTAAACCCTGGTCGCCCCAGATTCCTCGTCTGTAAAATGGGGGTAATAATAGCACCTACCTCTCAGGGTTGTTGTGAGGCTCAAGTGAGGTGATATTTGTGATGTACTTTACTCTGCTATATAATTGCTAGCTATTACTATAAACTGTTATATGTTATACACCCCAACTGGATTATCATTAAGGCCCTTATAGCTTTGACATTCTCTGACTTGCCAGACAGCTTGAGCTTTACTGGTTAGATTTCTTTCTTAAGGACCATGCCTTAAACACTGTGGCTCTCATTGACTGGTCAACAATAGGTCCTAGCCCAAGTCCATTTTTTTGGTGCCTGATTGCTCAGAGTGAATATAAATAGTAATTGTCTTTGTTTTAGCCAGAAACTCTGAGGGTTTTCCCCTTCCAGATGGATTTTTTTTTTTGATTAGGTAAAAGGCTGCTCTTTGCCTCACTTCTTACCTTGCCTCAGTCACTGAATGGGTGTTGCCTGAGGTAAACTAAGAACGGGGAAAGATCTCAGTTTAAAAAGGCCATGATTTCCCACTGCATCTGGGGCCATCTCCAGACATCCTGATCTATATCTTGCCACTGGCTGTGGAGGAGAAAGTGAGGTCAGTGCATGGCCCTTCCTCACTTAAATCCAGTTTACTTGCAATTCATGGCATCACCTTCCTGATGTCATGGTCCTCTTCAAGAACAAAGGATGAATGACAACCACAAGTATTATTATTCTCTATTGTCATGGGGGTATAGCCTATTGATGTCAAGATGTGAATGAAGCAGTTTTAAAGATTTAAATATGTTCCAGGCACTGCTAAATGCTAACTACAAAAGCAAAAGGATTCTTGCTCTCAGGGAGCTTACACTATAGTAGAAAGAGAAAACGGTTATAGGAGAGAAGTGCTCAAGAGAAGAATCTAGATTTGAGAAGTCATAGGGATGGGGAGTGGAGCTACAGGAGAATTTATTGATACAATGTTTTTAGTAGCAATGGACATATTTATTTGATATGATTTCAGAACTTGGAAAAGTGATATTGAGGAATATATGACAGGACAGGTGAAAAGAAGATAATTGGGATGGACCGTGAAGCTTCATGAGGATGTCTAGATGGAGTGGGCCATGTGATATGGTCACCAATCAGGAAAGCACAGTCTCATTTGGGAATTCCAGAGCCGAGAGGGCTGTTTCCTATAGCATGGGTTTGGGAGGTATCGTGATCCAGTGGGTGCTGTGGGTGGCAGAGTACATGGCAAGTAGATAGACAGGGTGGAGTAGAAAGCATGGTTGAGCTTGGCTAGATATAATGGACCATATAATGCTCTCATCAATAAGTGGCAGGAATTTCAGAATTAAGAGGGTTAGTCCGCCTAGGGAATTAATTGGGTAAACCCCAATTCATCAAATGGAAAACAATTCAACTCACAAATATTTCCTGTGGCAAAGAAACAATAACTTTTCCCAACAAGAAGATATCAAAGCATATATTTTTCCTATGATAGATAACAAATCCAGGGTAGAATTGGTTACTTTTTTCTTTTTATATTATTGTAATAAACAGCTATATTATTTGTGATATTTTTGACTTCTCTATTTCCTTCCCTATTGATTCTAGGCCTTAGTATTCTTTATAAAATGGCATGGGGGGGATGGAAAGTACCTTAGAAGAACAAAAAACTAATAACTTTAAATTTTCTTTTTCAGATCCATAACCTTTGGAAAATGGCTTAGCTTCAATATCAAAGGATCATTTTTCATAACAGGAATTTTTTTCTGAGGTCTCCTTGGCTTCCTTCACTGTCCTTCTATGATATATCTTGTGTTCTAATGGGTCCTTTGGCAGTCTTATATCCATAGCATCTTAGAATGGTTGGACTTTGGACCTTAGGGTTACGGAACCTTTAATCATCGTCTAATATCTCATTGGGTCTGTGATTTCATTGATGTGTGTACTCCTTCCAATAGTGGAGATCTCTGTAGCTCACCCAAGTGTCTCCATGTCTTGTTATGGTTCCAGGCCTCCATCACACTTCCTGGACCTCTTCTGACATGCTGCCGGCCTGAACTCCCCTAAGAGTCATAGTCTCTACTCCTTCCCCATCTGAGAATGGGATTCTGCCCCTGGAGCCACCTTGGGCTTTGATAGGCCAGTTTTGACCTTATCTTGCTCAGTTCCATGTCTTCAAATTCCTAAACATCTCTAGCTATGTCGTTGTGTATGCATTTCCCTGACCCTCATTTTGCTTTTTAGCTCCCCTTTTTGTGTCTTTCCCTCCCCCCCATTAGAATATAAGCTTCTTGAGAGCAGAGACTGTCTTGTTTGCTTATATCTAGGTCTCTAGCCCTTAGCTAAGTGCCATACACATAGTAAACTATTCATAGATAATTAATAACAATGAAAAATGAACAAATAATAAAGATAATTAATAATAATAAATAGGCATTAATAAATGCTCTATCTTCTATCTACCTACCTATCAGGCATCTATATATTTGTTACCTATGCATGCATATATGTATTTATCACTCATGTCTGTATCTATCATTTCTCTCTCTCTCTCTGTCTTTCTCTCTGTCTTTCTTTTTCTTTCTCTCTCTTCCCCCTCACTCTCTGATGCTTATCTTCTCACCTTGAGTGACTCATTTTGATGACCCCCTATGAGTCCCTCACAAGCTGTACAGTTAACATTCTGGATTATTTCTTTAGCTCACCATTATTCCTGTTGTGATCTCCTTCTCTTGGTACATGACTGACCCATCTCCCTTTTAGTTCATACATTTCTCTGGTAATACCTTGTCTACCACATTTCTTAGCCAACTATTCTTTGATAATCTGATGTATCCTATTCATACCACCAATGTATCTTTATTGACTTTAGGAATACAAACAATTTTCATTCTTCTAAAATAATGATGATAATCACAGGGACTTGTTCCTTGAATGAGGAAATAAAAAAAACTAGATCCCAATTTATAATGGTTTATGAATATAATAGAATATAATGATTTCTCTCATTATTATTCATCCACTTGATTGTTCCTATGTAAATAGTTAGGCTGATCCCTTTTGAGTGATTATGAATTGTGTTGGAACCTCTACAATAGTCTCAGGACTGATAATAATAAATAATTAATCATTTTTGTGATAACTCTACTACTTTAAGGCTAGAAAAGCACTCTATAATTCAATTTCAACTTCACAATTCAGTGAAGTAGGTGTTATTGTTATTACTATCATTTTACAGGTGATAAAACTGAGTCTGAGAGGGGTGATGTGCATAGTTGCCTTCTGAGCAATTCACTTGGGTCTGGTTCCTAAAAAAGTTTCTAGATTTGGAGTCATATGGAAGTCAGGAAGATCTCAGACACGTAATAGCTATCTGACCCTTTGCAAATTACCTCACATTTTTGGGACTTAGTTTCCTTAGCTATAAAATGGGGGAGATGGATTTGATGGGTCTCCTAAATACCTTCCAGCTCTAATGACTTGCCCAGGGTCATATAACTACTGAGTTGTGTAATCAGGATTCAAATCCAGGTCTTCCTGACTCAGGTGAAGTGGTTTATCTTTTGTGCCGCCTAGTTCTCCCTTACAACAAGCATAATGCCATATACAAGCATTTGGAACTCTTGGAACATTTGGAGGAACTCTCCAACTACAGGGAATTCCTTTTTCATTTGGATTCTGAATTGAGCATCCTCTCTAATTGTAATAAAAAACCTTTGACAGGTGAGCACCAGCCTGTTTTGTGTATAATTTAATATGAATAATTAGAAGTCCCTCAGATTCATTGTTCAGTGACTATTTATCATCTCCTGCCTGCCAGTCAATATGCTAGGCACTGAGGGGACAAGTACAAAGAATGAAATAATCCCTTGGATTATTATTTACATACATGGATTTTTAGCATACACTCTAATTGGAGAGGCAAAAAGTACATCACATAAACGTATATATGTACATGTAATATATGATATGTATTTTATACAATGTAATATATGTCATAAATAAATAAAAATCTCTACAAAGTTGTTAAATGCAAGTTGGGAGGAAGGGCACTCGTATCTGGGGTAATCAGGAGAGGCTTCATGATAAAGATAGTATTTGAATTGCATCTTAATTAAAGAGAGAGAGATTCTATGAGATGTCAGGGAGAATTAGGTACAAGCCAGGCACAGTACAAAAGCAGAAAGTCAGGGGAAGGTGTGTCCTGAGTGAGGAATGGAGAGACCAGGTGGGCTATATTCCAGAACCCCAGAACTGGGTTAAGTACTATGAGATTTGAAGTGCTTTAAAAGCTGAACAGAGGAGTTCATGTTTTATTCAAAGGGCAAGAGTGAGCCATTGAAGTTGATTGAGTAGGGGAGTGACATGGATAGAGCTATAGTTAAGGAAAATTGCTTTGCCAGCAATGAGGAGGACCGATCAAATCACATTATCTAGCTGTTGAGTCTCTACTTGAGTAGAGTTGAGTCTCTACATACAAGGCATCTTGTATGACCTGAACATATGCACGAGAGAAATATTGTTGGAGAAGAGGCTTTAGAGCTGCTTTTTCTTCTGTGGAATCAAATGCTTTAAAAAAAAAGGAGTCAAAGAACAATAAACATTGAGACATCTTGTGTCCTTTGCATCTTTCAGTCAATTGTGTCTTTTATAGAATATCATTTATGAAAGTCTGCTTGTTTCAATCTCCTATTTTCATCAAGGATGCCCTTGATAAGGACATAAATTATTTCCCTAAAGATTTTATAGCAATGAGAAGGTAGACACATGAATTGGTGGTTGTTGATGTTTCCTTGATTATTTCTTTTTGGGGGGTGGTGATAGCACCTATGATTTTTGCTCAATCTGTCTCCTTTTCTCAGTGTCTTGGGAAGGAGAAGGGAATAAACATTTTGATATGGCATCTATTATGTAACCAGGCATTATGTTAAGTGTTTCTAAGTAGTATTTCACTTGATCTTCCCAGCAAAACCTGAAAGGTAGATGCTGTTACTATTTAGAAAAATCAGTCCCTCATCACCTTCAAAATTTTTGTCATCTCTAGCCTGGATCTCCTCTATATGTATTTCATCTGGTCCACGTGCTCTTTTTCACCATTATTTTCTTGTGGCCATTTCTATTTCTTTGTGCACAATGGAGTGGCAACTGGGTGGTGCAGTGGGCAGAGCGCTGGGCCTGGAATAAGGAAGACCTGAGAGCAAACCTCGAATCAGACACTTGCTAGCTGTGTGATCCTGGACAATTCACTTCACACTGTTTGCCTCAGTTTCCTCATCTGTGAAACGAGCTGGAGAAGGAAATGATACACTACAGAATCTTTGCCCAAAAAGCAAACCCAAATGAGGTTACGGAAAGTTGGATACGACTGATATGTCTAAACAACAACGTGCTCAGCGGGGACTGATGTTAGAGTCTGATTATATCAAGTCTACTATCACTGATGGAGAAAATAGTTTGCTATAGAATTTTTTTTTTCCAACAACAGGTCTGTTCTGTTTTCTATTTTAGAATCAAAAAATCTTAAAGTCATGAAATCTTTGAATTATAGAACTTGAAAATTTTAAGGGAGCCTGATCTCATCTCATCTAAATATGATGCTCAATGCAGGAACCCCCTCTATAATACATGTGACACAGTCATGTTACTTCTGATTGAGCACAGTCAGAAATGGGAAACATGTTTTAAGGCAACCTGCTTCTTTACTTGTCCTTGTTGTTACAAAGTTCTATCTGCTGCCAGTGTACTATCTGAACAGGGTAGGCATTGCAATAAATAGAATCCTGGGCTTGGAAGCATAAAGATCTGAATTCATATCCTGCCCACACACTAGCTGTGTGACGCTGGGCAAGTCAGTTAACTTCCCTGAGCCTCAGAATCCTCTCCTGGAAACTGAGGTTGATAGATCCTGCCTCTAAGGTGGTTCTAAATCTATGATATTATGGCCTGTGAGATTTCAAGGAGAGGAAAATTTATCACCTTCATATAATTTATGAACATTTAATACACAGAGCAAGTTTAAGCTGGGGGAATCTCCTTGGGGAATACTGACTCTCTTTTTCTAATGACACAGATTTTGCTGTAGAATTCTAAGCTGTCAGAGTGAGGAAGGGGATTTAGAACAAAGAATGTTAGAACGTAGAATGCTAAAGCTTAAAGGAACCTGACAGATCAACCATCTTTTTCATTTGATGGAGAGAAAAGTTGGGATCCACAGAAAAGTCAGTTACCCAAGGTCATCCCATAAATGTGTGGCAAAGCTGGAAAAAGAACCCAGACCATATTTTCTGCTTAAACCATTGCTCTCCCCAGTGAACTATTAATCAATCAGTCAGGAAACTTTTTATTAAACCCCTATTGTGTGTGGGGTGCTATGTTAAGACCCATAGTTAGAGAGAATTGAAGAAGCTTCTATTTGTAGTAAACAGATTAAAGGAGGATGCTAAAATGGGATGGGGGGAATCTCTGGGCAGAAAGCAGGAGGAAGAGACATTCCAGGTCTCAGGCTTTTCACAATTATCCTGGATTTTCTAAATATTTTTTTTTCCAAAAACTGATTGGACTGTCATGTTTCTACTTGACACGGCAGAATATGATTATGGGTGTGCTTAAGAGCCAGATTCTGGATGTGACAGGGAAGTAGTGGGTTTGATGAGAGTACTAATTATGGGCTCAATTTCTTGGTGAGCTTAAATATAACACATCTAGCCAAATGACAAGGTTTTATTAAGAGCTCTGTTTTTAATTGCTGTTGCAACTAGCGATATTTGGTTTGTTATGCAATTTTTTTTAAGCTCACAGATATTTGGACTTTGAGGCAGCTTCAAAATAAAATAAGTATATATATATATATGTATTTTTGCATACAGTATATACATAAATGTGTACACACATGCATGCAAACATGCATATATGTGTACATACATGCGCATGTGTGCATATACACACATATGTGTGTGTATGCCGAGGGAAGCACGAGTCTTATTTTCTATTTGTTATAATGATACCATATGTCAACCTTTTCCTCTGTCATCTCCCATGACAATGAACTTGTCTCACCTCCCCAGTCTTTAATTTTTGTCCGTATCACTACCATCCTTCCAGTCACCCCAGTTCCAACCATGATATATAAGTTCAAAACCCACCTTTGACATTACTTAAGGCAAGGTGTAACTTAAGGCTGGAGAAGGAAATGGCAGACCACTCCAATATCTTTGCTGAGAAAACCCCAAATGGGGTCACTAAGAGTCAGGTACAAACAAAAATGACTGAATAACAACACTGACCTGAGACCGGTTACTTATTCTTTCTATACCTCAATTTCTTCATCTTTAAAATGAGGAGGGTTGGACTGGATGACTTCCGTGGTCCCTTCAGACACTAAGAGATGAGAGTCCTTGCTCCCTCCTCCTTCCCTCTCTGTCATATTAAAACAGTTTTGAGTCTTATCTCATCCTTCCATGGTGCATCTGTTCCCTTCTCTTTATTTTATGGCCACCACTTCAATCCAGGTCCTTAACATCTAGGGGCTGGGCTATTATGATAGAGCTGGTCACTTGACACACCAATCTGTTTTGCTCATGCTGTCACAGCAATCTTCCTAAAGCTCAAAATTAAAAATAACAATAACCAAAGCAATAATAACACATTTCTTCCTTTGCTTTAGGGATCTAATTCCCATTTTTGCCATCAATAACTTGTTTAAATAAAGTAGATGGAAATTGTTTTAATTAAACATTCTACCTTTTCTCGATTTTGTTCTTCTATTTTCATATTAATTTTGTGTTTTGTTCTAACAGGTTACTTTTCTGATAGAACATACGTTACCTGATTCAGGAATGGCTCCTGTATCAATCATCTTTCCACCCTGCCTCTGACACTGGTTAACTGTGTGACTTTGGGAAACTCATCTCAACTCTCTGGGAATTAATTTTCTCATATGTAAAATGAGGGTGTTGGGTTAGGCATCCCATTAGAACTTTTCTCAGTCTATGATCCCATGATCCCAAGATAAGGTTTATAGGGAACATAGGAGGTATCTTTATTCTTTAGATAGGTAACCTGAGATCCAGAGACATTTAGTGATTTCCCAGGGCCACATAGTAGGTCAGCTTAGATGTGGAATACAAGCTTAGGTCTCTGAATCTGAGACCAAATTTCCTTCCACAAAAACCACAGAGCTCCTATGACACTCTGCTTCTCACAAGATTTCGCCTGGGCCGCATTGCCTGTAAGTTTGTTAGCCTGAAATTCAAGGTTGTGCATGATCTAGTTTTAGCCTTTTCAGGCTTCCCTCATGCCATTCCTTCTCGTTACTCTTTGCTCCGGACAAATCAGATTCCCCCTCCCCCCCCATTCTTAGTGTACATAGAGAGCTTTCCTCCCTTTGTGACATAGTTCATGTTATTCTATACTTTCGAAAAGCTCTCCCTCCCACTCACTGAAATCCTACCCATTTTCCTGGTTCCATCTCAGGTGCCTTTCCTGATGTTTCCAAACAGATGTGGTCATTTTTTCATTTGCTTTCAGAGACTCTTTAATCCTTTACATTTTTTTTTTTGCACTGATCAGGTTCAGACATATATTTCTGTTAACTGTGGATGTGACTTTTGTTCTCTGATAAATTGTAAAAAAACTCTGACAGCATGGCTCATGTCTTATCCATCCCTGTATCCTGTTCTCTTTTCTCCCTTTCCCCAGCAGTAAGAAGAATGCATTC
>CM053595.1:271086444-271106353 GCA_028646575.1 Pseudocheirus occidentalis | reverse complement strand
ATGATCAAAGAAGAGTTAGAGAGCATTATAAAATGCAAAATGGATAATCAAAATTGGAAAGTTTCTGTACAAATAAAACCAATGTAACCAAGATTAAGCAAGGAGTGGGAAATTTGGAAAGATTATTTACAACCAGTGTCTCTGATAAAGGCCTCATTTCTAAAATATACAGTGAATTAAATAAAATCTATAAGAATATAAGTCATTCCTCAATTGATAAATGGTCAAAGGATATGAACAGGCAATTTTCAGAGGTAGAAATTAAAGATATCTATAAGTATACAAAAAATGCTCTAAATCACTATTGATTAGACTAGAGAAATGCAAATCAAAACAACTTTCAGGTACCACATCTCACCAGTCAGATTGATTAAGATGACAAAAAAGAAAAATGACAAATGCTAGAGAGGATGTGGAAAAATTGGAACACTAATGCATTGTTGGTGGAGCTGTGAACTGATACAACCATTCTGGAGAGCAATCTGGAACTATGCCCAAAGGGCTATAAATAATTGCACACCCTCTAGACAACTTTCTAACAAAGTAAGTTGTAGAGAAGGTGAGAACCTACATTGGGAGAATGTGTTTCTTCGCCCAGGAGTTCCCTATATCAATGAAATCCCTAATCCAATACCCATTTCCTATTCTCTTTTCCTAACCCTAAACCCAACTCTGCTTGGGTTTAGAGTGTTGACTTGGAATCAGGAAGACCTGAGTTCAAATCAGATCTTTGACACTTAGTAGAAGTATGTCCCTGGGTAAGTCACTTACCCACTGCCTGCCTTGGTTTCTTCACCAGTAAAATGGAGGTAATAATCAGACCTATCTTGAAGGGGTATTGTGAGGATAGAGCTATATGCACTTTGCAAATCTTAAAGTGGTAAATAAATGGTAGCTATTATTATTCTCTGCCCCAACTACCCAGTTCTTCTAGTTGTATCCTCTGGGGTTCAAGTAGAATGAGTCCACTCCTACTTTCACATAAGAGCCAATCAGTTATTTCTAACTTCCCTGTCAAACATTCCTAGCTCATAGGATTTTTTTTTTTTTTACAAATAAGGAAATTAAGGACTGGAGAGTTTAAGTGATTTTCCTATCCTATATAAGAAGTAGATAGAGAAGGCAGGATATGAACCAGATTCTCTGACTACAAACTGTGTTTTTCTGTTATACCACATGCCCTCCATCCAATATTGTACATTCTCCAAGAACCTCATCATCTTGGTTCTCTTCCTCTGGACACAATCTGACTTGTCTGAGTCCTTTCTAAATCACCGTTCCCAAACGAAACACAGAAGAGCAGCTGTAGTCCTACCAAGGTAGCGAGGGTAATCACTTCCTTAATTTGGCATACTGTGTTTTTGAGAATGTGGTGTAAGATTGTATTCGTGTTTTGGATTGTCATGTTGTGCCTCATAACACTCTTGACTCATGTTGAGGGTTTAATCATGATTTCTATGTATCTGACTCCAAGATTTATCTCTATCCTTTTCTGGTCTCTCTCCCAAGCTCTAGTCCCACCATCAACTGCCTTTTGGGCATTCTAGGTAGATGCCTCCCATTCTTTTTCCCTCAGCATATTTAACAAATTGCCTAAACTTGGTCTTTCTACTTCCAAAACATCTCTTGCATCTGTACCCTTCTCCAGGATCACACATAGGACCACTCTAGTTCAGGTCATTGTTCCTTCTTGCTCAAAAGCAATAGTCAACATATTGGTCTCCCTCCAAGTCTCTCCCTTTTAATTGAAGCCTCTAACCTCTCCAGTGAGGGAGATTATGTCATTCTCTCACTCAATAAACACAGATGGCTCCCTGTTACCTTAAGGATCAAATAGAATCTTCTACTTGACTTTTAGGCATGTCTGAATGGTACAGTGAATAGAACTCTGGGCTTGGAGTCAGGAAAACTCATGTCCCTGAGTTCAAATCTGGTTTCAGATATTTATTAGCTGTGTGGTCCTGGGCAAGCCTTCCTCAGCTTCCTCATATGAAAAATGGAATTGTAGTACTCACCTCCCAAGGTTGTTGTGAGGTTCAAATGAGATAGTATTGTCAAGTGCTTGGTAAACCTTAAAGTGCTGCATAGATAAGAGCTATTATTGGTAGTGGTAGTGGTAATGACTGGTCCCTCTAACTGAAACAGTCTGAGGTTGCTTTGAGGGGATGTCTCACACTCTGATATCTATAGATTAGCCAACATCATATTCAATTATAGAATGCTGGAGCTAGAAGGGACTTCTAAGTTAGAACGCTTCTAGTCTACATGGTGCATTTTGCAGATAAGGGAAGTGAATGCCCCCAAATCACTTTGCTTATTTGTAGCAAAATTGGAAGTAGAATATGCATCTAAAATGATAGGATTTCAAAGTTGGAAAAATTTTATATTCCAGAAAAGTGAAGGAAAGTGACTTGCTCAAGATCATTAATTTTCTGGGTCCTCTCAACTTTCCTGTTAAATCAATACACAAATGAAATTAACTTAAAATTCATTCAGATTTAAAAAAAATCCAGAATAGGGAAGGAAGAGCTCACATCAGAGAAGTTGAGGTGCATCCACAGCAGAGATAGGCCAGCTATCTTATAAATCTTGAGTGAAAAAAGAAAAAAATGTTTTTAGACTATCATATCTATCTCTTATCTTACAAAATTGTTATGAAGGAACACTTGTAACCTTTAAAGTGCTCTAGCTATGACAGCCGTTGTTTCTCTACAATTCTATTTACAGAATTATTAGAAGGGGCTGAAGAACACTTCTCTTGACCTGTTTCCTTAGCTATCAATACAAAGGGCTGGACTAGCTGGCCTACCAATTCCTTTCTGACTTTACAGTTATTCTCTAGGAGCTGTATTTCTTAAAAATAAATATTTAATTAGCCAGAAAAGAACCTAAATATAGTAGTTATATTTCCTGGCCAGACCGAATAGGTGGCTACGTCCCTGTCAATGTTTAGAATGCAATTGGGTGAAAATGTAAGAAGCTTCAACTTGCTCTAATAAACTTTCCCATGAAGTGTGCAAGTCATTTGAAACAATATAACCCCCAATTAGACATCTGTCCCTAAGTTCCTAGACTTCATTAAACACTCTGGGATTAAAAACTTGTAGAAATTAATCAATGCACTATAATCCTAAAAATTCTAAGATGAGCCCTTGAGGAACTGATGTGATCCTGGTTTTTTAATTAGCAGGACACTAGAGATTCATTGTTCTATAATGTAAGTCATGTGTTTATGAATGACTATCATTCTTGAAAGAGGGACCCTGATTGTCATTATCTTCATTGGAAGTAGATGGTAAAAATCTGTAATGAATGCCCTGGCTTGTCTTCATTAATACAATCCTAGCAAGTACCATGGAAACATGCCTATTTCTTTGTTCTATGAGTTAACTCCTTCAGGATTTTTCATGGAGCAGTGGAAAGGACCTCAGATTTTTAAACAGAGGATCTGGGTGTGAATCTCAGGTCTGGCCTTAACCAGTTGTATGACCTTGGTCAAATCACTTACAATAACCTCGGCTATGAAGCAAGGGAGCTGAAAGACATCTCCTTTTCTTTCTGTCTTTCACAACTTAGATTTTTTGTCTCTTTCCAGCTTTAACATTTTATGTTCTAACATTTCATGTTCTAAGGTTTCCCAATTTTAAACCCTGTAATTCCTAATAATAAGAGCTAGCATTTATATAGTAATTTAAGATATGCAAACTGCCTTACATAGTCTTTTCATTTGAGCCTCATGACAACCCTGGGAGGTAGGTGCTATTATTATCCCCATTTTAAAGATGAGGAAAGTAAGGCAGACAGTAATAGCACTGGAGTTGTCATGATATCAAATGAGATCCTCTTCCAGGATAAACTTAAAACTTCCAATCTTATCACCATGCTACTAACTCAAGCCTTGGATACCACCCTGCCTCAGCCTCCTCTCCCTTCTTATTAGAAGGCTGAAGAGTAGAATCACTGAACTCCTCCAAAGTCTTCCTCTACAGAGGGCAGAGTTGGACTGCCAGTGCACTCCACTTTGTATCTACAGCTCTGTTTGGTGTAGACTCCATGAAACAAGATACTTCTGGGCCAAGGACTCACCCCCAACCCTTTCCAACTCTGTGTGTGTGTGTATGTGTGTTATTTCTCCCTCTTAGATTGGAAGCTCACTGAGCACAGGAATTATATTTCTTTTTCTTCTTTATATCACCCAGCACTTAGCATATAGTTCTTGGGACGGAGTAAATGCTTAATAAATGTCTATTGAATGGACAGGGGCATTATGGGGCAGTTAGATGGCATAGTTGATAGAGGACTGTCGCTAGAGTCAGGAGGACTTTAGTTCAAATCTAACCTCAGATCCTTACTAGTGTGTGACCCTGAGCAAGTCACTTCACCCTGTTTGCCTCAGTTTACTCATGTGTAAAATGAGCTGGAGAAGGAAATGGCTAACTACTCTAGTATCTTGCCAAGAAAAACCCAAATGAGGTCACAAAGAGTTGAATAGGATTGAAGCAATGGAACAACAATAATTGAGTGGAATTAAATAAAAAATATTTCTAAAGTGCTTTGCATACATTAGCATATTATATAAATGCTAATTATGGCTATTATCCCTTTATGGAAGAGGAAACCAAGGCAGACAGAGGTTAAGGGACTTGTCCAGGAGTCAGGCAGCTAGTAAGCAGCTGGGGCAGGATTTGAACTCAGGTCTTCATCCTTCTAAGTCCCATCCACTAAACATTGTCTCCCCCTTCCCTGCAGCTTACCTAAGTTGAAGAACCGATTTTTCTTCCCATGATCTATGGTATATTATGGAAATTTAGATGATAATGATCGTAAAAAAATAGAACAAATTCTATATAATTCTGGGCTCTGCACTCATGATGTCGTCAGATCCTCACAAGATAGCCACCTCCTGTGTTTTCATCCCTGTTTCACAGGTAAGGAATCTGACACTCGGAAACAGATGGTGATTTGCACATGGTCCCAAAGCTCGCAAGTGACTGAGTCAGGATTTGAACACAGTTCTTCTGATCTGAGGCCTGGTGCTTCTTTATGCTTTAGCATAAAGCTTCCAAAGGCTCATTGTTTTAGAGATGGAAGGAACCTCAGAGACCGTTACGTCCAATGTCCCCATTTTAGAGATGAAGAAAATAAGGCCCAGAGGGGTTAAGTAATTTTTCCAGGGTCATGCAGGTAGTAATAAGAGTAGGTGTCTATGGTGGGACTTGAACCCATGCATTCTAGGAGCCTACACACTCTGCCAATGTAGTAAGTGTTCCTGAGTTTGACTCTTATCTTTGTCACCTACTAGCCATGGGACCATGGTCAAATTACTCCTTTCTATGGTTCTGTTTCCTCATCTGGCAAATGGAAATGACAATGGTATCTCTAAGGTCCCTTCTGGGTCTAAGATACTGTGATTTTGTGATCCAAATGTCCTCTTTAGCCCTGGGGCCTTGACGTTGTCCAACCAAATTCCTTAGAATAACAATTCAAGGTCTTTTGGAATGGGACCAGATTGGACTTTTCCAATCTTAATTCTCATCCATAATGGTCTCCTCAGTACCTTGGAAAGAGACCTTGTTCCTCCCTGCCTTGCTCTTGCTGGCTCAACCCCTCCCTTTCCTTGCTGCGTATAAAAGCCCCACCATCTTTCAAGGTGCATGGCAGCCTTGCTGGCTCTCACCCTCCCACTCCAGTCTTCTGTTCTTTCAAATGAGAGGGCTGAACTAGACAGAGCATAAATTCTTTGGTCATTTTAGTCATGTCTGATTCTTCATGACCCCATTTGGGGTTTTCTTGGCAAAGATGCTGGAATGGTTTGCCATTTCCTTCTCCAACTTGTTTTACAGATAAGGAACTGAGTCAAATAGGTGTTGAGTGACTTGCCCAGGGTCTCACAGGTAGTAAGTATCTGAGTCAGATTTGAACTCAGGAAGATGAATCTTTCTGACTTCAGACCAGGCATTCTATCCACTTCAACACCTAGTTGCACACAACTAGTGCTTGGTAAATGGACTTTTGCCTCAGGGCACTGATGCCCATGGTGGGGGAGGGAGTAGGTTTTCTCCTCAAGAAAGAATAATTTTGAGGGCAGCTAGCTCGTGCAGTGAATGGAGCACTGGTCCTGAAGTCAGGAGGACCTGAGTTCAAATCAAGTCTCAGACACTTGACACTTAACTAGCTATGTGATTTCCGGCAAGTCACTTAATCCTAATTTACTCCCCTTCTTCCCTTCAAAAAAACAAGTATAATTTTTCGACAACTGCTGGCCCTGTGCCTTGGTTTTCAGTCCAATGGCAAAGCACAATGCTGTAGCACCTGGCTATCAATCCCAGGGGTCCATCACTGTGGTGCCACTGTCCTGAAACTTTTCCCCATCTTAGCGAGAGCCACATTCTCCAGTGGGTGTATAGTGACAGCAGTATCTTTTGAGCTAATGTGCCCTACCCTTCATCCACTCCCTGACTTACTTTGCCCCAGGTGTGGTTATGGCCAATTATGGATGTAGGTGATCTCATGGGTACCTTCTGGCCCCAATGTGCTAAGATGCTTCCTTTCCACAATACAGGACAGCCTTCCTTTTTTCCCCATGAGGAAGTAACTGTGTGTAACTGACCTACTTTGTGTCTCTCTCTGATTACTGACAGAGCATGAGATTGCCCCTGTTATGTAGTTATGAATAGCACCCTAGGAATAATGGATTAGAAGACATCATCATTGTGGCATTTAAAGCAAACATTCTATTTTCCTTTCATTCTAGTGCTAGGCTAAGAAATGTGTGGCTGACTTAATTTCCAGAATCCCAGAATTTGTGGCAATCTTTCCCTTCCTGTTCCTTCTCAGGCCTTCAATTAGGCTTGTTCTTCTTGGTCCTGGGGGTAGAGTGTGTCACCATATATGACAAACAAACAAATGCTCATACTTCCTTGACAATGAGCATTGAGCCATAGTAAAATAACCTGTCTTATAATGTAGTGAGGTCCCTGTCACTGAAGGTATTAAAGAAGAGTCATAAAAAACACCTGTCAATGATCTTGCTATTGTAAGGAGGTTTTCTGTTTCAAGCAGGAGTTAGATTAGCTGTTCCCTAAGGTCTCATTCAATTCTGAAAGTCAATGTTTCCATGATTCTATGATTCTAAGCCTGGGGTGAATCTTTTCCAATGGATTGCTACAAAGAGAGAAGAGCTCTTAAGACTATGTAGATGTGTGAGTAGAGTGCTTATCAAAGAATCTGGGAAATTTAGAAACTTAGACTAGGAACTTTAGAGATCATTAGCACAATCCCCCCATTTCACAGATTAATGAAATGCATTAGCCCAAAGAGGAGAAGCCACTTCCCAAAGGTCACACGGCTCATATAAGAGAGGTAGAGTTAAATCTTTGGGTAAACAGACCGTCTTGGGTAGAATTCCTTTTCTCTAAGATGTCCCCCTCACTCTTCATCATCACCTGTGGATCTTGGGCACAGGGACTCCTCAAGGGTCAGTTCTTTCTTATCTTAGACAAAGTATGTGTTCAGCTCTAGCTTTTACCCTGGGCCTTCATATCGAACAGACAAGTTCTCAAAACAGGATGATAATCACAGGGTTGTGTAGCAGGGAGTCAGTGAAAATGTACAAGTCACATGTTTGGTTCTAGTTCCAGTTCTACTATTAAGTAGCGATGGAAGCTTGGGGTAATCACTCTACTTTTTAAATTAAATGTAGTCAACTAAAAAAAAATCTTACGTACACAAGGAATTGGAGTCCAAAGATTCCCTTGCTCTGTTCTCTACTTAGTCAATTTACTTCAGAACCTCAGTTTCCTCCTTTGTAAATTGGTGATTACAGTACTTGCACCTGTCTTCTTGTAAGGTTGTTGTGAAGAATGGGAGCCGAAGTCAGCATGACTGAAGTCTGGCAGTGTCAACTTCATCAAGGACAAGAACTGAGATACCTCCTAGGGCCAGCCTCATACCACCAGGCCCCCAAGGAAATTATTAGATATAATTATTAGAGATTATATCCCTTTATCATAAAGGACAAAAAATCATCAAGATCCATCACCCCCTTCCAACAAATCCTTGCTGGTTATTTCGTATTACGTATATTGTAGTCTTGTCACCAGATGGTTTGTAAAAATATACTAACAGACCATCCCCCTTAAGGGTAGATTGGAGTATAATCATGCTCTTGACTTACTCTCTCAGAACAAGGTTGGCTTGTGTCTCCCTAACAAAATTCTAGGATTATTCCTAAGGGTTGGAGATGACTTTCTCTAATGAAATTAACTTGAGCTCATGTTATGGTGCATTTTCCCCACTGTTAAGCACTGCAATTATTTAACCAATTAATGCTCATTAGCTTTTACAAAAGGATATTTATTGAGAAGATATAGCAAGAGAAAAAACTATAGATATTTTTTCTTGATATTTGGGGATACATTCTCTTCTATACCACCTTGGTCCCTGGGGAGAGTGGATTTGATTTAAAGCAGTTTCTACACAGCATTCATCCTACCAAGCTCTCTGTCAGATGCAGTTCAGCTACTGGGTGAGTCTTCATCTCTGCTATTGCTGGAATAAGTACTTCATGTTTTTCTGGATCACAAAGTTCCATCTTCTAGCCTCAGGCTAGATTGGCTGACTGCAAAACCTGGCAAAGACTCTATCTCCCGGACCTCTGATGGCTTACCATGCTGACTTCTGGAAGCTTGAAAGGTTGCCACTGTCTCCAATACTTCTTTACCTAAAATAGGAAAGAGCAGACACCACAGAGACCGAAGCAATCTCAAAACCACATGCTCACATACCAGGCAGTGGTAGCCTAGGTTAGGAGGAGATTAAGGCTGAATGTCTCTCTCCCTACTGGGAGGTGTACATCATTCTCTGACTTTGTGCTTAACTGCCAGCAACTGATGTTGTAGGATGGATGGTGAGCAAAAGATTCGGGCTAGGTGAGCATAGTTAGGCAACAATGCTAGTTTAATGGAGTAGTATAATTGATTATATATCTTTCTTGTTTATGCATGGAAAGTTTTAAAGTGAACTTTGAATCACCAGTTTCTCAGACTCAAGAATGCACTCAGCAAAAAATAGATATCAACAAAAGACCTTAACTACCAGTCTATTTCCTGTGTGCCCAGACTGCTTGTGGGAGACACAGCAATATTCCTTGATACTGATTGCCAAATATTCTTCTTGGGGAAAGATACATCACCCCTGTCCAGAGGGAATTTTGCACCCTCCCGGATTTGAACAAGTCAACAAGTCCAGATTTGGACATAGCTCAATGAGTCCTCTGAACTCAGACACAAGCTCAAGAATCTGTTAGACTTGGCCCCCCACACTCAACTTCATCCACATGGGCTAAAACAGCAACAACCCTTACCCCCAATAAAAACACCTCAAATCAGTCAATCAAACAGAGAAACAAAGCAACCAAAAACAGCAAGAAAGAAGGAAACATTCACCAAACAGCTACTATGTCTAGTTCCTATGCTGTGTTTTACAGACATTATTTCATTGGATCCCTATAATAACTCTATGAGAAAGGTGCTATTATCGCCCTCAATAGATAGAGGTTAAGTGACTTGTCCAGGGACACACAGCTAGTAACCATCTCAGACTTAATTTGAATCCAAGGCTTTCTGACTCTAGGCCCAGAGCTCTATTCAAGGGACCATGTAGCTTTGGCTAGTTAGTGCCTTCTGAGCGCTCCACCAGCCAATCCAACATGGTCTTCTTTACCACACGGTTAGCAGATTAACACCAGTTACAAAATAAATGTCTGCCCATGCTAAAAATTCATATGAGACCTGAATCTACCAAACACATTGTGCATTGTCATATTGGCTTATCCCACCCCACTCCATTATATTTATAATTTGGAACCATACTACAGATGGAGTTCTCATTCAGGGCTCACCTGGGGTCAGACAATTAACTTCACAAAACGGGGAAAGCAAGGACAGACATCAGTTCATTTGAAGAGAATCTGAAGGTTTTAGTAACTTCCAAGTCTAATATGATGTGTTATATGGTAGCCAAAAGAGCTAATTAGGACTGGCACAGTATCCATTAGATTATAAGCTCCTTGAGGGTAGGGACTGTCTTTTGCTTCTTTTGTATCCCCAGTGTTTAATCACAGTGCCTAGCACATACTAAGCACTTAATAAATGTTTGATTGCTTTATTGCTTGACTAAAGTGGTCATAGTCCTGCTATGCTCTACCCTAGTCAGACCATATCTAAAGTACAGTGTTAGAGTATTAGATGCCATACTCATGAAAGGCATTGAGAAGTCGGAGTGTTTCTAGGGCAAGGCAAGTGGTGAAGAGCTTTGAGTTCATGCTATATGGGGATTATAACGATGAAATCAAAGAAGAGAAAGTTTGGAGGAGAGTATGGTAGCAGAATTCAGAATTTGGAAGGGTTGTTGAGTAGAAAATGAACCGGACTTGTCATTGTTGGCCCTTCAAGAACAGTGGGTAGAAGCTACAAAGAAACCAACTCAGTCTTGATATAAGGGGCTAAAAGTCATTACTCTTAAGAAATTAGAACTATCCAAAAGGAGAATAGGAGATATTTTATGGTAGTGGCTTCTCCCACACTGGAAGACTTCAAGAAAATGCTGGATGAGGTGGATTAGGTTGTTTGTAGCAAGGATTTTATTTTTTCAGATAAGATGGAACTCAATGACTCGACCTTGGTGGCCACTGGGTGACCTCTCTGGCCCTTAGTTTCCTCTGAAAAATAAGGAGGTTGGACCATGTAACCTCTAAGAGTCCCCACCTTCTGTGACATTCTCTGACTTCTTTGCTTTCCCGGTACCAGTCTGAGTTCCAAAGAGATGCTCAGTAAATATTTGTTGATTGGTAGCTTGATTAAGTCCAGCGGAAAATGAAACATCACTATTTCATTGCTTTTATTTCAACAGCACCAAGAATGTCTTCTTATTGAGGGCCCTGTTGTAGATACTCAGGGAGTTAATTTTCATTTTAAATAAAATGGCTCTTTTTTTGTTCAAAATACTGAAGACGATTAGTAAGCTCAAAGCTCAGCAAGATTACATTTACAATTTAAAATTGAGCCTCTCTGGGACTAATGATTGGATAAAGGGCCCTTGAAGGAAGTTCGGAGTGTGATTTGGGGGGCTCTCAAACTCAAACACGGCAGAGTTTTACCTTTTTCTGTAAAGCAGAGAGAGACGTGCTTCCCTGCTAACCTGCATGATAAGTTTAAGTTGAGTGAATTTGGAAACAGGGGAAGCTACAAAACAGGAACTTCAAATGATATGAGGAAAAAAAAAGGTTTTAGGGATGGTCACAGTGTTTGCTCCGCTCTATATATTAGACAGAACTTTAATGGGGAGGAGGAACATTTAGACTATACCTTTATCATCTCAACTAACAATATTTCAGAAATGAAGCATTAAGGAAAGGTCTGAGTAAAGTTCTTTTATTTTTTTATAGATATGAATGGGTTCAAGTTAGTGATAAAAGACTATATTACTGATACTAGGAATTTCACGTCCTTAAGAACCCCAGACTTGTTGATTGATGTAGATTTTGCAACACAATGGAAGAAAATGTGTTGCAGAAATTTATCATTTAAAGAGAACCTACTGAAGATTATCATCGGGTGGTCAGAAATATGAATGAAAAACTTACTACTCTTCATAAATCCCTACCCCACAAAGAGACAGGATCTGTGATTTTATTGGTATGGGGGACTCCCAGGTAAGGAAAATCTCTCTACTAGTGTAGGTTGGTGCCTTCTTCCAGGTTTAGCTGCTGAAAATTGCCCGGAGTGCTAAAAGTTTGTTACTTGCCCAAGATCAAGCTGTTAGACTTGAACACAGACCTTCTTGATTTCTGTGTAACTCTCTGTCTATTCTGCCATGCTGCCTCTTGTATGATGATTCTGAATCTCCAAATATCCTTGAAGTTTCAACAAATTTCATGTAATGGAATGAGGGCATCATCACAGATAAAACTGTTGCTCACAGTCACATAGATATAACATTGGTCCATAAAAACTGAAGAATTGCACTTTAATAGCTGTTTCCATATTGAATTCGTATAACCTCCAAACTATATGGGATGAAAAGCTTTAGAGAACAAATATCTAGCAAAAGAAATCCAAACGGTGTGGGAGAAAGCTGAGGAATGTATTATCCTCAGCCTCTTGTCTACTACTGGAATTATCCCAAAGATCCTCTTTGAGTGAGCCTATAGAAGATGAGCTGACATTCTGATACTTTTACTTAATTACACGGCACAATAATTTTATCCGCTCAAGCAACAGTCAGACAAACATTAAAGAGAAAAGGATGATAGTAGCCTAAGCCACTTGTTCCAGGACTATTTCTATCTGAATTCCATCAAGTACAAGATGAGAAGAACAAAGATAATAATAGTATATTTCTGTAGCTATTTACTTAGAATTTTGGGAGATTATTTATATTTTGTTTTATTACACACCTGAATTTCTCAACTCTGTATATCCTTCTCATTCTCTCTTTTAGAGAATCATCCTTTATAACAGAATATTAATAAGAAGAAAAAAATGTAGTTCAGCAAAAGTAATCAGCACAACAGCCAAGTCCTTCATTATATGCACTTATGTGTGTGTGTGTGTGTGTGTGTGCGCGCATGCAGACTTATAGTTTCCTCCTTCACCTCTACCCTACTCTGAAAAGAAGAGGGGATAGGGCAGTTGTGCTGCTTTTCCATACCTTGTATTTGTGACCAATCTTGGTCATTGTAATTTCATAGCATTTGGGTTTTATTGTTGTTAACGATTTATTTATCGATGGTCTTACCATTTACAATGTGGCACTCAGAGTCTATACTGGTTTCTGGTTCTGTTTATTCTATTTTGCATCAGTTTATATGAGTCTTTCAAAGCTGCTCAGTATTCATCATATACATTGGTTCTTACAGTTCAGTCATTTTTCAGTCATGTCTAACTCTTTATGACCCCATTTAGGGTTTTCGTGGCAAAGATACTGCAGTGTTTTGCTATTTCCTTCTCCAATTCATTTTACAGATGAGGAACTGAGGCAAACAAGGTTAAGTGACTTTTCCAGAGTCACACAGCTAGTAAGTGTCTGAGGCCAGATTTGAACTCAGAAAGAGGAGTCTTCCTGACTCCAGGCCTGGCGCTCTATCCACTGTGTCACCTAGCTGCCCCATTATTTGGTAAAGGATTCAGCAAAAGAGAGAAAAAATCAGTCAGGTAGGTAGCTAGGAGGAGAGCCAGGAAGGAATGGTGTCCTGGAAACCTAGAGAGAAGAGAGTATCAAGGAGGAGAGAGTGTTCAACGGTGTCAAAAGCTGTGGAGAAATAAAAGAGACTGAGGATTGAGAAAAGGCCATTGGATTTGGTAACTAGGAGATCATTAGTAACTTTGGAGAGAGCAGTTTCAGTTGGTCAGAAGATCAGAAGTTGAACTGTCAGGGGTTAGTTAAGAAGAGGGTGGTAGGAGAGAAAGTGGAGACATCCATTATAGATGATCTTTTTGTGTTTAGCTACAAAGAGCAGAAGAAAAATAGGATGATTGTTAGGTGGGGTAGAAGGATCAAACTAGGGTTTTTCAGGATAGGGGAGATATGGTCATATTTGTAAGTTGTCCAAATGAGTCAGCAGATAGGTAAAGAGTAAAAATAAGTGAAAGAATGGGGATGTGACAGAGGTGGCAATATGTTGGGGAAGAAGGGATGAAACTGTTATTTGAATAAGTAGATGGGTTATTCTTGGTCAAGAATAAGACTACTTATTATTACATGTGAGACGGGGGTGAAGGAAATGAGGAAGAGGGAAGAAGAGACATATCTTGGTGAATGACCTCATTTTTTTCTGTGAAATATGAGGCAAGTTTCTCAGGTGAGAGAGTGGGTGAAGGGGGAACCGTGGGAAGTTTGATAAGTTTGATAAGTTGAAAAGTTTTGAAAGAACCACTGTGGAGAGTGAGATGGAACGTTGATAAGGGACGTATAGAAGGATTGCCTAGCAGCAGTGAGAACCCAGTTGTGACTGTGTAACAAATCTGTAATGAACACAATCAGAACGGCTGCATGATTTTATTCATCTTTGCTTAGTATAATATATGTGAGAATGAAGGTGGCAAACGGTACAAGTGATCCAAGACTGAGGAGACTTCACTGGGTATAATTGGCAATATGGTAACGGGGCTAGGATTTCAAGAGGAGAACAGTGAAGAGTTGAATTGATTCACCAAGGGGTCAAAATGGGGTAAAGAGAAAAGAGTGGTTAGGGCACAAGAAATGGTCTGGGAGATAATTATGTAGTCAAAGGTTTGGAGGTCTCAATGTGGATGAAAAATAGGATTTTATAAGACAAAGCGGAGGGAGAGGTGAAAAGTCATAGATTATGGTTGGATAGGAACATTTTGGAATTCTTGGACATAGAAGTGGTACATTTGTAGGTGACAGCAAGATCAAAGGTATGGCCATTTTTGTGTATGACTAAGATGGGGTGTGGGAATACCTCATGGATAGTGAATAGGTTGAGGAATTGAGTATTTAGGGTATTTGAGAGGGAGAGGGGGGGCAGAGAGAAAGATAGAGAGAGAATTGGGGAGGAGAGAAAAATTGTGAACCACTTATTGAAATCATTGAGGAAGGAAGGGGATCTGGGGTTCTGTAGACAACTGCTACTAGGATTTTGATTTGGATGGTAGATATGAATAGCATGAACTTCAAAAGAAAAAATACTACTGAATGATAGAAGCACGGGGAAAAATCTGGAAGTGGCAGTGGGGAGCAAGGAGTATTTCAACTCCTTTGATTTGATCAGGGAACCAAGGAGAATAAATGAAGGTATAGCTAATATTGGAAAAGGTAGCCAGGGTTTTTAGGGAGAAGTGATGTTTCTTTAAGGGCTAGTAGATGGAAAGAGTGGGAGGAGAAATGATTTGAAATGAAGGTAAGTTTGTTGCCTTTGAAACAGGCATTCCAGAGGGCATGGTGGAAAATCTTAATGGTGTTTGGTTGAAACTTTGGGATGGGAGAGTTGAGAGGAATTGAATAATGGTAGGGGTGGTGCATGGTGCTTTGTTGATGTTCTACAGGAGCTCAGATTCATTTGGATGTGATGGGTATTATCAGGCGTGTGAATGTTCATCATTGGATGTAAGGTGCCATTCTTTTCCTCAGTGGAAGCTGGAGATTGGATTGGAAATAAGTGCAATGTAAGCTGGGAGTCAAATGGCCAGATGGAAGACTCCATTTCACACATTCTCCTTTCTCCAAAGGCTGGAGATTAAGCAGGAAAAGAGGGTAGCTGGAGATGGAAGGCAAAGCTGCACAACAGGAGAAAGAAGTCCCATTTCCCACCAATTTTCCTCTTCCTCTTCCCTCAATGCACAGGGCAGTAGAAAATGGAAGGCCTGAAGTCAGAGGGTAGGTTGTCCCTCTTTTCACCAGAGGTTCTCCATATCCCACTTGGGATATTGGGCTGGGTCCGAGAGGTGGAGGTTTTCTTGTGCTGGCATAGATGGAAGTTATTGCTTTCAGGCAGATGGAAGATGTCTGTCTTGGCCCCTAGCAGACTTACTTGAGGAGACATGCTGAACTCAGCATGTTTTAATAAGGAGGCAACATTTTCCTGCCCCACCAGGGGCATACCTTCCGCCATAGAATGAATTCAGGAAATGAAGGAAAAGCATTCATGAACTAGTCCTTACTGTATGCCAAATGTGGGGTAGCATAAATGAAAAAAAAACCCAACATTAAAACAATTGCTGCTCTCAAGCAGCTTGTAATTTAGTTGGGGAAGCCACACTTAAAAGAAGACTCAGCCTTAGGCTCTATATCTAGCCTCTGGGACCAAAGAATATGGATTTAGTCCAAGTAATGGTACTTTAGACAGAGGCAGCAAAAGGTATTGGAATCAATAATAGATCTAGAGTAAGAGGTTTTCTTTTTGTTCAGTTGCATCCGATTCTTCATGACCCCATTTGGGATTTTCCTGGCAAAGATACTCTAGTGGTTTGCCGTTTCCTCCTCCAGTTCATTTCACATATGAGGAAAATGAGGCAAACAGGGTTAAGTGACTTGTCCAGGGTCACACAGCTAGTAATTTGAATTCAGGGCTTCCTGACTCCAGGCACAGTGCTCTATCTGTTGAGCCATCCTGGTTTTGTCACTTACTAGCTGCATGTTTCTGGACAAATCATTTCTGACTCAGTTTGAAGAGACTTCAGAGGTCACCCAATCCAATTCAAATTGGAACAAGGACCCTTCCCACAAGACAAATAGTTATTTATCCTTTACTTAAAGACCTTAAGTGAGAGGGAACTATCCCTGGGTGAGAACAGGGATTATTTCAGCTTTTTATACATACCCAGTGCCTAACGTAGCATCTAGCACTTGATAGATACTGAATAAATACTTGCTGCTTGATTGATTGACTCAGTTTCCTCCCTTATAAGATGACAAAACTGAGCTACATTATCTCTACCATTCTCTCATCTTATATTTACAAATGAGACTCAGATCTCCCCTAAATCTTCTTTTTCCCTGGTCAAACATGCAGCAGACCTGCATATGTCTTATGGGAAGGGCAGGCAGGCTCTTTTGGGGCTTTGCATTTGGAAGATCGATTCTGTTCTAGCTGGCTCCAAAGAACACAATGAGGACATCACCCTTTAGGGAATATTTGCTCTCTGGAAAGGATTTAATGAGCATTCACTAGCTTCCTAGCACAGCAACTGAGCTTGGATTCAAACCCAGACTGTTTCTAGACATACGATCCCAGTGTCATGACATTGTCATAGGAACTGACTTGACTCTGGAGGCCTTTGTGGTAAAGAGTGTCAATGTAGCATCTTCTCACCTGGTCAGACCACACCTGGGGGTGTTGTGTTCAGTTCTGACTTGCTCAGGGTTGCAGGGATAGTAAGTGTCTGAGGTCAGATTTAAACTCAGGTAGATGAGTTTTTCTGACTTCAGACCTGGCATTCTGTCCACTGTGCCACCTACTTTCCCCATACCTAATTTTTCAGATGGAGAAATTAGGGTCAACAGAGGTCAAGTGACTTGCCCATGGTCACACAGCTAGGCAGTATCAGAGGCTGGATTTGAACTCAAGTCTTCTGAACTCCAGGTTTGAAACTGTCACCATTGTACCACCTAGAAGTGGGTTCCCCTTCATTGGAAGTCTCCAAGTGGAGGCTGGACCCCTGATCCTGTATGTTGGAATCAGTTCTTTTTCAGTTATAGGCTGGGCTAAATGCTCCCCTTCTGACAATAAAATGCTATGATTCTGTGATTCTGTACTGCATTTAGACCTGGATTTGAGTCTCAACTTCACCGTTTAATTAGCTGTACCCTTTTCAACAAGTCCTTTCTCTTTTTGGGAACTAATTTTTTTTTCCTCAAAAAATCAGGGCCAATAATACATGTGTCTTCTGCCTCAGAGGTGTATGTGTGTGTGTGTGTGTGTGTGTGTGTGTGTGTGTGTGTGTGTGTAAGAAAGTACTTTGTAAACATAAAGCAATTTACAAAAATAAAAGTGAACCTTTGAACCTTTGAGGGAATGCAATGGGACAGATTCCATTTCCCCAGGAAATATGGAGGTACTCAGAGGGATTAAATATCTTACACCAGGAAATGTGCAGATTCCAAGTGAACTTTCTGGCTATAGTGACTCTCCAAGGCTCAGGTTGGCCTGGTGAGCAAGCATGGGGCCGGGTGACCTGGGGCTGGATGCCTGCTTTCTCACCCCCCACCACCTCCAATCAGAACCCCAGGAGTGTTTTTCCTGGGAGAGGAAGCCTGTGAGACACTGGGTCCATTAGCAGTCCCAGCACGTTGCCCTGCCTGATTGGAAGGCAGCCACACTCGGCAGAGCGTTTATTCTGTTTACTGAGATGTAACACAGAAGAACAGCAATTCACACCTGCCGTGAGGCCCTTCCGTTTTTCATTGCTTCTCTTCTTTCTATTTTTAGACTCTTAGACTGTCAGACCTGGAAAGAAGATAGTCTGACTCTGTTGTGTTACAGATGGGGAAACTGAGGTTCAGAAAGAAAATTCACTTGCCCAGGGTTATATAGACCATGGGTGCAAGAGTCTGGACCCAATTTTAAGCCTGTTTTTTGTTTTCTATGCCAGACGGTCTGTCCTCATTCATGGGTCCTATGTGCTTTCTCAAAACGTAGATCTACATATGAGCTCTGGGATGTAATATCTCCCCTCCACCATTTTTATCCAGGGTACTTATGTTCTTGGGTGGGGCTTCACAAATAGGGAACACTAAGGGAACTGGGGCAAAACTGACACATAGTTTTGTAGGGGAAGAAGTGGGGTGGTCCTTTCCAATGAGGACCCGATTAAATGGGAGACCATGGGGCAGTGAGTGGCAGTGACAAGGAAGTGGAAGAAGTAGGTCCCAATCTCATTTTTGCCACAGTTATCTAGGTTATTGTGAAGAAGTCATCCCCCCTCGCTGTTAAAATGGGACCACAGAAACAAACACTGCCATTTTATGGGCTTTTAATGTCTGCAAAGATCTTTATAGATATTTATTTTGAGCCTCACAACAATCCAAGGAATTAGGAATTAGAGGCATTATTGCCTTCACTTTGCAAATGAGGAAACTGAGTCTCAGAGTGGTTAGATGACTTATCTATGGTCATTTAGCTAGAAAGTATCAGACATGGGATTTGAGAACAGGTCTCCAGCATGCAATACTACTTAATAGTTACTAACGATCCTTTTACTCAGTCTGTGATTCTTTAAAGTAAGGTGAGTCTTGTTAGGGACTAGTGGATAGAGGGCCAGTCCTGGAGTCAGAAGGACCTGAGTTCAAATTTGATCTTAGATATTTACTGGCTGTGTGACCCTGGGCAGGCCACTTAATCCTGTTTGCCTCAGTTTCTTCATCTGTAAAATGAGCTAGAGAAGGAAATAGCAGACCATTCTACTATTTTTGCTAAGAAAACCCAAAATGGGATCATGAAGAGTTGGACATGATTAATTGACTAAACAACAACAACAAGAAGTCTTAGTTTAGGAGGCATCCAGGTGGCTCAGTAGAAAGAGTGCTGGCTTGGAGTCAGGAAAACTTGATTTCAAATCTCCCTTCAGACACCTACTAACTGTATGATCCTGGGAAAGTCACTTCACCCTGTTTGACTCAGTTTCCTCAACTGTAAAATGAGTTGGAGAAGGAAATGGCAAACCATTCCAGTGTCTTTGCCAAGAAAACCCCATGGACAGCACTAGTGTGCTATGGTTCATGGACTTAAGGAGAATTGAATGACCGAACAACAAGAACATGAATAATGTCTTCTTAGCTGTTGGCTCCCCACCCCCTCCAGATCCCATGCCCATCAGACACAAATCTCTTCCAGCTAGAGAATTCTAGTAACTGTCTCTGGAGAAGATTCTAGTAACCAAACCCTAGAGAGCCCTGTCGGCTGTATAGATGAATGGCACTGTACCCATCAATCAACAAAGCAGAGAAAAGCCCAGAGCTCACCTCATTCTCCACAGAGCTCACAGCACGACTGCAGGCTCCCTAAAAGCATTTTTATAAAAATGTCATTCTAGTCATAGGTTCACGAGGAAATTGAGGCCCAGAGATGTTGAGTGACTTGCTGGTTGTCAGACAGGCAGTTTCCGGGAAAATATTTTCAAAATATATTTCTCTATCTGTCTGACTATCTATCCATCATCTACCTTTCCATATCATCTATCTATCTATCTATCTATCTATCTATCTATCTATCTATCTATCTATCTATCTATCTATCTATCTATCTATCTATCTGTCTGTCTGTCTGTCTGTCTGTCTGTCTGTCTGTCTGTCTGTCTGTCTGTCCGTCCGTCCATCCGTCTGTCCGTCTATCTATCTATCTATCTATCTATCTATCTATCTATCTATCTATCTATCTATCTATATCATC
>CM053595.1:271018268-271085944 GCA_028646575.1 Pseudocheirus occidentalis | reverse complement strand
ATCTATCTATCTATCTATCTATCTATCTACCTCTCTCTCTCTGTGTCTGTCCATCTGTCTATCTGTCTGTCTGTCCATCTATCTATCTGTCTATTCTACCTGTCTATCTATCTATCTATCTATCTATCTATCTATCTATCTATCTATCTATCTATCTATCTATCTATCTATCTATCTGTCCATCCGTCTGTCCGTCCACCCATCCGTCTGTCCGTCTGTCTGTCTATTATCTCTCTCATCTATCATCTGTCTGTCCATCTATCTATCTTCTGAAGTTGGCATAAAAGAAGGTTCGCTGTCTAATTTACCACAACAGTAAACACTTTCACCTAGGCTTTTGACATGAATAACATTAGAATCACGTACTTAAAGTTCAGCATTCCAGAAATCATCTCACTTAGCTCCTTTCTCTTATAAAACAGAAAGAGTGATTCACTCAAGGTTGTACAAGTGATAAATAACAGAGAGAAGATTTGAATCCAGACCCTCTCACTGTAAATCTTATGCTCTTTTTACTGGACCATGAGGAATGGTTCTCATTTTTATTGCATTTAATAGTTTATAAAGTACTTTCCTTGTAGAAAAGGTATCCCCATTTAAGTGGGACTCAGAGGTTAAAATCTTGGTTAAGGTACCATAGCTAATAAGTGTTGGAGCTAAGACTTGAACCTGTCATCTGGCTCCAAACCAGTGTTCTTTCCCATGAATTCACTTTACCTTCTGTTAAAAGTTTAAGGCATACGTAATTAATATCTACACTAATCATTATATTTCAGTGTCTCAGTTTATGGGCATATCCATTAAAATGAACCCAAGGCTGGGCTTCTGGAGAACTCAGTGGCTTTGCTATTGATTCATAGTGTGACATTGGACAAGTGGATTTCCTTCTCTGGGCCTCAGTTTCCTTATCTGTAAAATGAAGAAATTGGCTTATCAATATGGTCCCTAAGTTTCTTTCCTTCTAATTTTATACATTTTATTATCTTTTGTTCTAATGCCTTGTTCAAATCCCAAACTCAGTGCTCTAATATTCCAGTTCTAACATTCTTTGTTCCAACATTTTATATTGATACTATTATGGAATTTAGAGGAAGAAGGAAACTAAAAAATTAGTTAGTCTAATATCTAATTTTTCAAATGAGAAAGCTGATTCTCATAGAAGGAAAGTCACTTCCCCAAGGTCACAGAGTAAGGGCATTCTGAGGGTCCTTTCTTGCCCTAACATTCTATGAATGCAGGTGCCTTTGAATTGCAACATTCTACATTCCACCCTCTATCATTCTTTGTTTTAAGGTCCCTTCCAGTTCTGACATTCTATGTTCTGTGAATCCACAGAGGTGATTTTCCCATGATGAGCTTTACAGAAACAGCACAATCATTGGGGGTCCCTGGAGACAGCGTTGTGATTTTGAGCTCTTGTCAGACTGATGGCAGCAAGTGGGTTTGAAGACTAGGCGGACGTCAAAATGATCAAGGGTCTGTGTCTGGGGGAGAGACAGGGAGCCCACTTTAGTCTGTCAGAATGCTGTCAAAATGAAGTCCATCTACTGGGCTGTGGGAAGATGCTGCTGCAAGTTGGAAGGGGATAAATCTTGGAATCAGGGCTCTTGACACCAGGGCTGGTCCCAGGTGACTAATCTCAGAGGATGATGAAGTCTGTCTTTGGTGATCACATACCTCTTTTTTGTATCCCTTCCCTGTATCCCTGTACCCCATCCTGTATCCCTTCCCCACTTCCAGCTTCATAGGCCTTGCTATTCCTCGCACATTTTTCAATAGAAACATCATCACCATTCATTTAGGGGTTTGGGGGTACCTTCAAAGCCTCATCTGTCAAAGAAGAATGTATGTAGGCATCTTTCCTTTGTGTAAGGCAGGGGTTCTTGACCTTTTTTGTGGCATAAACTCTTTTGACGATCTGGTGAAACATATAGATGCCTCATAATAATGTTTAGAACAAAATACACAAGATTACAAAAGAAATCAATTATATTTAAATATAGTTTTCAAAATATTAAAATACAGAAAAAGCGTACAAAATCCAGGTTAAGAACCCATCAAATAGGAGGGTCAAAGCTTGGGCAGGGGAGGGAACACTTCTCTGGAGACTGAGATTGGGCTGGGTTGGTCCTTGAGGAGACACTACAGTCTCTGTTCTCTGGGTCTTGGGTGTAAAGAACCTTATTCCTTCTGAAAATCCTAAGATTCTTTAATAACAATCAGGGACTCAGATCACTTAAAACAATATCTTCATTGGACAGATGTGGGAATCAGAGTTCAGAGATTTACTCTGAGTTCTTCAACTAGAAAGAGGGAGAAGATGTACCCAGTCAGGTTAGAGGACATATTTGGGTCTTAATATTCTCTAGTATCTCTCTCTGTCTCTCTCTCTGTCTCTGTCTCTCACCATCTGTCTGACCGTCCATTCGTCTCTCTCTCTCTCTCTCTCTCTCTCTCTCTCATCTATCTATCTATCTATCTATCTATCTATCTATCTATCTATCTTCTATCTATCTATTTACTCTAACATACTCTTTGTGTCTGATATCAGCATCCTAATGTTGTTCTACCACATCGTAGAATGTTAGAGTTGGAAGGAACCTTTGAAATAATCTAGCTTAATTCTCTAATTTTGTGGATAAAGAAACAGGGTCCTGGGAAAAAAGTGACTCAGACAACAAACATTTATTGAGCACTTTCTATGTAAGCTTCACGCTAAGCTTTGGGGTTACACAGATAGGAGAAATCATGCTCCCCACTCTCAAAAAGTTCACATTCAAATTCACATATGAAAACCATGGACCTTCAAGATATGTGCCCTGTAAATGGAAGATAGTCATCTCAGAGGGAAGGGACTGGTAGGAGAGGGTAGTGGAGCAGAGGTAAAGAGGGACCTAAAGAGAGTCACTCCAGATCACAGAGTGAATGAATGGCAAAGCCAGGTTACAAAGCCAGATCTTCTGATTCTATGCCCACATCTGTTTCTACTCTCCCTCAGTTGCTTGGGTTTTGTGACAGCAGACCTTGAAGAAGCAATGTCAGAACAGAGATGAGTTCTTGTGGTTTTTGTTAAATTCAGGCAATTACTAATAGCTTCCCTTAATACCTCCCCATTCTCCCACTTCTTGTACAATATTCCAAATGAGATGTGGGCACTGAGCAGACTTATCTAGTGGAAAAGAATAGATATCTGACTGCCACTGGCCTGGGGCAGCTAGATGGTGCCATAGTGCAAGTAATGCTGGGCCTGGGGATTCATTTTCCTGAGTTTAAATTTGACCTTGGACACTTACTAGCTGTGTGACCCTGGCCAAGTCACTTAACCCTGGTTGCCTCAGTTTCCTCATCTGTAAAATGAACTGAAGAAGGAAATGTCAAACTATTGTAGTACCTGTGCCAAGAAAACCCCAAATGAGGTTACAGAGTCAGACATCTCTAAAATGACTCAATAACAATCACTAACCTACAATAAGGGAATTGAATCTACATCTCCAAATTCCAGCCCAGAGATATTTAGCGTTCATGCCTTTAGAGCTGTAGTTGTTCTCTTTTGTTCACTTTGATGGTTCTAATATTCCACATTCTAAGATCTCTTCTGGTTTTGACATTCTAACTTCTAAGGTCTTATTCCAAGTTCTAGGGTTCTGGCTGTTCTATGTTCTAAGGTCCATATTCTAATATTCTAATATTTTATGCTTGGCTTCTGAAGCCCCTTCCAGCACTGACAGTTTGTGACCTGGGAAGGCAAGGCTCCTTTAATAAGGCCTCTTCTGGTGTAGGATCACAGTAGCGAAGGATGTTTCTAAGTTAAGGAAATAAAGAAGCCAGGAAGAGATTTACACAGAGGATTCTGGGTAGGAGTAATGACGCTGCTTGTTGGAGACATGGTACCAGAGAATGGGGCCAACCAGCAGACAGATGAGGGGGCTTGTGGGGAGAAGCTTGACTGGAGCAGTTGGGTCATGTGTGAAGAGGGATCTTTTATACTGTTAACTTAATTGAGGTATGCATTCAGCCTTTATGGGACAGTTGGCCCTACCTTATTTTTGCAAAGAATATTAAAATTACCAGCTTTGCCTGTTTTTTGATTGCTTTGACTCCATCTCATTACGAGACATTGAGTCAGGGTAGTAGACAGAGTACTGGACCTGGAGTCAGGAAGATCTGAATTCAAATCATGCTTCAGATACCTGCTAGCTGTGTAATCTTGGGCAAGTCATTTAACCTCTTTCTGACCCAGTTTCCTCACTTATAAAATGGGAATAATAGAACCTACCTGGCAGGGCTGTTGTGAGAGTCAAATGAGATAATATTTTCAAAAGTGGTTTAAAACCTTAAAGAGCTCTGTACATGGTAGCTCTTACTAATGTTAGTAAACTCAGCCAATGTCAATTAGTTTTCAATTGTACATATTATATTACATGCTAATTGATAGCATCTTCTTACCAAATTCCAATAAAGAAACATCTTTGTAACATCCTGAAAGAGAAGACAGAAAGGGAAATGACAGAAAGGGAAATCTTAGCTAATATTAAGTGACCCCTGTGACCCCTGTGAAAGGGTCGTTCGACCCCCAAAGGGGTTGTGACCCATAGGTTGAGAACCACTGGTCTAGCTGATGAGGGCCTGCCCCAGGGTAATAGCTATGTGAGTGGGGAGGAGACATGTAGGAGAACTGAAGACGTGATTTGAACACAGGGCTTCCTGATTCCCAGGCTGGTCATCTATCCTCTACCCCTTACTGTGTCTCGTTTATGCCTTAGAATGGTTCTTCTCAGAAATATTCATTTTCTAGTGGCCTCCTCTTTACTCCTTAGCCAACAGACCCAGCCTACCAATAGGCCCACCCTCAGTCTTTCCAGTTTTGTAGGTCTTGCTGGGGATTAGGACATCTTAGCATAGCCTGTGAGAGCCTCCCAGGGTCAACTCCACTCCACAGTGAGGCAATAGAAGGAGAGCTTTAGTCCTTTGCCTACACCAGACTCTCTCTTCCTTTTCGGTTCCCATATATTGGTACTCTCCCCATTTTTCAGCCTTTCGCAGGTAGCTGGATGGAGATGGTTTTAACCAGAGGCCTCTGGAAATGGAAATCTTCCGTTAATGCTCTTCATTTGCTGTAGTTGGCCTCTGCCACCATGCACATCCTGTTTCCTGGGCCTGAAAATGAAGAAACAATCATTTTTGCTGGCAACACACCTGTGATAATGGCCTGCCGGGCTGAATTTTCCTCTGCCTCTTCTGGAAGATTTTGTTTTGACACCTGCAAGCAACCTTTCCCTCTCCAAATCAAAGTGAGCTTTGCTCCCCAGGTCGCCTGCCTCCGGATCAGAGTCAACAATAAAGAACAAGGGAGGAACTGAGCAATTAGAAGCCTGGTTGGCCCCCTCCCAGTGGCCCTGGTGCTGTTTTTAGCTCTGCTCTCTGTCTATGAGGGGCCTGGGCCTTCTGCGTCTGCCTCGCCTGCAAAATGAATAAGAGCAGATAATTCCCAGAGATGTAGCCGTGCAAGGTCCAATGGAGGGAGCACATGAATATTGGAGCTGCTGTTTACTTTTGAAATTACAGGATTTCCTCCGTTTAACTTTGTGTTTTTTTTCTTCCCCTGTTCACAGAGACATTTGCTGTTGAATGCCTCAGCATAATTAAAACCAATCATAAACTCCAAATCATCTCCCTCCTCCCCTAAAAGAACAACAAGAAAGATAGAACTGTTTCTTATGAAATAAAAATACTTTGTCTTGAAGCTGAAATTTTCTGATATACTTGAGAAAACCCATAAAAATATGAAGACCTGAAAGGGAGGAAAACCCCTCAAACATTAGAACAAATAAAAAAAAATATCCTCCAAACAATAGCTTTGGTGTGGGAGTGGGGACTCATAGCCCCATTACATTGTGTCACCTAAGACAATGGATTCCTTCTTTTTTTCCTGTGCTTGGGGTTCCTAATTTGTAAAATAAGGAGTTTGGACAAGACAAACTTTTAAAATATCTCTTCTAATATCTTTTTTTTCTTTTGCTTTTTTTGGAGGAGGGAAGACAGAAAGGGTAAGAAGATACACTTTTAGTGGTATTTACTGGTCTCTGGTATGTTCAAAACAGCTATGTAATATGGGGATTTGGGGTGACAAGTCACTCCAGTGAAGGGGTCAGTTGATGGCAGAGGATGGGATGGTTGATAGAACCTTGGATTCAGATCTCACAAATGGTATAAAAGTAAAGTTCAGAACAGTGTTTTCCAGCACTGTTGGAATCTGGGAGATTTTAAATGAAGGACATATGTAGCCTCAGGCCTAAAATACATCCCCTCCCCCCCACACACATAGTTATGATATCAAAAGTGGGACTTAAATGGCAAAAAAAGAAAGCCATATTCCTGGCACTTTGAAGGATGGAATGTTAGCCAAAGGTGTTCTGGAAGGTCCTAAAAGAGTCTATTGCTTAATTTGTAGTGTGAGTATTCATTCTTCGAAATGGGCAAACACTGCAAATCCAGCCTTGATTTACTATTTTGTTGATTCTCTAAACTTCAAGTGATGCAAAAATGCTAATAATGTAAAATAAACTTGAAAGTATACCCTGCAAAAAAAGTATACCCTGCTTACATTTTTCCTCCTCCCCCTCCAATTCATTCATTAGCACATCTATTTTTTTAAAAAAAAATCATTTCAGCCTTGATAAAACAGTCTTTTAACTTGGAGGTGAATTTGGAAGAAAGCAGAGCAGCTACTTTAAACTACAGGCTGAGGAGGATGCATTTCTGCTTAATGGCCCCTCATCTGGTCTATTGCAATGGTCACTTAACTGGTCTGTCTGCCTCAAGTCTCTCTCTACTTCCAACAATCCTTCACACAGTGCCAAGGTGATATTCCTGAGGTGGAGGTATGACTGGGGTCACTCCCGACTCTATAAACTCTAGTGACTCCCTGTTGTCTCTAGGATAGAATATACACTTCTCTATTTGTCTTTTAAAGCCATTCATGACCTGGTCCTGACCTAGCTTTCCAAGCTCATTGTACATGACACTTACTTTTCAGCCTTGCCCAGACTGGCCTTTCTGTCCCTCACCCATGCATGGCTCTCTACTTCTTGTCTCTACTGCCCCTTATTCCTGGAATGCCATTCTTCCTCTCTTCAGCCTTCTGGAGTTCTTTATCTCCTACAATATAAAGCTTTTTAAAAAATATACAACGCCTTTCTTCATCTTGGTTCTCCTCCCCTAAATGCCCAGTTCCTCAGTGTCCTCAACTCAAATAACCTACACACAGGGATTCTATCATACCTTGAATCTCAACATTACCCACAAGTGTTCCACTTCCTTCAAATAAACAAAAAAGCTTTAACATACCCCTGCTTGAACCTAACCTTCTATTATTTCATCCCTCCCAATTATTCACTCTTCCTAAATATATGCTTTACCCTAATCAAAACCTCCACAATCCCACCACTCCTGAGTTCTTCCTCAGGCCATTAGCCCTGCTCTGACTTAGATTTCCTCTCTTGATAATCACAATCCTACAATCACCAATTCAACTCTGCAGTTTCCTGTATTCTCATGCCCCAGCCCTTTATTATTTCTTCCTTCCACCTTCTTGGCTCCTGTTCAGCATGGAGCTAAAGGATGCCACAATGGTGCTGATTGGCTACTCTGTAGGTCCATGTCATCATACATCAACTGGGCCTTTCCTGCAGGAGAGCAATCATTTTCTTCTTCCCTAATTGATTCACTAGCTCACTCCCTATAAAAACTCTTCTGAACCTCTTCTCTCATCAAGCTTTGCATACATCTCCCTCTCTGTATCTTCCAGCTAAGAACTTCTTACCAAGGAAATTGAGGGCATTTGTAACAACCCCCCCCCCTTTTCCTCTTCTCTTTATCCTGAAACCACTTAACCTCACAGCCTATTTTCTCTTTCCCTCCAATCTCTGATTCTTGCCAAGACTCACCCATGACATGTTTCCTTGATCCCAACCCCATCTTTTACAGTAAATTGTCCCCTCAACCATTCCCTCTTCAACTCAACTCACTAGGGGTAATACTTGAAATATGTGTGTTTACCCATATAAGATATATAGATCCACACGGGTTGTCCAGATGTGGCTTGTGTCATAACTACATATGTTTTTATAAATATGTATGTGGAAATGTATCTCTGAGACCTAGCCCAGCTCTGAGGAGAAGACCAAAATCCAGAGCTATGCATGGTTGTTGGGGGCAGGTAGTGAGGAGAAAAAAGGACAGGCAGACTTTGAAGCCAGGTGACACAAGGCTAGAATTATATCTGCCTTCCACTAAATATTTTTGCATAAGTAGTGGGGAGATTAGAATGAAAGTTGATAGCTGCTTTTAAGGGATAAGGCAATCTCAACCTTATACTCAAAATTAGCTAGACTCCTATTAAATGTCAGTTAAACAAAAGACCATCATCAATAATGAATAGTGAGTAAATTAATTTATCTAAGCAAAATAGCAAGGAGAAATTGGAGAAATTCCACAGATTAGAATGTACCAGAGAATATCCAAGAATGAATGACCTCTTTGATGGAAGTGAGATGAGATAGCAATTCAAATGAACGAGAGAGAAGCTCTGATCTCATCCAAAGAGAGGTCTCTAAAGAGACCAACTAGAAATAAGAGACATGTTAAGGTGCCAGCTTCCCCTACATGTCTTCAGCTTCCAAAGAATCTTGGGACCAACTCTACTCCCTCATACAGGTCTACTGCATTGACTCTGTATTATCTCCACCGATTTGGGGTCATGTCTCTTTTCATATGTAGCCTGTAGTACTAGGTTACCTCCTCCCTGACTTCACTTGGATGGGAAGACAGTTGCACACAGGTATAGGTGAAATGAATGGCTATACTTATAATTATAACTTGTGAACCCTACAAATGTGCTTACCATTTACACAATGACAGCATTAACTCCTAATCCTGATGCATTTTCTAAACAAGAAGGGAAAAATGGGGGAAAATCAAAATATAATAGTTTACCTACAAGCCTGGATCCCATTAGCACACATTGTATTTGTGAGGTGACTGTGGGTATGGATTACAGAAGCTCTCTCAATGAATAGGGAAACACATTCCTAGAGCAACTCACAACTCTGGACTACAGGCCTGGAAGTCTGTTGTTGCTTTAGGGAACAGTTTGTACCATGGGTTACCAGTGAGGTAAACTGCTTCCCTTCTGAGCCTCTCTTCTCTTGCTGGAAAAAGTGGCTTTCCTGCTATTTTCAGCCCTCTGAAACAGCGTTATGTTCTTTTAATAAACAGTCTCCTGAAACCTTTGGTCTACAAAGTTTCCCTGGTCTTATTCCTTTTGCTTGGGGCTAAGGCAGCATCATATTCTTTGAGTGAAAAGCAATTCCCTTTAATCCTGGGATCTGCAAAAGCTATTTGGGTTTTCTCTCTATAGGCTCTGAAGGGTTTTCACCTCTTGAGTTATAGAGGGTAGCAAATGGCAATGTAGCTAAGTCTTTGATTGGTTTGATTGGTTTCACCTCTCTCAAGTCGTAGATGGTATTAGAGATTAAGGCCAATTTCTCCTTAGTCAGCTCTTTATCCACATCAATCCAGTAGATGATGCTCTTTTTCTCTTATTGGGTCTTTCAAATAGCAACCAGCACTTGTAGGTGCTATATAAATACTGACTGCCTTCCCCCCTTCTCCATATACATCTATATGTGATGTACACACACTTCCAAGCACCCCCAGACACCCACACATACTTGCTTTTTCCCCTGATACAATTGAAGATCATGAGAGTAGGAATTATTACATTCTCTGCATTTCCATCCCTAGTGTCTATCACAGTACCTGGCACTTTAATGATGCTTGTTGATTGAGCAATGTGATACAATTGTTTCTGGAAAGGATATGCCAGTTGTCTGACTTATTGATCAACTCACCATCTTGGTGAGGCCCTCTGCTACCACTCCCATATATGTGTCATCTACAAGAACATAAGCCCCTTGAAGGCATAATTTGCCTCATGTATGCATTTGTATACTCAGTGCTTGGCACCATGCTTGGCAAATAGTAGGTACTTTATAAATGACTTATCATTTATTTCATCCATTCTATCAGTAATGACCTTCCCTATGGCATTTTACGAAAGTACTTGTGATGACTGTGTGGGTCCCTTCTGATCAGTATAGATGCATGAGCAAAAAGCCTGTGTCTCATCCAAATTTTAATTCTACCATAGCCCAATCACAGGGCTTTGTTCCTTGTAGGTGCTTAATAAATGTTTGTTGAATGTTGAATTGAATCTTTGCTCCCAGTCATGTTTCCTCATTATCTCTTTGGGACCAGATACATTTATCATTATTAGTTGATGAATTACTTGTTAAAATATAGAAGAAGAAATGAATGTTTTTTTTCAGGTCATCTACAGGACTGGAATAAAGCTTTGGGCTATGAAATTTAATAGCATTTTACTCCAAGTCAGAAGTCCCGGGTTTGACTTCTGTACGCTTCCTAGCTGTGTGACCATAGGTAACTCACTCTCTGCTTCCTCTTCCTCTGTAAAATAGACCTAAAAGTATGCGAATTCTTAATAGGGAAAAAAATCTTCTTAATAGGGAAAATCCTTTGTCATTCTTAGAATTCCATGGAAGTATAAGCTAGTGTTACTTTTCATAGTTGAGTTCTAAGAGATCTGATTAGAAAGCACAGTGAACAAGTTTCTCCACATACAGCCAAACTCTATACGGGATAAATTAGAAATAATCAGCAGAGCAAAGACATTAGAATTAAGGGGTATTGGGAAAGGCTTCTTGGAGAAGGTAAGATTTTAGGTGGGACTTAAAGGAAACCAGGAGGTAGAGAGAAGGAGACATTGCATTTCAGGCACAATGAGATTATTTGAGTAGGGGGGAAAGGGAGAGACATATTACAATTTCTATGATATTTTCCTTCAAACAAATTGTTAAGGTAAATGAACTAAGAACTAACAACTCATATGTAATGGTAAAAGGACTTGAATCTGGGTCTTTCAATTCCAAGTTCAAAGTTCTTTCCTCTAGGACATGCTACTTTTCATAATAATAGGATATAATTTATGTAACATTTTGTTGTATACATAGCCATTGACATACTTTGTCTCACTTCTCTCCTGCCATAACTCTTTATTCATTTCTCCATGTGAGGGAGTTCACAGATGGGAAGTGACTTTCCCAATGTCACACAACTAGTGTGTGGAAGAGACAGGTTTTGTGCTCAGCTCTTCTGTTCCAGATCCCTATCCATATCCAGTACTATTTCAGTTGTATCTTAGTTGTTTACTCCTGCTCAAGTAGCTGGTTTTATCGTGTCTGGATCCCAATACATAGTGGAATCTGGAGAAGACTTTGAGCATCCTTAGAGATCTGAGGATGAACCACCGGTGTGATTTACCCGAATCTTTCATAAGTGACATTAAGAACACTTGGACACCTTGTCAGTGGTAGCTATCCAAAAGGAGGTAGTGAGTCCCCTATCACTAAAGATCTTCAAGTGGACCTTTCCCATACTGGCACAGGTCAAACTGGAGGACTTCTCAATTCTATTCCATCTCCACAAATTTTAGGATTTGTGCTACTAGGAGCTGAGAAGGTCTTGGGATGGCCCTTTGGAAAAGATTATCTGATGAGGCTGAAAAATTGTGGTATGCCTTGGCCATTTGAAGAAGCAGGAAAAAGGAACCAGGAAAGAATTCAGTTCTCTCTCTCTCCCTCCCTCCTTCTCTCTCTCTCTCTCTCTCTCTCTCTCCCTCCCTCCTTCTCTCTCTCTCTCTCTCTCTCTCTCTCTCTCTCTCTCTCTCTCTCTCTCTCTCTCCATATATATACCCCTGTTGCCAAATGGAAGAAAGAAAAATGGGGGTAGAATACTTGGTTTCAGGAATCAGAAGGGATCCTAGGAGAGGAGGACAGCATCACATTAGGGGAGCAGTTTTTAGGCATGCATTTACACTTTGCAGCTGAGATTTTTTTCCTTCATGTGTTTCTTAGGAAAGGACTGAGTGGGGTTTGATCTTTTCTTTCTGTGTGATTTCCTTCATCACTAAGAAACAGAATCTCTGACTTGGGAAAGAGATCCAGTTTGACTTATTGATCAGTACAAGAATGTTCCTGACTACTCTTGAGGGCATTATCTAGTTTCTGCTCTAAGATTTCAAATCATAGGGGATTTGTTTTCTTAGGAAGCAAGCTATTCCACTTTTGGACAACTCTAATTGTGAGGACATTCTTCCCTATGTCGAGCTAAAATATATGCTAATCTTTCCTTGGGGTATGGAGGAACAGAGAAAAAGTTTTATGTTCAGTTATTTAGCTAGCTATGTTGCCTATTGAGATCCTATAAACCATTTGCTCATCTAAGGTCCTAAGGCACATGGGACCACCCCACCACGTTCCTAGCTCCCAGCTCTTGTCTGTTTCTGGGAAACAAAGCCATACAAGTAGCCACAATCACTTATTCATTTGGTCAACAAGCATTTATTTATAACTGTAACTCAAGCAATTGCGTCTCTCTAAATCAGTGATCCTCAACCTGTGGGTTATGTTCAATTTGTAACAATGAAAATAAATCCTGCATATCAGATATTTACATTACAATTCATAACAGTAGCAAAATTACAGTCATGAAGTAGCAATGAAAATAATTTCATGGTTGGGGGTCACTACAACATGAGGAACTGTATTAAAGGGTTGCGGCACTAGGAAGGTTGTGAACCACTGCTCTAAATGATAGTCTGATTCTCAATGGTCTGCACATGTTAGGGGTGGTTTTATTTTATCTTGAGGTAGATAAAGAGAGGTGGGGTCTCTTGCAAATGCATCAATTTAGTATGAGCCAACCTCAGGCATTTTTGAACATAATAAACTGGCTCTAGTCCCAGAATTCCTTCCAATATACCACATAGCCTCAACTCTAATCCCTCCCATTTCCTGTAGTTAAAAAAAGACCAATAGACACCCTATCCAGGAATATCTACTTTATAGGGAACACCTAGGTAAGGACACACTTTCCATGAACCAATCCTTTTGGAATCTCTGATCTCTTTATTCTGAAATATTATGGCTTTTTCTCAGTCCTTATTTCTTTTGACCTCCCTAATTTGTAGGATTTTACAAATTTCAGGAAACTGTTCTCCCTTCATTCTTCTTTCTGTCTGACCACTTCTTCTCAGACTCCTTTCTAAGACCCTCATCCATATTCCATCTTTTTCATGTGGGTATACTCCCGAGGTCTGCCACAGACTAATTTCTTTTCTCTTTATATTCACTAATGTCCCTTGCTTCTGCTGGTTCAGCTTTCATTTTGATGTAGTTGACTCTCAGGTCTACACGTCCAGTTTTCATCTTTCTCTTCTCCCAGTCCTGCACTTCTATCTACTAGATGACTTCATTTGAATTTCTCATATTGGTATTTCTTTATTTCTTTTAATTTATTTTCTTGGTTACATCATTCATTTCCACAAAGTTTTGAGTTACAAATTTTCTCCCCTTCTTTCCCTTACCCCCCAGCCCAAAACATTGATCCCACTATAAAGCCCCTCTTACCATCTGTTCCCCTTTATGTCCTCCTCCAACACCCCTCTAGCTTTCTAGTAGGGCAGGGAGGGTCTCCCTGCCCCCGTCCCTGTATGTATTATTTCCCAGTTGCATTTGATTGTATAGCTTTAAATTCTAAATTCTTTCAATTCCTCCCCTGTCACCCACTCCCACTGGAAGGGGTGGCAATTCAATACAGGCTGTACATGTGTAATCATATTCGTATTTCAAACTTCTGTTTCTCCAAACACACACACACACACATATTTATCTCCCCAGTAGTATACAAGTTCTTTATAGATAAAACTGCTTCATTTTGTCCTTGAATTCCCAAGTCCTACATAACACAGTGATTGTGACTGATTTCCCGATTCCTCCACTAAATGATGTTCCTACCACAATTGATGGCAGCTTGACTAGGTGAGGCAGTGGATAGAGTTTTGGGTCTGGGGTCAGGAAACCTGAGGTCAAATCTGACCTTGGACATTTACTAGCTGTGTGACCTGGGATAGTCATTTAATCTCTGTTTGCCTTGGTTTCTCAACTATAAAATAGGAATACGCATTTATCTTGTAGGGTTGTTGTGAGATAATATATGCAAATAATATCTATAAAAACTTTTAGCACAGTGGTTGGCACATAATAGATGTTACTTAAATGCTTATTACCTGTGCCCTTTGAAATTGTTTTATTTTGTATTTATTTATTTCTATATGTGTCAATTGTCCCAAGTAGAGTATAAGCTCCTTGAGGGCAAGGGCTATTTCATTTTTATCTTTACATTCTCAGCACTTAGTATAGTTCTGGAAACACAGAAAATACTTCATAAATCAGTTAGCCACAACATTTATTAAGCATCTGCTCTGTGCCAAGCATTAGTTCCTGCTCTCCAGGAATTCGTGATTTAATGGGAGAGTCTACATGCAAAAATGATGAATAAAACATGACATATGTGTGTGTGTATATGTATGTATACATATATACACATATACATATATACGTATATACATATATATATCTATATATATATATCTATATATATATACACATTACACACACACACATATGAATTGATGCAACCCTGGGAAAGACTAAGGATTCACCCAGAGAGTGATATGGAAGATAGTTCCAATACTACTATGAGCCATATAGCTGTGTGGGCTGTTACCTTTAAAATCCTAGTCTCTGCTAATACAATGTGCTCAAGGTCTGCTGCCAGAGCAAGTGACTAGGTCCACATCAGATTGTTGTTACCAGGTGGGCCTTGCTGTGGGTTCTTATAAACAAGCCTGAAAGCTTTTGTCAAGGAGAGTGTCAGTTGAGTAGGATACCCCTCAGTGGCTTTGCTACAGGTGCTATTCTGCTCCTACAATCCTGCATGTATATTGGTTATCTGTCACGCATCTTTGGATCTGGAAAGCAGAGGTGTTTCCTCTTTGCCATCAGTGAGTCACCAGCAGCTTTCTACTTCTATATGTTTTCCCCCTGTGGACCTGCATTTCTTTCCATTTCTTAATAGAGCAGCTTTTGGTTGTGGAACACATCTACTTAAAAATGTTTGAATTTGCAAATCATACTGACACATATCTTGGCATCAATCAATCAATCAAAACACTTATTAAAGCCCTACAATGTGCTGAGTACTGTGCTAGCCACAGAGAATATAAGTACAAGGAATCAAACAATCCTTACTTGCACAAGCTCTCCATTTTGGCTCCCACCTCCTGTATACACAATAAATGTTTGTTGGTTGATTAATCAATTGATTTAAAATTTAGTAACAAAAGTGTTGGATTAAATCAGGAATTATTAACTTGGAGTCCACAAACTTAAAAAAATTCAATGATATATATTTATAATCTTAGGTATTTTGTATTACATGTTTAATAGCTTGATTCTGAGAATGGGTCCATAAATGTTCTCAGACTGTCAAGAGGTCCACGATATGAAAGATTGTATTAGATGACTTTGGAGGTCTTTTCTAGCTCCAATATTCTTTATTATAACATCTCTTCTAGCTCCAGGATTATGTGCTCTAATAATCTCCTGTTATAAAGACTCTTACAACACCAACAGCAGTTTGGGCTAACATTCTGTTGTCCGTGTGTAGTTCTAAGAAGGTCATCCATACTTATGCTGATTGCTATGGCTCTCCAGGAGAAGGGTGGTCAAAGTTGGACTGGGCTCTCTTGGCTTGAAGAGACCATGAGTAATACTTGAGCATGCTCCTTTGGAATAGAGAGTGGTGTACCTTGGATAGCCAGCCCTTTTCCAGTATCTGCTTCTGAGGAAGGAACTGTTACATCTTGGGTGGGGTAAGGAGAAGTAAACATCTACCCCCTCACTACCACATGCTAGAAAATCATCTTTAGCCTGAAGAAGTTGGGATTTACTGAGAGGGTGGAGAGAAGTATTTTAATCTCTGCGAGGGAGGCAGCACAAACAGTTGAATACCAGTTTATATTGTTTTGCCCTTTTGAAATCACATCTATTTCCTAACTCTGAAATACCACTGATCTTTACCATTTGAAAGCATTCTTGCTCCTAACCAGGCTGTCTGATTTTTATTAAATTAAAATAAAAAGAATTGCCACTTTATAAGAAAAGGTGACCTTTGTGACCTGGGTTTGCCATTGTTAAGATCACAATGATTTTGAAGAGATACTAGAGTCCTTCTGACCTAGTATTTCCCTGAGAAAGACTCAGTTGCACCATCTTTGGTTGTCAAGATGTTATCCTGTCTTAGCATGAAATCCCTAGTGAGGGGCATTCTACTACCTCTGAAAGCAGCCTTCCCCATATTGGGCACGTCCAATGGTAGACTCTTCCTGCAACTTTTATTCACTGGTCCTTGTTCTGTCCTCCAGGATCAAACAGAACAGGTTAAAGTTCTCTTAGGAAGGAGAGCCCTACTGAAACCTACCCTGTCATGTCTCCTTTAAGTATTCTCTGCTCCAATTAAATTCAATAATGTTTACTATGCACTGACAGTATCCATGCCATTACAAATCTTTTTATTTTATTTTTTTGAGGGAAGTGGTTCTTTAAGTCAACTGTCTTAATCAATGGGGATACAAAAAAGTACATGAATAGGTCTTGCCTTCAATCAAGGAAAATCTGAATCCAAACCATGCCTTCAACATTTACAAGCTTTATCATTCTTTTTAATCCTTTCTTTCAGTTTTAGATGAAAATATAGAGGATAGGCTAAATCTCAGTTGAAGATGAAAGTGAATTGTGAACGGGATTCCTTAAGATGTTTGGTGCACTCTATGTTTTGCCCAGATCTGTCAGTCAGTCAATTAATAATCATTTATTAAGCTCTTACTATGTATCAAGTACTGTGCTAAGCATGGGTATGTATAAAAAAGGGCAGATGAAAGTCCCTACCCTTAAGGAGCTGGCAAGTCTAGTGGAGGAGCTCACAATTGCCAAAGGGAATCAGAGAAAACTAGCTATGGATTCTGGAAAGGGACTGATCCTTGGAGCCTGGCAGAGAATCACACTGAAAAGGAACTTCACAAAATTTCAGAAAAGGAGAAAAGGACAATTTGTGGCAGGACTTTTGAGGTAACAAACACATGCTTTATTATCTTTGTGTTTTAAGTTAGAGCCTTTTCTTTTTCTCTCCACAGCTGTGCTGTGGTCACAACATGGTAACCTGTCTTGGGAGATGGGCTAAACCAGGGTGAAGGTAGCTGATAGGTTTTAAAACCATTGGTGAATGAAGGGGGTGTCTACTTCAAACATGTGAAGACTTCTTCTAGTGGAATGTGGTCCAGTGGCCATGAAGATGGCTGAAGCGAGTGCTGTGGAGTGCTTAGAGCTTGGTCAGATATCAAAGACATCCAAGATCATCCACTGCATCCTGGGCCATCACCAGTCATTTTGACTTTTATTTTGCCACTTGGGTTTTGATGACTCTAGAAGAGATAGTGAGGCTGAGGATTTGTGCAGCTCTGCCTCACTTAAACCCAATTCAAGCAATTAGAAGTGCGATTCAAGTGCAAGTCAAGACAGCACTCATTTGTGATGTCAATGAAAAACAGAAGATGGACACCAACAGGAACAACAACTTCCCTTTAGGGACCATGCCTTAGCAGAAGGAACATGGGGTCTGGTTGGGGGTGGCGAGATAAGTTTTGTGCTAGCAATACCTATACCTATATATTTCTATGCATATTTGGTAGATACTCTTCCAAAAAGCTGAATAACTCTGGCCAGTGATGGGGAGTATGGTGGATGTGACCTAACAAGTGACAGTACTAGAAACCCAAAATCTTTCAAGGCTATTTATATGGCCCTGAGGGGAGAAATAGATGTTTTATCAAAAGCTGGTGGACCAATGAAGTCCTGAAAGGGGTGGCTACATATATTTCCATTTGATCAAGAACTGACATCAATTTTCTTAACATTTCTAGACCCATGATCTATTTTGAAAATATGTATTTTGTTGGTTTTAAATATTTTAACTATTGCCATTTGATCAAGAACTGACATTAATTTTCTTAACATTTCTAGACCCATGATCTATTTTGGAAATATGTGTTTTGTTGGTTTTAAATATTTCAACTATGTATTTTGTGGATTTGTGATATATATATGTATATATATATATATATATATATATATATATATATATATATATAAATATAGTAGGAGGTTTTAGTTTGTTGTTAGAAAAATCTAACTATTTGAGCTATGAAGTCTGTATCCTGTTTTCTAAGTTCCTGCTTCAAAGATCACTTCAACATTTCCATGGATGCATGATTTTATCAGGGTGGGAACTCCTTCCTCCCTAGCAAATGGTGACTCAGTTGTGACTTCCCTTCCTGTGTGATTGGTATCTGTCTTTCCCTGAATCTACCTTAACAGTCTGACCTAATATTCTAAGGATGTCCTTTTATCATTTTGCTATTGTGTGGATAACAGAGCCACAATCTGGTCACTCTTCTCTTTTGTTACATGATTGGACCCCCTTCTTTTCTGGTCATAGATCTGTTTGATGGGATCTTTCACAACAATTCTTGTAACCACAACATTGTTGGTAACATACCATTTATTCCCATTGGCACTTCTTTCTGGAGTTGTCTATTGACTTCCCTACTTTCTCAAAGAATTCATTTCCTGACATATGGTCCTCCTTCCCATTTGCTGAATCAACAGGTATTTATCAAGCACCTACTCTATGACAGGTACTGTGCTAAGCACTGGGGATGAGACTGCGACCTTTTTGAAAATAAGGACTGATTTTTTTTTCTTTTTTGCCTGTTTGTATCTCTAGTATGTAACACAGTGCCCGGGACAGAGTGGGTGTTTAATAAATGGCTGTTAACTGACTGAAGATACAAAGAAAGACAAAAAGCAACCTCTGCCTTCAAGGAGCACACAATTTAAAGGGTGGGGGAGCAACATACAAACAAGTAAATACAGATAGGATAAATTGGGGGTTAGGAAGTCTCAAAGAGATGATACTAAGATTAAAGAGAACTAGGGAAAATTCCTTGCAGAAAGTAGGACTCTAGTGGAGGCTCAGTCCAGGCATTCTCAATCCAAAACTTAATTTTGAATTTTCTAACTTCATTTCAATTTAATGACTTTCCTTTGCTATCTTGCATCCTTTATTTGTGTATTTCAAGTTAGTATTCAGAGAAAAGATCCATAGACTTCAGTAGACCTCCAAAAGGAGCCATGATGCAACAAAGGTAAAGAACCTCTGATCTAGAGCCTTGACCTTATACTAGGGTATATGGTATATGTCTCCCTACCAGTGCTCTTCAAGGATCCCTAAGATCTCTTTTCTCCCCCAGACTTCTCTTTTGTTGAGAGACAGTGTGATAGAGTAGAGATAGAGTTAGACGTGAGGTCAAATTTCTTGGCTGGAATTTTAAAGCCTCTATCTGACCCCAACCTCCCTTTTCAGATTTATTTCACATTATTCCCCTTTATACATTCTACATTATAGCCACACTAGTCTATTAGGCACTACCTAGATGCTGCATTCCTCAGGCTGTACCATTCTTGGAATCCATCCCTTCTTCACCAGGACCTCTTATAATCTGTCATATTCTTCAGCACTCAGATGAGGATCCATCTGAGTGAAGCCTTTCATTTGCAGGTCTGACCAGGTCACCAGTATTTACCAAACTTTAGTGAATCCCTGGGACTTTTTGGATCAAGTGGAAACTTTCCAGTTGAGTATTTAAGCTCTTCACAACCTATCCTCTTCCCCTGCCAGGTTTCTTTTTGGCACTTTATTCCCCTCTCTACTGGCATAGTCCAGTCATAGTGGCCCATTTATTGTTTCTCAAACATGACCCTTCATGTCTAAGTTTAGTATCTTTGTGGTGTCTTAGAATGTTATCCTGCCTCACCTCTATGTTTTGAAATACCCAATTTTCTTCATGATTTACCTTAAATGCTACCTACTACAGGAAACTTTCCCTGGTGCTCCAACCACTAATAGCTTCCCCTCTAGAATTAACTCATATTTCATTTGAGTATGTCATATATGTGTATGTATGTAAACATATACTTACTATGTGTTTATATATCCATCATTTCTTCCAACAGAATGACCCTTGGAGACAGGGACCATTTATGTTCCTAATGCTGAGCACTGTGTTTGGTAACATAGTAGGCATCTAATTAGTGGGTGGATTGATTTTCTGACACACATACACACATGTCTATGTATTATGCGCATACATTTAACACACACATATAAGCACATATGCTTATATATGTACATATATAATTCTTCTATATATATATATATATATGATAGAAGAAGGAATGTATACTTGAGGTGATGATTTCACCTTCCTTTTTCTTTTTGTGATATTGAACAATTATCATCCCAGACATTCAGCCATCTAATTGGGATGGAATGTAATTGAATTCTACAGATTCTCAATGACCAGAGGATGGGCACTAGGATTATACTTTATAAAAGATGTTAAAAAATGCTTTCAATCTAGCCTCTTTTATTCTAGGCTCTCCTGAATGTTAGAGTGGGAAATGAACAAAAAACTCCAGTGAATATGGAGTAAGAAGATCTAATTTGGAATTTTCCTTCTGATATGTGTGACATTGGGCAAGTCCCTTATCTCTGCCCAAGTTTCTTCCACAAAATGAAGAGGTTGAACCAGTTTTGTAGTTCTAAATCTTATGATTCCCACGAGTTCTAAATTTTAAGACTGTCCCTGTATCATGATGGGTTACTCACTCTGTGCAGTCTTGTATTTCCTTTAATCTAAGCCTGAAAGCTAGGTGCAAGTGCCCAGAGCATCCTGAAATGACAACCACAGAACTGGGGGAAGAATGGAAAGTAGCTTTCTTTTCTAAAGGTGTCTTTGGTCTCCTCTCCAAGAGGCTGGAATCCCCATTGTCAGGAGAATGTGAAAGATTTCCTGTTTTCGAAAAGTTGAAATTGAAACGTGCTGTCATTTTCTTTAAATACACTCTTTTGAATAAAACATTGATTCTCAATGCCAGCAGCAAGCTTCTAAACATGTTCAAGATGACATGATTGATAACACGGAAGCTGTTTCAAGATGTTTCTAATTTCATCTTTTGGGTTTTAAGAATTAGGCTACATTTTCACTGTGATGTATGGTCCAGTGAGAAGGTATATTTGAACCAAAGTTATTTATTTATGCTTTTCTTTTGACACATGAATACTAACTACTGAACAAATTGAAAAAACAATTAACAAAGGTTCAAAATGCCCATGTGAATACTGAAGAGAGGAGACAGATTTTCCATTTCCAGATCATCACACAGAAAAACTCAACTGGATGTGATTCATAGGAACATAGACTTGCAGCTAGAAGGGAACTTGGAGGCTGTCTAGTCTCACTGTTTCATTTTACAGATGAGGAAATCGGCTCTCAGAGGTTAAATGACTTACCTAGGGTCACACAGATAGAGGCTGAGTCAGGATTTGAACTCCAAATCCAGCCCTCTATTTGCTAGAGTATGCTATTCCTTGTGGCCTACGAATAATAAAAAAATCACATTTCCAGGGTGCTTTTAGGTTTATTAAGTCAAGTCAATTGACTTGAATATTGATTAAGCACCTACTATATGCCATATATAGTTATTGCTGCGAATACAAAGAAAGACAAAGACTCCCTGTTCCCAAGGAGCTCAGGGTCTAATAGGAGTGACAACATGCAAACATTTATGCACAAACCAGATATATGCAGTACATGTTGGAAGTGATCAACAATGGGAAGGCACCAGTATTAAGGGCAACTGGGAAAGGTTTCACAGGTATTAATTTTTTCACTTTACAGATGAAGAAGGGAGGTTTTGAGAGATTAAGCAAGTGATTTGGGGCCAAGCAGCTCTATGTTTTACCATCCAGGGCCTCTTGCTCCAAATATAGAACATTTTGAGGCTTTTTGTGTTATATTATGTATTAGTATATTCCTGATGTGACGCTGTCCAAGGTAGTCTCAGAAGTGGATCGGTTGCCTAAGCAAAGATGGAATGATGTGATGAGAAATTTAAATAAAGGCATTAGGAATTCCCTAGTTTAGGTGCCTACGTCTTTTAGTCTTTGTGAATTTTATTAATGGGATAAAATAGTATGAGACACCTTTTCCTGACCTGCTGCTAAGTTTTAATCACCATTGACTCTGTGGGGAATCTGTGGGGTGACATGGTCAAGAACTGCACAAGTGCACAGCACCAGAAGGGATGAATGGACTGCAATTCAAACCCGTGGAGGGACTGTCTAATATCTGGGAGGTCATGTCTCTAGGTGGAGAGATACTGATTTTCTCTGTGTTAGAAAGTTTACTGAATAAGGTGGTAGTATATGTTTCTTGCCTCTCCCTGCTCTCGAACGTCCCCCACAGACTACTGAGGGGCTTTTAGCTGGGGTCAGGGCAGAACACTGTGAAGGAACACTGGGGATGGAGTAAAGAATCCTAGTTTTAAGTCCTGACTCTTCTTCCTATTACCTGTCCGACCTGGGGCAAATCATTCAATACAATGGGGATCTCAGTTTTCTCATTTGTGAGATAGGAACAATAATAAAGATACTAGCTAGGATTTACACAGTGCTTTAAGATTTGTAAAGTGCTGGAACATCTGCTATCCATTTAAGCTTCATAACAGCCCTGGGAGGGAGGTGTTAGTATCATTCTCATTTTATAGATGGGGAAACTGATACAGACCTAGGGGAAGTGACTTTCCCAAGTTCACACTGTTAGCAATTATTGGAGTCTGGATTTGAATTTAGGCCTTCTTGATTCCAAGACCAGTGACCTATCTGAGTCATCTCCTGATGACTCCATCATTGAGTCATCTCATAGGGTTGTTGTGGGGACTGAACACCATAAAGGATGTAAATTGCCATGTAATGTGAATATTATCCACTTAACGTGAAGATTTATTATTTTAAATATTTAATCATATTTAGGTTGTGTGGGGCAAATGCATAGGTTTCTCATAGCTTTGCTCTGTCTCTTTCTTTTTGTCTTTTCTCTCTACTAACCCCATTTCTTTCTTTTCTCAGTGCTTTCAGATGTAGAACTAGAGAGTTCTCTGTCCCTGGAGGAGTTTATATAGAGATTGTATAAACCTTTGTTGATGGAAGTTCTAGTTGTCGGGGGAAGTTTTATTCATTGGTCAAAGGGTTTAGACAGATGACCTCTGAGGTCACTTCCATCTCCAGAATTCTATGCTTCTAGAGGCAGTGGGGTACAGTAGAAAGAAGAGCAGACTTACAGAGAGAAAACTTGGTTTCTAAATCCTGCTCTGGCAGCGAAACATCAGCCACATTGCTTGAACTTGTATACAATGGCATGGCCTTGTGCGACCTTGGAAAAGTCACTCAATGTCTCTGCACCTCAGTGTCTTCATCTGTAAAATAAGGAGGTTGAATTAATGAACATCTAAGATCCTTTCCAACTCTTACTCTACGCTCCTATATGAGCGTTAGTTTCTTCATCTATATGATAAAGATGATAATATGTGTGCCCTTCTCCCCTGCATATCCCCCAAGTGATTTCATCTTAAGGGATTGCTCTCTTCTCTAGTATGAACTCACCATCAGGTTTTGAACTGGCTTTCTATGTCATACAGGCTCCATAGAACATGCCTAAGTTCCTTTAATAAATCCCAGTATGTTTTGGTATGTAATGTTACTTTATTTCATCCACTCCTGCTAAATCGATTATTTTTACATTTGATTGATGGATTGACTGATTCAGCAGAGGTGTTCTCTCTTGATAAACATGTGGGAGTGTACAGGCTTGTTTAGTTGGATTGTTGATTGATTTGTACAGCAACTATTTTCCCCTTCCATTTTTGAAATGAGTAGGCTTGGCCTAGATGGTCTCTATGGTCTCCTCATCTTTAACTACTCTGATCCTTCAATCAATGTCCATCTGAGTTTGGGAGGCAGTGGAGAGGACTGTGACAGCAATTATGAACATTAACAAGAGGTTAATCCATTGAACACATGCTGCCCATTTTGTCATATGCTTCTGGAAATAAAGAACAACCAACCTGAGATTTTGTTTACAGACACTAAATTATTCTTTCTCACAAGCACCATGGGCACCAATCTGTTACCTTGCATTTTGTAGCCTGTCACTAGTTTTTAATAATTTCATGTCAACTGGCTTGCTCCACATTAATATACTACCACCCAAACATAGTTCAAGAAAGTAGCACTTCACTGAAGGCATCGAAGGCATAGTTTTCTTCTAAGGGTTAACAAACAATTAGATCTGATTAGAAAACTGGTATGAAGGTTGAGTGTTACAAACAACTGACTTGGGGGAAAAATGAAAACATATAAAGGGGAGAAAAAAAATCACCTTCCTTGTCCCAATCTGAAATGCTAATTGTAATTAACAGCAGATCAGTGCATTTACTTCTTTCTGTTCCTCCCACTGCTCCAGCTCCCTGATTAGTGTGCTTGGCTCTGCCTGCTGGGAAGAGTTTTCTGTGACAACTTCCCTTCCTTTTTCCATGACTTCTTTTTATTTCATAGACTTATATAATGTCAGAGCTGAAGGGGGCCTTAGAGTTGGAAAAAAGTATGATACAGAAGAAAGACTGCTCTATCTGCATCACAGGCTCTGGGTTCAAATCCCATTACTAACCCTTACATATTTACAGTGAAAATTTGAATTGGCCTGGAATAAAAAAGCACTTGGATTAAAATCTCATTTCTACTACTTATCCATGTTATAACGGACCTGGCTGAAAATCTTGGCTATATAATTTACTGTTTGTGTGCCCTTCAGAAAGCCACTTAGCTTCCTCTGGCCTGAATTTCCTTAACTAGAACGTGAGAGGGCATATCTAAATGGCTCTGAGGACTCTTTCAAGTCTAGAACTATGATTCCATAAACATAGATCAGTAGACCTCGAAGGCACCTTAGAGAATAGAATGTTAAGAAGAAAATCTCTTAACTATCAACTATATCACACACAGTATTAGGGAATCTTAGAGGAGCTGGCATCAGAACAACAATATTTGAATCCTATCTCTGCCATTTATTACTTGTGTTAGTAACCTCGGGTGATTTAACCTCCTTGGGAATCAATTCTTCACCTGTAAAATCAGGAGATTGGACAAAATGATGATAAGTAGTCCATTCCAGCCCTAAATCTATGCTTCCAAGATCCTGAATCTAGAATACAGAATGTTTGACCACCACCACCACCACCAAAAAAAGAACAACAACATAGAATTTTAGAGATGGAAGAGATGGGAGAATCTACAATGTTAGAACATTGTTAATACAGAGGATGTCCCAGGACTAGAAAAGACTTTACAATTCTTTTTCCAGACCAAGGCAATGTTTGACTCGCCATCTCAAATGGACTTTGAAGAATAACAGCAATCTTTTAAGGAATTCAGCCCTGCCCCTTGCATGGCAAACAACAGTATTAGCGATTATGCAGGGAGCTACTTCAAATTATGATTATGCATGGTATATCTCTTAGCCCCACTGAAATAAAATCTTTATTGTTGTTGATAATCTGCTATTTTAGAATAGAGAACATGGAATTTCAATTTCTCCCTGAGGCACATGTATATAGTTCAAGAAGTTACAAGCTGTTTTTCATGACCAAATTGATTGGACTTCCTCTCTCTCCAACTAACAAAAAGTATGCAGTCCAATTGTTCAGTTTCAGCCCAAGGAATACATCATTAAGTTTAATATAAACATTGTTCTTCATTACGCGGCTGGAATTTCTTTGAAAGGAATTTCATCATAATATGATTGGAATGAGCTCGCAGAGTAATATTAAAGCAATAAACTAGGTAGAAGCATACATTATGGCAGGCTTGAGAGATAAGTTGGACACCCGGAAAAGTTATTACCATGTTCGCAATTTTGTGTCACAATGTTGAACTACAACTCATAATGTTAACTATTCCACTGTTTAGTCATTTTTATGGCTTGTCAGGAAAATAGAGCTGTCTCTTGTCATTTGGAACATTCTGAGAAGTTGCCTTATAGTGATAAGGCAAAAATGATGTAGTTTGATACAATCCTGTTTTTGTCAATTTTTTAAAAATTCCTAAGAGACTTTAAGAAATGAATACACTTACAAGTGTGCTCCAATTTTGCACCGCAGTAACATGGAGCATGCTATGTGACTCAGAGTATCTGAGAGAATTGTCTCTTTAAGAGGTAAGAGGCAGTCTACCCAGAAGCTCATGACTCCATCTTGGAGGTCCTCTACTCATCTACATCCCTCTCATTTGACAGATGTGTAGACTGAGACCCAGAGATACCATTGATTTTCCTTGACACGTATATAGGAAATAGCAGGTTTAGGATTTGTACCCAAAATCTTTGGTTCCAAATTGAATGCTCTATCTCATAAGATCAAAGATTTAGAATGAGAAGGAAGCTGTCAGGTCACTGAGTCCAAATCCCAGATGAGGCAGCTACATGGTGCAATAGAGAGAGTTCTTGGACTGGAGTCAGGAAGTCTGAGTTCAAATCTGGTCTCAGGCACTTACTAGCTGTGTGACCCTGGGCAAGTGACTTAACCCTGTTTGCCTCAGTTACCTCATCTTCAAAATGAATTGGAGAAAAAAGTGGTACTCTAGTATCTCTCCCAGGAAAACCCCCAATGGGCTCACAAAGAGTCAGACATAACTGAAATGACTAACAACAACATAGATGAGGGTATTGAGGCCCAGAGGAGCTAAGTGAGTCATATTCAGTTACATAGGTAGTAAATGGCAGAGATAGGTCTGTCTGATGTCTCCATCACTGAGTACTTTTCCCACTGTACTGCACTGCCTGCTCTCCCCTGGTGGTGGCTTGTTAGCCTTGGCCCCCTTCTCTGCCCCATCAATTTTGCTGTCCATCTGAAAACTCATTGGTATGTTGGTATTTTTTGCTCTTGTTTCTAAAACTGGGCACCTCTTCTCTAACCCCTAACCCTTACCCGTTTGACCTATCCCGTACTAGGCAATACCTAATTATCTCCAAGATGATGGTGACTTGGAGGCTGTAGACAAAAATATCTCAGTTGTCTTCTACCTATCTATCTATCTATCTATCTATCTATCTATCTATCTATCTATCTATCTATCTATCATCTATCTGTCTATTTTTCTATGTATCTATCTATGTATCTATCCATCTTTCTCTCTCTCTCTCTCTCTCTCTCTCTCTCTCTCTCTCCTCTCTGTCTCTTTGAGAGATTGAAGAAAATATCATAGTTGTTAATGATTTATTATTCATCCTGCAGTAGCTTCCTGCAGACTCAAAATTTCTCAGTTTCATCATTGCAATTTTGTAATCAGCTCTGCAAACTCATCATTACCTGTTGGTGGGGGAAATGATGCTTTTATTTCTCCTTTCCCTATGCAAGTTATGAAGAAGAAAAAAATGAGCAAGCTAATAGTCCTCGGCAGGCAGCAATCTTAACATCCAGAAATCTTCTGAGGAAAGCTCTTAGTAAGGACATTGTATAACTTGGAGGAGTCAAAGGCAGTCTGACACGACCCTGTATTATCACCTGCTTACTTAAAGAAACAGAAGAGGATGTGGTCAATATGTATAATCTCCCTCTGTAAATGGACAGTATCTTGGAGTAGGTAATGAACACATAAAGTTCTTATTTTGCTGATATTCCTCAGTTCTTGTCTCCATCTTGTTTTTCTGTCTTTTTTTTCCCCTGGCCTTAACTTACCTTTCATTCCTTCACCAAACAGTTGCTGCCTACAAATTAGCCCTGTACTTGCTAGGTGGGGGCAGTGAATAGAGCACTGGCCCTGGAGTCAGGAGGACCTGAGTCAAATATGACCTCAGACACTTAGCACTTATTAGCCATGTGACCTTGGGCAAGTCACTTAACCCCAATTGCCCTCCCCTCCCCCTCCAAAAAGCAATAAATAAATAAAGCCCTATACTAGAAGCTAGGGATAAAGATGATAAAAATAGCCTTGTGTCTGCCCTCAGGTGGCTTACTGATGGATCCAAGGAGAGATAGTGTGGACTTGGAAAATCTGAGAAGGGAGAGAACTGTTTCAGCCAGAGGGATCTAGCAAGGGATGGCATTTTAGTTCAATGCTGGAGGAAGAAAAGGATTTTAGCCAACAGAGGTGAGATAGGGGAACGTTCCAGGGAATGGAGGGGTATTGGCCTGTGCACATGTATGGAGGCAGAAATATGGAGGAGCTCAAGGAAGAACTGGCACTAGAATTTGGCTTGAATGTACCTTAGTCCTGCCCTGACCCCCACCACAGACAGCATGTGGCATTTTCTCTTCTCAGCAACCATACTACTTCCCACATGGCTGATATCTAGGACCAGAGTGGTGCCATTCCAGCTAAGTAGGGTGAAGGACAGGAGATAGTTAATTTACGTCAGTCATAAAGTGGGGCTACCTTGAGCAGTCACTGAAAGAGGCAAAGTATCTCCTGTCTATGCCTTGCATTTCCATACCATGATGTCTCTTGATCATCATGTAACATGGTGCCTGATACATAGCAAATGTTTAATTAAATGCTTCTTGAGTGACCTACTCTGTACTAGGCAGCCAAACCCAGATTTGGCCACTAATCCAGCCTCTATTTCATGACACCTGCCTCATCTCTGGATTTACTTGTTGAATGAATGAATAGAAGAACACACACACACACACACAAATTATTAAGAATTTACTACGTGCCAAGCATTTTGTAAGCATTAAGGAAACAAACTGAAAAATCAAAATGGTTCCTTCTTTCTAAGAGCTCTCATTACTGTAGATACACAGTTGGTTTCATGTTGTCTACCTCATTAGGTGAGGGAGACCCTAATGTTCTCAAGGAGATCACAGTTACTGTCTTTTGCCTTCCCTTTCCCCTGGTGCTAAGCACTGTTCCTGGCACATAGTAGGTACTTAATAAATGTTTGCTGACCAAGACAACACACAGAAGAGAATTTAGCCACAGGGCTGATGGGGAGACCCAGATATCTTAAAGGCGCAACAGAAGGGCATATGTCAAGGCCAAGGACTCTTAGGTTGTATAGGAAGATCAGATGATAGAGTCAGGGAACTATAGGGAACAGAGTCAAGATGTCTGATTTGACCCTCTCTATGGCATTCTGGCATTCTTTGGTCACACCTTCTCTCCCCTCTTTCTACAGTATAAGTGAATAATCATGGATGTCATTCTTTAAAGTTTCTCTTTATGTATGTCGACTTCTTTGATATTCACAACAACCCTTTGAGGTGGTGGCACTGTTATTATCCCCATTTTGCGGATGAGGAGATTGAGGCTTAGAGAGGTTAAATGATTTGCCTAGGGCCAGACTGCAAGTGTGTGAAGCCAGATTTGAACTGAAACTAGGTCATCCCGAATCCATGACTAGCATTCCATCAATTTTGCTAGGCCATTGGCCTTTCTCTAAGCTACTAAAGCCTTATTGCCTAGTTCCTTGAGGTGGTTGCTGTTGCTCATTCATTTCAGTTGTGTCTGACTCTCCATGATTCCATTTGGAATTTTATTGGCAAAGATCCTGGAGTAGTTTGCCATTTCCTTCTCTAGTTCATTTTTATAGTTAAGGGACTGAGGTAAACAGGCTTAAGTGTCTTGCCCAAGGTCACACAGTTAGGATAGATTTGAACTCAGGAAGATGAGTCTTCCTGACTTCAGGTCTGGCACTCTACCCACCATGCCACCTAGCTGCCACCGTTCCTTGACGAACAATCACTTAAATCACAAGTTGGCATCATAAAATGGCAAAGAAATATCTTGAGAATTAAAGGGAGAGAAAAAGAGAGTTTCTATCCCTTTCTTCCTCTTGGTTCATTGCCAATTTGATCACAATAAAAGGAAATGGGCAGTAGGCAATTTAGACTGGGGAAATTGCCAAATTGGTTACTCCTTGCACTTTAGGAATGTAGAGCTGTCCAAAGTGGCCATTCATCCCAGCATAAGCCATAGGTAATAATAAAGTCCTCAGGAGAGACAGTAATGTGTCATGGAAAGTGTATCAGCCTTAGAGTTGGATTTGAGTCTCACTTCTTTGTCTTATTAATCATGTGCATTATTTAGCCTTTCTGAGGGTCAGTTTTCCCATCTATATAATGGGAAAACTAATATCCACTGCATACTTTATAGGACTAATAGGAGAAAAGCCCTCTGCAAACCTTCAAGCCTTGCAGAAATGTAAGCTGTTATCATCACTTCACACTAGGGGCTAAGTCTGAGGTAAACCCATGTTTACATAGGCAATCAGAAGGGGTGGAGTGAGGGATTGAACTGTTGCTGTTTATTTAGTCTGGAGAAGAAGAGGCTTGGGGGCAGAGGGGAATGTGATTGATGTTGCTAAATATTTGAAGGGCTGTCATGGGGAAGAAGGATTAGACTGCAGAGGGCAAAATAAGGAGGGTTGGTTGGAAGCTGAAGAGAGGCAGATTTCAACTCTACATAATGAAAAATATCCTAGCAATTAGAGACATCTAAAAGTAGAATGAGCTGCTTATAAGGTAGTGAGTTCTCTCATTAAAGTCTTTAAACACAGACCAGATGGCTACTTGTTGGCGATGGTGTGTGTGTGTGTGTGTGTGTGTGTGTGTGTGTGTGTGTGTGTGTGTGTGTGTAGATGCACATATGTATATTCTCTTTCAGGTTATGGTTGAACTAGATTTTTGTGAGATCCTTTTCATTTCCTTAAATTCCAGCATTATCTGTTATGGTAGATATGCATAAACATACACTTGCCAAATGCTCAAGGTTTCCATGATGTCACTCAAGATAATTAGCCTAAATTCTTCACTTTGCTTAAAACAGACTTAGCCTCATTGCACCTGTACTAAAAAGCACTTAAGTAAACTATTTGAGAACCACCCAAAAGAATCCCTAATGTCTAATTGTTTCCAAATTGCATCCAAAATGCAGTGTGAGAAAGAATTCTGGGGAGGGAGCAGCCTCATAATTCCTGTTGAAAACTCAGCAAGCAGTTATAAATGTGGAACGTGTACAAGGGTCTGGAGAAGCAATGGGAAAAAAGTAGTTTAGTCCCTTCCATCAAGGAATTGCCCTTCCTTGAACACCTTACTCAAATCAAAGTCAACTGGAAGTCATGTCATCATTTCCCTGATGCTACGGTCCTCTTTGAAAATGAACAACAACAAGATCTGTGTGACTCTGGGCAAATCACATAACCTTTCTCTGTCTCAGTTTTCTTATCTGCAAAATGGAGAAATTAAAAAGGGCACCTACCTCTTATGGTTGTTATGAGGATCAAATGAGGTAATCCACATAAAGCACTTTAGAAAACCGAAAGTGCTACATAAATACTATATTACTATTATTATTGTCATTGTTGTTATTGTTCTATAATAATAGCATGAGCTAAATAAGTGAGCCTCAGAGGAGAGTTTGGGAAAACTCAGTAAAAGATCAAAACTCATTAATATTGGCTCTTAGGGGTGAGTTTAGACCCAGGCTAAGTGGATCCCAAGATGGGTAAATGAGAGAGGAAGAAGAAGGAAAAAAAAGGGAGAGTAAGAGAGAGGGAGATGCTTTGAAATAGAGAGAGAAGTTGTGATGAAACTCAGATACAGTAGGACTAAGTTTGCACCAAATATTAAGATAATGTTGACCTTTTGGGGAAGAAGTTGAAATGAGACTTGAAAATTGTGAAGCAATATTGGTTAACGATGGAAAGAAATTCATGTCTTTGGGGGTTTGATTTGCTGTGGGTAGTTCCTGATCAACTTTATGAACTCAGTGAGTCAGTATTTTTGTATCTTTGTATCTTTCAGTGGAGGGTGAGGACAAATCTATTGACAACCTTGGGGCCAGGGTACTACTTTTGAGCTCTTGAATTCCTGGTCCTGGCTTTGGAGAAGTAGCAGCATAACCTCTTGGTTTACAAGATGGCGAGGGGCAGGACATGTGGTCAACAGGTGGGAGATAGAGGAGGGGGTGGTCTGTGATCATTGTCGGTGTTCCTGGTTTTGTTAGTCATATTTCTAACAAATAAATAGATTTCCACAACCCAACCTTCTAGCAAGGAAAGGCCTGGACAATGTTGGTCTTTAGGGTGTACCTCTAGTAATTGTTCCAGAGTTTGGGAATCCAGATTTCTGGAGAGAAGACAGGATTTTCTGAAAACCACTAGCTTCTTAGAGAGAAAATTAGATATGTAGCCTTGAAGGTGGGGGAAAAATCTAAGCCATGATATGGAGGAGTAAACGACCTGGACCTTGCTCCCTGCTAGTACCCTGAATTATTTAGATTATGCAGATCTGATAGGAAGGGATTTTTAGACTTTAAATATGTGTCCTTTTGGGAATGCTGGAAATCCAAACCCTGAGGATAGTCCCATGAGACTGGATCTCTAGGGTAAAAGCTAGATTCATTGGAATGGAAAGGGTTTTTCTTTCCATTTATCCCTAAATCATTTAATTTCTGAGTGTAATCCAAACCATAGGGTGCATGCTATGAATCTGGAGGATTGCATGACCCTGGGGAAATGTGTGACTCACTGAAGAGGTAGTAGAATTGTATGACTTATTTATGGGTTACTGTGAGTTACTTTGCATTTTTGCTTTATTTGTAGAATCTAATACAGACATGTATCTAATATGCTTAACTAAGGAATAAGGGTAACTCTTTTACCCACTTCTACGAAGACCTGGCCATGAGTTATGTCCTGAGATTTGCCTGAAGAGCTCTGGGTTGGGGTAACATGAGCCAAAGAGAGCAAGAGTAACTTGGTGGGGCAATGTTTGCAAGATTGCCCCTAGTCATGAAAGGACATAGCTAGAGGGGCTAGACCATGAATTACATTTAGAACTGATAATTGTAGAGGTGGGCAGTAAAAATTCTGGTACCTAGCCCTACTTGAACTAGTTCACAGAAATTACTGAATAGTTTCTTCTGGGGTAGAGATACATTTAAATTATCTGTCATTCTTTCAGTTCTCATTGGGATATATTAAATTTCATAAAATCATATTAAGATATAAGAAAATTTACAACATAGAATCTCAGAGCATGAAGGAACTTTAGAACAAAAGTAAAACCAGTAAATGTTAAGCCTCAAATGTTTATCAGATGTCACCCAATACACCTTCCATTGTCGTCCACATGAGGCAACTGAGGCCCAGAGAGGGGAGATGCTTTGGGCAAGCTCTTGTAACTGATTAGGATCAGAGTAAGGACTGGAGCCCAGGTGTCCTGACTCAAAGGCCAATGATCCTCCTACCATGGTGGGCTGCTTTCCTTGTGAAAAGAGTTAGCCGCACTTCCTGAAAATAAAGATTTCACTTTTGAACACAACTTTTTCTTTATGTATAAATATAAAGTTGTAGTTTGTAAAAATACATAAACACCAAACAAACTCAGTGCCATATGCTGCTGCTGTCCTGAAATTCCAACATGACTCATCGTCAGAAAGGATATAGGACACCTTGCCAAACATATAATAGTCCAAGTGAAGAGAAAGACATTAATTCTAAGTGTGTTCAAATCCATTTACAAGACTCCCAAGAGGCTCTTTTTAAAATAGTGATGATCAACAGAGAGTTTCCACCACTGTTCAAATTGGAGGGTTGTGAGAACACAGAACATGAGTTACTAAGGGGAGGTCTCTCTCCTCTTGACTTTTTCCAAGAGTTCCCAGGACCCCAAGCATAATGAAAGCCAATGATGAAATATTATAGCTACTAAACTTCTCTCCTTTATTTTCATAGTACCTTACACATAGCTTGTGTTCAATGCGTTTGAAGGATGTGGGAACAACCTACTGTAAAGATTCCACTATGACTACTAACAAATTATTTTCCAATTAATTTTCATGCTGTAGTGTGGAATGAATGCTAGATCTGGAGCTGAGTTCAGATTCAAATACCTACTCTGTTATTTACTACCTAGGTGACCCTAGCCTAGTCATTTCATCTTCTGGGTCTTTGTTTCCTTGTCTGGACAGTGGGAAGGTTGAACTGCATGACCTCTGAGGTCCCTTATAGGCTTAAATCCTGTAAACTTTGGAATCCTTCACTTACAGTTAGAAGAGTCAGGTTCAGCTGCTAGCTTGTCAACTGAGGGATGATGGAAACATGGGTGGGTGTGACCAATAGCCTGCAGAGTAGTTTAGTTGAATTGTTCAGTGTGTAAAAGGGGAATGATGCCTACATTATAATACATCTATTTATGTGTATCTCCTTAGCAGAATATAAGCCACCTGAGGGAAAGAACTATTTCTTTTTCTTTATATTCCTAGAAACTTTGCCATGCCCAACACATGATAAATGCTTAAAGAATTATGTTATACTGGATAACATTCCTCTGTAAGTCATCTTTTGTTCAGGCAAAACAACCCCAATTTCTTTGAATCATCTTCATACAACACATTGAGTGTTATAAACATAAATTCATAATTTTACAGCTAGAAAGTACCTACAATGACATTCAGCAGTCAGAGGCAGCTAGGTGGTACAGTGAGTAATGCTGGGCTTAGTGTCCCTCAACGAACCTTTAATAAGAACCTACCATGTGCCAGGCACATGAAGATGCAAATATAAAGACCGTCCCTGCTCTCACGGGAGGGGAGCATAGGAGGGAAGGAAGACAACACTCCCAAGTCATAAAGAACTGAGCTCAGATCTGGCCTCACACACTTGTAAGCTGTGTGACCCTTGGTAAGCCATTTCACTTGCATTTGTCTCAATTTTCTCAGCTGTGAAATGAGGATAATAACAGCACCTATCACCTCAGATTATTATGAGGAGCAGATGAGATAATATTTGTAAAGTGCCTAGCACAGTGCCTGGCATACAGTAGGCACTTAATAGATACTTGCTCCCTGCTTTCCCCTTCCCCATTCCAACCTATACCTGAAGTAGAAATTCCCTTTAAAACATGGTGCTCTTTCAGTTGTGGGCAGAATTTTTATGTCTTGCCTCAAACATGTTGGTGATGTTGGTTCTTAATGTAATGGGAATGACAGAAGTGTGTGTGTGTGTGTGTGTGTGTGTGTGTGTGTGTGTGTGTGTGTGTGTGTTGATTATGGAGCTTTAGGAAAACCTGTGGGTATAAGGGTAAAGAAAGGGATGAAATAAAGAGTTGATTGGAGTGAGAGTCAAGAAATCCAAGACTCTAGTCTTCCATCTAACACTAACTAGCTTGCATAAGTAATTGCCCTCCTCTTGATCTCTTTCATTATCTTTAAGGATGTAAAATTTAAAAAAGGGGATTGGATGAGATCTCTCTAAACTTCCTTCCAGTTATAAAATTATGTAATGCTATGAGTTTATCAACTACAAAAGGCTGTATCAGTGCAATGAAATTGCCTCTGAGGGAGGGACCAAGAAAAGGAGCATCAACTTTCAGGTACTCATCCTCCTTCCCACCTGGGATGGTTGGTTCACTGCCCTGGGACTCAGTGTTAAGGCTATTGTTTCCCCCAGTCAGCATTAGCTCCCCTAGATGACAGGGCTATAGCTTCCCCTAGGCTTGGCTGTGTCTTCTTGCATCTTTTGTGCCACTAATTGGATCAGTGGTGCCCCCCTGAGCTTTAAAACATCAATGGGGGCTCAACAGAGTTTTCATCAAAGAAGAAATAAAACCAGACTCTGTCAGAGGAGGCAAGAGAAAGGCAAGCAAGGGCAGGAGGGGAGGCAAAGGAAAGGTGGATTTCAAAAGCGATGTCAAAATTGCTAGCCTTGGAAGACAACAAAAGGTGCCATTTATAAAAGACCTCAGCTCTGTGGAGAGTTATAAATAGCCCTCTGAAGCCATGGCCATGTTACAATGATAGGATGAAGTCATAGAATCTTTGCATTGCTGAGCTGGAAAGAAGCTTAGAGGGCATCTTCCCCCACCCTTCTCATATACAAGAGAGGGATCCTTCATACATTTCCCCTGACAGATCACCCAACTTCAGCTTGAACCCCTTTGATCACAGACAAAATACCACCATGATTGGAATGCTTCTTATACTAAGCCAGTATCTGAATTCCTATAACTTTCCATCAAACTCTGGCTTAATACAGAATGAATCTAATCCTATTTCCCCAAAAGAGTATTTCTGAAACTTAGATATATTGATTATATTGGAAGCTGACTCTTCACCAGGCCAGACATATTGGAATCTGCTTGGCCCAGAAGACTGTGGGATGTTTGCCTCCCCTTGCTCCGGAAGCTGTATCTCTCTTCTTACAGCTGTAGATAATACTGGCTGATATTTATATATTACCATAAAGACTCCAAAGCACTTTCCATGTACTATATCACTTGACCCTCACAACAACTCCATGAGGTAGGAACTACAGGTGATATTACATCCATTTTTATGAATGAGGAAACTGAGGCTCCGAGAGGTTAAGAATATGAAGCCAATTCTCCCTTGACCTCCAAAACAATGATATTCCTTTTATACCATGTAGTCTTTTTTCCTCTTCCTCCTAAGATCATACACACACACACACACACACACATCCCTCTGGCATGCAAAATTCTTCACAACCTAAACACTTTTTCCCTTTTCAGTATTCTTTTTTTCCCACTTTTTTAGGGGGGGAGGGAAGGTTGGGCAATTGGGGTTAAGTGACTTGCCCAAGGTCACACAGCTAGTTTTTGTGTTAAGTGTCTGAGCCTGGATTTGAACTCAGGTCCTTCTGACTCCAGGGCCAGTGACACCTAACCAACCCCCTTTCCAGTACTCTTATGATTTAGTCATATTGGCCTGCTTGCAATCCCTTTCAAAGGGTATCTCACCACCCATCTCCATGCCTTGACATTGGTTGTTTATGTCTGGAGTATATTCCCTGTCCCTATCACAAACTGTGCCCACCCCCCCCCCCTCCATCTCATACAATTCATTTCTTCCCTTAAAATTCAGCTCAAACTTCTCTTGAAACAGTTAAGCCTCTCAGCAGCTAGAATCTTAGAATCAGGAAATCCTGAGTTCAGATCTAGACTTAGTTCCTGTGTGACCGTGGGCAAGTCATTTATCTTCTCAGTTTCTTCATTTGTAAGAAGACAGATGCATGTCATGGCTTCGCCTTCCTGATGTCATGGTCCTCTTGGAGAAGGAACAGCAACAACCTCAGGTGCCTCATTTGTAAAGAGGGGATAACAGTATCGACCTCCCAGGATTGTTCTGAGTTAAAATGACATGATATTTGTCAAACATTTTACAAACCTAAAGGGATTTTATGAATTCCAGGTGTTATTCTCCCAATGCTCCTGTTCCCTTTCCCATACGACTGTGTGTTTAATTGCTTTCACTTATTTGCTATCTATGACTTTCATATTCAATTTTTATATGCTTCTATATGAATTCTCTCCTGTGTTAGACTGTAAGCTTCCTGAGAGTAAGGATTGTTTCTCTTTTGTACTGGTTTCCTTAGCACCTGGCACAGTGCCTGCCGTACAATAGACACTTGATGAACGCTTGCTTAGGATAGATACACAGCACACATGGCTTTATGTAATTTTAGAACTGAAAGGAAGTTTAGAGAGACCTCATCCAATCCCCTTTTTTATTTTACATACTTAAAGATGGTAAAAGAGATCGAAAGGAGGGCAATTAGTTATTCAAGCTACTTAGTGGCAGATGGAAGACCACAGTCTTGGATTTCTTGACTCTCATTTCAATCATCTTTCTATTTTATCCCTTTCTTTACCCTTGTACCCACAGGTTCTCTTAAAGCACATATTTCAAGAGTTAAGAGGTATATATGTATACATATATATGTCTGTTTATACACACTTTTATACATCCATGTTATTTCTTGAGTTAAAATGTACATGTATATATTTAAATACATCTAATGCATATACACATATATGTTTTATATATACACAGACTTTTATATGTATATGTTATTTCTCCAGTTAGACTTCAAACTCCTTGAGAGTTTATATTGCATTTGGTTTTGGATCCCCAGTGCCCAGTTTTATTGTTGTTAAGGTAATTTTTTAGTCCTGTCCAACTCTCCATGACTCTGTTGAGGGTTTTCTTAGCAGAGATACTGCCATTTTCTTCCCCAGCTCATTTTACAGATGAGGAAACTGAGGCAAACAGAGTTAAGTGACTTGCCTGGGGTCACACAGCTAGTAAGTGTCTGAAGCTGGATTTGAACTAAAGAAGATGGATCTTCTTGACTCCAGGCCAGGTGCTTTATGCACTGACCTACCTAGCTTTCAGTGCCTCAGTTTTTCATCTATAAAAGAGGGGTTTGGCCTTTGAGGTTCCCTCCAGGTCTAAAGGTTTGATTCTGTAACTAGAACTGATGAACGATACTGCTATGTCACATTCTGGATGTTTTCCCATCCTGTGCCCACAAAAACATTTGGGACTTTGTCAAATAAACCATTGTCTGTTTCTCAATGCAGTCAATGTTTTGAATTCAAGTGGGGGGCACTATTAGTTCCAATGATGTTTTATCTCCTCATTTTCGGCCAATCTGTTGAGATCTTTCTGAGTGTTGAGTCTAAAAACATTGTGTTACATCATCTTTTTGGCTTTATGGGTTCTTCAGGTTTAATAAGCGTGTCACAGGTTTCTATGACCAAGTTAAAAAAAATAAATGTTGAGTAGGTCAAGGCCAAGGAAAGTCTTGTGTCAGGGCATGCAAGACCTCCCCACTCCCCCAGCATTCTATCTATCTTGCACAGATTTTTCCTTATATCATCCAGCCACTAGCTCTGCCCTTTGGAGACAAACAGACTAAATGTGATGTGTTATCTTCATAGTGACACCATAATTTCTATAGTAAACATAAAGATTTGCAAGAAATAAAAAGATCATAAAGTTAGATGTTCTCTTGTCTTGTTTTTTGTCAATTTCTTTCTTCTGTAGACAAGTTGATTCCAAAGAGGAAAAAAAAAATAAAGCTATTACTTTTAAAAGAATTAGATATTTCCTTGTACTCATTTCAAACCTTTGTGACTTCAGCAGTGTGGGAATTTCTCCATTAACGTGGGTAGCAACCCCACCAGGCCCTGGTGAAAAATACTGTCAGGAGATGCTGTGGTCAAAGAAATTCATTCCTTGTTGGTCAGTTTTCTGGCCATGAGGATCTCTTCATTTGGCAAGGCTGACCTAGATGTGTAATGGAGAGAGTGTTTGACTCTGAGTCAGGAAAACCCAGGTTGGAATCCTGTTCTTCATGTTTATCAGAGACAGGTTATGAATAAAGCAGCTTCAGACTCTCCTGTGAGTTTGAAATTTCTTCTTCTGTAAAATTGGGATAATAATACCTATAGTGCCTACCTCACAAGGTCAGATGACAGAATGTATGTAGAGAGATGAGTAAACTTTAAAATCCTCTACAAATATCTTCTTGTATTACCATTTAGAAGACAGATACACAGTCTAGGCACTTCCTCCATCACTTGGCAGGTTGGCCTGGAGTTTCGAGAATTGGCTCTCTGCTTATTTAACTTTGAAGGTTATTGGGTCACCTCTAGGCCATTAAGGAGGACATTCATGCAAATTGAAAAATATAATTTGGAAAAAAGAGTTATATGTTAATATCATTGCCCTGGGCAAAATCAGCTTTCAGACTCACACCAGTTTCTTGTTATCACTTGTCAACACACACAACTTTACTTTCCAAAGAGGCTTTAAAAAATGCACTGCAGAGTTCCTGAATAGTAGGAACCCAGTGAAAGGGAATCAGATGGGCTTTAATCTTCATCCTCATCTCGGCAAGTAAGAAATGACACTGTAGCTTAGAGCTTTCAGATGTAGTGGGAAGGAAGATATTCTTTTTAATACTTTGGAATTAAGGAAACGAGTTTGGAAGATAATTGGTAATGTGTTCACTTGCCTAGATGGCCTCTTTGTTTCTCGGGGCAATCTCTCATATGAGTTCATAAAGAACACTCCATCTAAATATATTGCCATGCTCTCCAGCAGATTACCTGAATATGAGTCAAGTTAATAAACAACCGTGTCTTCCCCAAGGTCTGCTCACCAAATTTCACATAGTTACTGAGTTTTTGTTGTTGTTATTGGTGGTGGTGATACTATGCATATCATTTCAACAATATTCATTTAATGCCTGCTGTGTGCAAGGTGCTAGGCACTGGGGGAGCCACCAAAGTTAGTTAAGACCCAGATCCTGCCTGCAGAGAGCTTAAAGTCTAATGGGAGAGGGCAGGGTACAACTCATATACAAATGATTATAACTCAACTCAAAATAACGCAATGAATGGACAAACTGTCTACTGTATAAGGAAGAAAATAGCACAGAATCAGTGCATCAGCATCCAACAAAATGACCCTTGGTACTGTGTCAATGTCTTGTGCTTCTACAGTGAAGGTATGAGAATGAAGTAGAAGGAGGTCAGGGATACTAAGAATCACACACACACACACACACACACACACACACACACACACACACACACCTCTGAAGATAGTTGCTATTATTATTCCCTACAAATGAGGAAGTGTTAGAGAGGCCAAGTGATTTGCCTATGATTGCATAGTCAGTAAGTGTCTGAGGCAGGATTTGAATTCAGGTCTTCTTGCCTCTATGTCCAATGCTCTCTCCTGTGTACAACCCAGTTTCCTCAAAGCATATGAAGTGATAAAATTATGTTAATAAGTTAGAAGAGTTGGGGCTGGGCCTCGCTGTGGCTTGGAATCACTACTGTTCTTAGCTCTCTGTCTGATGCCCTGACCTGCTTCAATCTCTTGGCTTCCCTTTAAGGAAAGAAGGAGGAAAGGATAAAGGGAATTTGACATGTAGCCTGGGAAGCTACAGTAATGTAAAGTACTACTACATCTTCATTTAAAGGATTCAAGAAACAGGGTAGTGTTGACTTCAAAATTTTCCCTTTGCAGGCAGATTTTAGGACCCGTTCTTCATTAAGCTGCGTGTGACTTCATAGTATGTAGAACAGTTCCTGTTGTATGTAGTTTGATGGGGGCAGAGGTTGGCTGTTGATCGGGGTGAAAAGCAGATGAATAAATAGTAGGTGATTCAATCAGCCAGACCAGTTAGATCAGGCCCCTTTTTATTTTCCAGAGGAGAAGGATGGGTAGATAGAGAACCTTATTTAGAATGAGAGATTTCCTAGGATCATAGATCAAGTCAGCAAGCATTTAATAAGCTCCTCCTACTGTCTATCAGGTTATGCTAAATGTTAGGAAGACAAAAAAATGCCCAAAACAAAATGAAAATATGTCACTGTTCTCAAGGAGCTCAGAGTCTAATGAGGGGAAGACAACACGGAAACAACTGTGTACAAACAAGATAGATCTGGGATAAATTGGGGAAGGAAGTCTAGAGCTAAAAGGGACCTCGGTCTAATCCCCTCATTATATAATTGAGGAACCTGAGATCCAAGGAGAGCATGTGATTTGCCCAAGGTCACCAAAGTGGTAAATATCAGAGTTAAGACTCAACCCACATCCTCTGCCTCCAGAATGCTTTTAATTTTACCTCCTGCTACAAAGGAAAGAGAAACTTACCAGAAAATCATTAGCCTCATTTGTAACCTTTTGGTTGGAGGGAGGAGTAGAGCAGAGCCTCACTTTCCTCCCTCTCTCCCACACCTCCTCATCTCCTCAGATAAAGTGACGGAGGCAGAACATATTTTGGAAAGAACAGCAGACCTGGAGTCAGAAGGCACGTTTGAATTCTGGTTCTGTATCCACTATCTGTGTGACCTCCAGCCACCCCTCTGAGCCTAAGAATAGTGGGGTTCGACTAGATGATCTCAAAGGGCCTTTAGAGTTCTTTATTCTGTGTTTTCTGACTCTCTTTTGCTCACATTCTTTATGACCCAGGACTGAAAATGACTTTGGCCTGAAAAGAGAACAGCTTGTAAAATCATGCCAATCTAGCACTGAGATTATTGGATATTAGGCCATGAGCATGAAAGACCTGAAGACTTTTAGCCGGGAGAACAGAAGGCTTAGGGTGGACACAACCGCCTGTCTTCAAGAATTCTGAAGAGCTATTGTATGGAAGAGAGGTCAGACTGTGCCTTCTCCAAGGGAAGAACTGCAGCCAATGGGTCACGTTTTCAGAGAGCTACATCTGAGGCAAATTCACAGGCATATATAAAGAAATGACATGAAACAAAACTCAAACTTCGTAGCACAGTGCTATGAGAGAGAGGGAGACAGAGAGAGAGAAAGAGAGAGAGAGAGAGAGAGAGAGAGACAGAGACAGAGACAGAGACAGAGACAGAGACAGAGAGAGACAGAGAGAGACAGAGACAGAGAGAGACAGAGACACAGAGACAGAGACAGACAGACAGGGACAGACAGACAGAGATAGAAAGACAAAGACAGGCAGAGGGAACAGACAGAGAGAGATGGATAGATAGATAGATAGATAGATAGATAGATAGATGGAGTGAGACAGAGAGACAGACAGAAAGAGTCAGAGACAGAGAGAGATGGAGACACAGAGAGATGGAGAAAGATAAAGAGAGATACACAGAGAAACAGAGATAGAGGTAAAGACAGAGACAAAGAGACAGAGAGAGAAGACAGAGATAGAGAGAGATGGAGAGAGAAAGACAAGGACAGACAGAGAGAAGGGACAGAAACAGAGAGAGATGGAGGAAGAGATGTAGAGAGACAGCAAAAGACCAAGACGGAGAGAGAGACAGAGAAACAGAGAGACACATGCACAGAGAAAGACAAAGACAGGCAGAGGAAACAGAGAGAGATGGAGAGATAGGTAGAGTGAGACAGAGGCACACAGAAAGAGACAGAGACAGAGAGAATGAGACATAGAGAGATGGAGACACAGAGAGAGATAGAGAAAGATGGAGAGAGAGATACATAGACAGACAGAAATAGAGGTAGAGACAGAGACAGAGAGAAGAGAGACAGAGATGGAGAGATACAGAAAGACAGCAAGAGAGCAAGACAGAGAAAGACACAGTGAGACACAGATAGAGACAGACAGATACACAGAGAGACAGAGAGACAGAGAGAGACAAGAGAGACAGAGAGAGACAAAGAGAGGAGTTCCTAGAAGAGGTGGTATTCCTTTCCTAGTCATCTTCAAGCAAAAGCTTGATGGATGCCTGCTTTGGTAGAGGCTGAACTTGGTGGACCTTGACTTCCCCTCTAGCTCTGGGTGTCTATGATTCTAAGGTAAGCATGTCTGTTATGGAAGGAAAGATCAATTCAGAAGATCTTAAGGGTCTAAACATGCCGGTGCCAGGTGTCCAAAGAGTAAAAAATTAGAACACATTTCCCTCTCCGATTACCTGCCATCTATTCTGGACATATCTTGCGTATTAGTTATTTATACATTGCCTTTCCCAGAAAAATTTAAACTTGTTGAGGAGACAATGTTTCTAGCATTCTTTGTATCCTCAGTGATCATTATAGTTCCTGGTTTGATCCTTGGTTCAAAGAACCAATTGCATAATTGATAAATGCCTTTTAATTGATTAATGTAGCAAATTATTCATGAATAAGAAGGGCCCTTTTAATTCTTGGATTCTATGATTTCTATGATTGCATTTGGAAGCTGAGACAGAGAACTGTGGTTTCTCTCTCAATGGCCCTGGGGATTAGGTCAGTGAACTAGGTAGTAGTTCTTACACCCAGCTGAAGCAAACGTAAGAGCTCCACGGGCCAGCATGACAAAGACCAGGTAGATGTTGTCTTTTATAAGGCAATCACAGCAAGTCTGGGACTTCATTCCTTGAGAGCCCACTGACTTTCCCACTCCAACAATCTTCTTCCTTCAGAAAGATCCATCTGGTTCTGGCACCTTGGGAGTCTGAGACCAGCTCAGAAGGAAGACAAACTCTAATCCAAAGAGCCACCTCAAGAGTAAACAGGGAATAATGACACCACAAGTGTGCAGATCATGTTTACTTTGACTTTTATAAAGAGGTAATTTGCAAAAGTGCAGATAATCCCGCCTGTACTTTATAATTTAAATGTCACTTGAAATGTATGCTGACATACAACTGATTAACAGCAGGCGTTAGAAGCAAATTAATTAGTATTTAATCCAGAGTCTGTATTAAGATGGGATGTGACAAAAATAACTTTGCCTTGCTCCGCCCTTCCCCTCCCCCCCCCCTTCCTTCCCCAACAGTGGTTTCATTAGGATGCACTGCATCTCTCAGTGGTTTGGGGAGTTTGCCATGTTTTATGACAAGCTAAGTTCACACACCCCGCCAATGTGAGGGGGCACTATAAATTACAAGTTGTCAAAATATCCTTTGATAGATAATCATTGTAATATATCGAAAGTGAAATATTTAAAATGAAAAAAAATCAATATACCTTTTTGATTTTGGAAAGGGAAATTCATGTCAAATGTTAAGTAAAGGGGAGATTCCCTTCCCCCCAGTTCAACCTAGGGATTTGTGCCACTGATTTTTTTTTTGTACCCACTATCATGTGTTTATCTTTCAACACATTCTCCCTTCCAGTGCAAGGACCTTTGGCTGGAGAGCTGTTCTTTTTCTAACTCTTTCCAGTATCTCTGAGACTTTTTAGGTGTAAGCAATTTATTGGCTGGCAAAAGGTTTCTTCTCAGTCTTCAGCCTCCCTCTACCTCTGTCCCTTGTCTTTGGACCCACAATGTTCCTCACCCCTCTTGGTCACCTCTTATCTATTGCCAGGCTCCCAGGAGGCATTCTGGGAGTTTGTCAGAAGCAGCTTAGTGGATGTTTGGAGAGGCAGTATGGGGCAGTGTTTTAACATGGGAGTGAGTCAAACTCTGGTTAGAATCAGCATTCCAACACTAGCTGACTGTGTGAGCTGGGGCAAGGGTCTTGATCTGACCTTAATTTTGTTTTCTATAAAGTGGGAACAAAATTAATTATCCAATAGGCTTGTGAGGATCAGGCAGTAATATTTTTGTAAGGTGGGATCAACATAATGTGTAATATTGTAGAATGTTAGACTTTAAAAGGATCATAGAGAATCTAATCATTAGATTATATATAGATTGAAAGATGGAAGGAACTTTGTTGTTCAACTCTCCAAGATCTCATTTGGTTTTTTTTGCAAAGATACTGGAGTGGTTTGCCTTTTCTTCTTCCAACTCATTTGACAGATGAGGAAACTGAGGTAAACAGGGTTAAGTGACTTGCCTAGGGTCACACAACTGGTGAGGCCAAATTTGACCTCAGGAAGATGAGTTTTCCTGACTTCAGATCTGGAGCTCTATAGCTGTCCCAGAAGAAGCTTAGAGGGTATCTAGTCCAACCTCTTGATCCTATTGTAGAGGCACAGATGGGACAGTTTTGGTGAATGTACAAAGGGATGCAGGTATAGGTGGAGATAAGGGAAAAGCTAATCCTTCAGCTCCCCTTCAGAGAGCATGTAACTAAATCATATGGAATAAGATAGATAGGAATCAGATGGAGAGTGCTTTATGTGCTGGACTGAGGAGTTTGTGTTTTTCCCCAAAGGCAATGGGGGAGTCACTGAATGTCTTTGAGTAGAGGAGTGCCATGATAAGGACCTGTGTGTCAGGAATATTATTTTCACATCTATATGGGGGATTTTGACTCATACTTTATTGAGAAAAATTGACATCATTGACTCATTAACTGTGAGCTCCCTTTTCTTCCCTATATGACAGTGTCAGGCACTGCGCCAAGCATGTTACAGATATCCCATTTGGTCATCATAACAATTAATGTTGAATGATCCATGCCCATTTAATATTGAGCAAACAGAGGCAGATGAAGGTCAAATGCTTTGCCTAGGATCACATAGCTAATAAGTATCTGAGATTGGATTTGAACTGAAGCCTACCCTACTGCTGGCACTCCTACCTGCTAATACAAGGAATCAAATGATCTTTACTCTCATGGAGTTTCCATTCTAATGGGGGAGACAAAAAGTACATACATTTATACATACATACACACACACACACACATATATATGTATATATATACACACAACCTAAATATAAATTGAGTAAATATATGTAGATAGATAGATGGATAGATAGGTAAATGGATAGATAGAAGGATAGGTGGATGGATGGATGGATGGATAGATGATAGATAGATGGATAGATGGATAGATAATGGATAGCTGGATAGATGGATGGATGGATGGATGGGTAGATGGATGGATGGGTGAATGGGTGGGTGGATGGATGGATGGAAAGATAGATAGATAGATAGATAGATAGATAGATAGATAGATAGATAGTAGTTAAATACAAGATAGTTTGGGAGACTGGGCACTAGGAGTTGGAAGGATCAGGTGATGCTTTAATGCAGAAGATGGTACCTGAGTCACACCTCTGATATCCCTTCTCCTCAGTTAAACCACCACCACGGGTATTTATACCCTGAGCTCATTCTCTCCTATCCCTTTCAGTAGAATATATGTATGTGTGTATATATATGCATATATATACATACATATATACACACTTATATGTATACACATACACATACACATACACACACACACATACACACACACACATACTCCTGGTCTCTGGTCTTGAATCTACAACTGCCTACTAGTAACCACTCTTGAACTGGATATTCCATATACATCTTAACAGTCATAATGTCCAAAATGAATTCGTTCTCTTTCCACCCAAACTCTCCCTTCTTCCTAACATCCCTAATACTTTTTAGGGTACCACCATCTTCCCAGTCAGCCAGGTTTCCAAACCAAATGCCATTCTTGACCCCCTAGTATCTCCCACTCCACTCCCCATATCCATTCTGTGGCCAAGCCCTGTCATTTCTGTCTTTGTAACATCTATCCTAGATTCCTCCTTGTCTTCTAAGATAGTGCCACCACCCTGGTATGGACCCATATCACCTCACATCTAAGCGGTTGCAATAGTCTTCTTGGTCTCCCTGCCCCAAGCCTCTCTCAACTCCAGTCCATCCTCCATTCAGTTTTCAAAGTGATCTTCCTAGAGTGCAGGTCTATTCATCACCCTTTCCTCTCTCCCCCCACCCTCCCGTGCCAGAGTCAGTAAACTCCAGTGACTTCCTATTATCCTCAGCATCCAGTATAAAATCTTCTGCTTGACATTCACAACCCTTCATATTCTACCCCTCCTCATCTTTCCAGCCTTCTTACAACTTTCCCACCTCCCTGCTCTGCCATGTACTTTATGATTCAGTGACTTTGGTCTCCATGCTGTTCCTCAAAAAAGACATTTCACCTTCCAGTTCTGAACCTTTCCTTCTCCCTTCCCTCCCCCTCCCCTTCCTGGTCCCCTCCCCTTCTTTTTTCCATTCCTTTCTTCTTTCCTTTCCTTTCTTTTCTTCTCTCCCCCCTTATTTCTCCCCTATTACATACTTTCTGACTTTCTTCCCAATGTTGGTGGTTTTCTTGGATCTCAGAGTGTCTCAGCCTCTTCCCATAATGGGCAATACATGGGTCACAAGCCTAGGTCTCTACCCTAATTGGGTGAACAGATTGACCTCAGCTAGATGCTGAGCTCTTTCTCTCAGGTTTCATGGAGTGCTGCACAAGACCTCCTTATTCTCTCCTTACATGGTACCCTGTCTTGCTCCCTCTATTCCTTAATTCTCTATGCCAGGATTGGTGCTACTGGACTGTATGCTGCCCCACTGACTGTCAGGCTTCTGTTCTTGAAAGGCTGTCAGAATGCTGGCTGCTTGTCACAGCCCAAGCAAATGTCCACAGTCTAAAGCCAGGGTCTTAAGGATACTGGAAGAGAGGGGCGGGGCTCAGAGTGTGGGATTGGGGTTTGCTGCAAGGCATATATTGAGTCCTTGGGTCAGCTAGGACCCTTATTGTTAATAAGTGGGATGGGAAGTAGGGGAGGGGAGTTGAGTGAGCCCATGTTTTTCTTTCTTTTTTTAAACTTTCTTTTGGATTCCAGGTGTCCTAGACCAGGGAGATAATTACAGTTGTTTTTATCTCTGTTGCATTACTGTTATGGAGAGATTTTAGAGGTAGTGAGGATCAGAAAAATGCCTAGTCCTCTTTCTTATTGCTCATGTGACCCGCAAGGGAATTCCAAGTATTTTCACTGGCTGAACCCTCTATGTAAGATTCCCTGCCTCCCCATCTCTGCCTCCTGACTCCCCTGACTTCCTTCAAGTCTTAACTAACATCCAACCTTCCACAAAAAGACTTTCCAGATCCTCCTTAATTCTAATGGCTAACCACTAGTAATCATCTCCAACTTATTCTGTATGTAGCTTGTTTATATATAGCCAGCGAGGTAGCACAGTAGATGGAGCTCTGGGCCTGGAAGACCTGAGTTCAAATTTTGTCTCAGGCACTTTCTACCTATGTGACCCTGGGCAAGTCACTTCACCCTGTTTGCCTCAGTTTCCTCATCTGTGAAATGACCTGGAGGAAGAAACAGCAAACCACTCCATTATCTTTGACCAAAAAACCCCAAATGGGGCCACCAGGTGTTGCACATGACTGAAATAATTGAGCAATTTTTGCATGTTGTCTCCTTCACTAGGCAGTGACTCCCTTGAGAGCAAGGACTGTCTTTCTTTGTATCCTTCAGCACTTAACACAGCCTGGAACAGAGTAGGCACTTTAATAAATGCTTATGGACTGACTACTTACTGATAGACATTTATTATCACATTTGATTCTCTTAACAAACCTGTCACATAACTGCCTTTATTAAAATACCCATTTTCCAGATGAAGATATTAATGCTGAGGAGAGGTTAAGAGCTTTGCCTCTAGGGTGGCAAAACCAGTTAAATGTCTGAGGCAGGATTAGAACTTTGGCCTTTCTGACTCTGTCATAAACTGTTCCTATTGTATCACCTAACTCATACTCAAGGATAAGATTTTAACTTAGGTCTCTGACTCTTTTCTTTGTCCAACACACCTTCTCAAGGGATCTTTTAGTCTAATAGTTCATGCTTTCCTTTAACCAACTGAAAGAATTTGGTCTGCACACCCCCTCGCAGCAAAATGTCTCAGCAAGAGGTTGGACATGAGTTGACATTTCTGTTCTTTATTTAATGACTGATTTATTTTATTTCAGAGAGTGGCTGCTGGCCTTATTAGTTTCTGTTAGGACAGACAAAAAACAACCCAGCCTGGCAAAATAATGTGCATTAGCTGCCTCTTTTGTTACACTGGTTATTTTTTTTTTTAGACTCCTCAGATATGTTAGGAACTGCTAATAAGAACAATCTTTCTCTCATTCTCTTTGCATCTCAGAAGAGCCTGTCAGTGGACTGCCTTAAAGTTCCACTCACAATCTTTGTAATTTTCATTCTCTGGCCATTATTTTCCCATATGTTCAGTCTCTCTCCTGAGTTTGTAAGCTCTCTGAGAACACAGACTTTTGTATTTGTATCCCTAATTTTTAGCATAGTGCTTGACTCTGAGTAAATATTTAATAGGTTCCCCCCCACTCCCCATTCTTACATGGTGTCCCTTTTTTGCTTGGATTTTTTTATTTAGTGAAAGGAAGCAGAAAAAAAGATGTGTTTGAGAAGTACTGCAAAAAAAGCCATCTTCTATTTCTCAGGCAAAGATACAGACAGTTCTGAGAAATTAAGAGAAAGCAGCCCCCCAGACAAAATTACTGAGTGATCCTAAGAGAAAAAAGAATATTCTTAGAAAAAAAATTATTGAAGGCAAGCATGACCAAATGCTTGCATGACCAAGCATGACTTGCTTCCCAGTATATGACTGTTAAGAGTATTTTGAGGGAACTACCGATAGCTAGACATTCTAACGATTATGACAGAATTGTATTTGTATTGTGACTGACAGAAATGTGAATTTTGTTTAGAAGGAAAAAAAATACAGAAGAGCATATGGGAAGATAAGAACAGCTACTTTGAGACCAAGTTGAGATAGACTATATGGAGAAAAAGTTTTGCCTCTGCTCCTGGGAACCGATTTGACTGGAGGAAATCTCTTCAAAAGAGCTGATAGGAGGAACAGTAAATGGCCTCTTTCCTAGACAAAAAAAAAAAAATAAAATCAGTCTAGGAGAAGACCCTCAGTATTTCTGGATAAAACAGAAACAATTATTATTTACATTTATTCAGAGCAGTCAAGGCCCAGACAATGAGCAAGCAGGGCTTGGCCTCGGACCTATTGTCCGCCTAGTGATTTGGATTTAACATTCTTCTATTCCGCATTTAAAACCCTTCATTACAAAAGTTCAGTGCACTTTTCTAGCTTTATTATATATTTTTCTTCTGTCCAACCCAACTAGTCTTTTTGCAGTTTCTCTCTAGTGATACCCCATTTTCTGCTTTTTTGTCTTTGAATAGTAATACCCTCATTTCTGGAATGTGATTCCTCCTTATCTTCCCTGCTTGGAATTCTTCTGTTATTCAGTGCTTTCATTTGCTTTAGACTCTTCCTAATCCTATTTGGTATTTTCTTGACTGAGCTACCAGAGTGATTTGCCATTTCCTTCTCCAGCTCATTTTACAGATGAGGAAACCGAGGTAAACAGACTTGCCCAGGGCCACATAGCTAGTAAGTAAGGTCAGATTTGAACTCAGGAAATTTAACTCAATTAGCCCTCCCTATGTAAGGCCTTTCCTGATCCCCTCAGGCCCTAGGGCTTTCTGTCCTGATATTAATTTATACTGGCTTTTAATATAGTGTGAACTTATACACATGTATAGATTTTTTTTCTCTCTCTCCAGTAGAGTATAAGCTCCTTAAGAGCCAGGGTGATTATTTTTTTCTTTTCTTCTAAAAAATGAGATGTGTGTGTGTGTGTGTGTGTGTGTGTGTGTGAGATTCCATAAGGAGATCCTGGTTAAAAATCTTCTCTATCAATGCAGATCCATACCTGCTCTGTAACTGATAGCTATGGAGAGCTGTTTGTTGGACAGTACTTAGAAGTACAGTGACTTGTCCAGGATATCAAAGGTTGTGGTTTGTTCTTTGTTCTTGAAGAGGACCTGACATCAGGGACATGATGACATGCCTTGCAATTGACTTTGATTTGAATGAGGTGTCAGGCTTCAGAGTTGTGAGAGCTGGTTCAGATTTTTGTTTATGTATGCATTCAGGGATATAAAACTTCCCTTAAGAACTGCTTTTGCTGTATCCCACAAGCTTTGGTATGTTGTCTCATTATTGTCATTCTCTTGAATGGAGTTATTGATTGTTTCTATAGTTTCTTGTTTGACCCACTCATTCTTTAGGATGAAGTTATTTAGTTTCCAATTAGTTTTTATTCTACCCTTCCATGGCCCTTTATTAAATATAATTTTTATTGCATCATGATCTGAGAAGGATACATTTAATATTTCTGTCTTTCTGCACTGAATTGTGAGGTATATATGCCATAGTACATGGTCAATTTTTGTATATATGCCATGTACTGCTGAGAAGAAGGTGTATTCCTTTTTATCTCCATTCAATTTTCTCCAGAGGTCTACCATATCTATCTTCTCTAAGATTCTATTTACTTCCTTAACTTCTTTCTTGTTTATTTTGAGGTTAGATTTATCAAGCTCAGAGAGGGGGACATTGAAGTTCCCCACTAGTATAATTTTGCTATCTATTTTTTCCTCTAATACCCTTAATTTCTCCTTTAGGAATCTGGATACTATACCGCTTGGTGCATAAATGTTTAGTAATGATATTGTTTCATTTATTCTTTTTTGGCTTTTTTGGAGGGCAGTTGGGGTTAAGTGACTTGCCCAAGGTCACACGGCTAGTTTTTTGTGTTAAGTGTCTGAGACCGGATTTGAACTCAGGTACTCCTGACTCCAGGGCCGGTGCTCTATTCACTGTGCCACCTAGCCGCCCCTATTGCTTCATTTTTGATGGTGCCTTTTAGAAGGATATAGTTTTCTCCTTTATCTCTTTTAATTAGATCTATTTTTGTGTTTGCTTTGTCTGAGATAAGGATTGTTACCCCTCCTTTTTTTACTTTTGCTGAGGCATGATATATTTTGCTCCAGACTTTTACCTTTACCCTGTATGTATCACCCTATTTCAGATGTGTTTTTTGTAAACAGCATATTGTAGGATTATGGTTTTCAATCCATTCTGCTATCCACTTCCATTTTATGGGAGAGTTCATCCCATTCACATTCACAATTATGATTACTATCTGTGTCTTTCCCTCCATCCTATTCCCTCCTCTGTTTATGATTTTATTTTTCCCTCCTTCTCCTTTCCCCTTCTTAAGAGTTTTCCTTTTGACCACCACTTCCCTTAGTATTCCCTTCTTATCAGCCTCCCTCCCTTTTCCTACTCTTCCCCTTACTACTTCTTCCCTCCCTTCTAACCACCTCTCCCCTTTTGTGGTACTTCCCCCCTCCTACTGCCTGTAGGATATGATAGATTTTTATACTTAACGTAGTATGTTATTTCTTCCTTGAAACAAGATGAGAATAGATCTCATGCAGTGCTCCTCTCTCTCCCCTCTTTTCTATAAGTTTCATGTCTCTTCTTGATAGAGTCCTATACTTAACTGATTGTGTTATTTCCTCCTTGCACCAGAACCAATGAGGGAAAAGCTCACATAATGCCCATTTCCCTCCCTTCTTTCCTTCTACTATAATGTTTTTGTGCCTCTTTGTGTGGCATAATTTACCCTTTTCTGCTTCATTCTTTCCTATTCTTCCATTGGAGTCCCTTTGCAGCCTTAAATACGGTTTTTTTTAATCGTCATTTTCTGTAATTTATACCCACACCTTTATTTATCTATATCTCTTTTAGATGTTGCCATAGGTATAGAATTCATGATATTAATAGGTATCAACTTCCCATGTAAGGATATAAACAGTTTGCTTTTATTCAATAACAAGTTGTATGTGTATGTGTGTGTGTGTGTGTGTGTGTGTGTGTGTGTGTGTGTGTGTGTGTGTGTGCTTTCCTTATTTACCTTTCTATGTCTCTTTTGAATCTTGCAATTGGAGGTTGAATTTTCCATTGAGCTCTGGCTTTTTCATCAGGAAGGTCTGAAATTCTGTTATATCATTGAATGACCATCTCTTTGCCTGGTAGATTATGCTCAGTTTCGCTGGATAGGTGATCCTTGATTGTAACCTGAGTCCTTTTGCCTTGCAAAAAAAACATATTCCAGTTCCTCCGCTCTTTCAGTGTAGAAGCTGTCAGATCCTGTGTGATTCTCACTGTGGTTCCATGATATTTGAATTTTTTTCTTTTTGGATGCATGTAGTATTTTCTCCTTTACCTGATATTTCTGGAATTTGACCACAACATTTCCTGGCCTTTTCAATTTGGGATCTCTTTCAGGAGGTGTCCATCTGGTGGATTCTCTTGATTTCTATTTTACCTTCTGGTTCTAGGGTTTCAGGGCAGTGTTCCTTGATGAGCTCTTGGAAGATGTTGTCCAGGATCATTTTTTCATCATGATTTTCTGGTAGACCAATAATTCTCAGATTATCTCTCCTGGATCTGTTTTCCATTGAGATATTTTACCTATTTTTCTAATTTTTCATTCTTGATGTTTTGTTTGACTGATTCTTGGTTCCTCAAAAAGTCATTAGCTTCAGTTTGGTTGATTCTAATTTTTAGCAAATTAATTTCCTCAGTTTCTGAAGCTTCTTTTCCATATGTTTGGATTTCATTTTTAGTTCACACATTTTTCTTTTTTGTAATGCTTTTCTAATTTCGCAATTTTGATTTTAACAGAAGTATTGGTTTTTATCTTCTACCTCTCTAATTTAGTTTTCAAAGTTATTTTTTGAGCTCATCTAAGAATACTTTCTTTGCTTGAAACCAATTAATATTCCCTTTTGAGGCTTCAGCTGTGGGTGTGGAGTCAAAACTATCTCCTGAATTTGGTTCCTCTCTCCCACAGTAATAGGATTCTAGAGTCTTTGTCTTTGCAGTCTGATTTTTACCCATTTTGAGTCAGGGACTTAGCCACGCCTTTCCTCCATGGTTCCCAAGCTTTTACTGTTTAAAATTTTGCTCTGGGGCAATAATAACTGTATTTTTGTGATCAGAGGGGAAGATTGGAGCAGCCAGGGTTCACTCTGCCATCCTGGTCCCTGGAAGTCCCCTTAGGGGTTTTTTAAACTTCCAGGCTATGGATTAGTAGTCCCAGGAGTAGCTGCTCTCCCTGCTGCTGGCCCTGCCTTTGTCTCTTACCCAGCTTGGTCCAATCCCCACCTTGACGTGATAGGCCTGGGAATGGCCCTTATGGTTAGTGGATGAACTTGCCGCCACATTGTCTGGGCCTCCATGTGCCACCCCTGCACTATCATGCAGGCCTCTCTTGGTTCAGATTTTTGAAAGAATTCAGTCAGATGTTCTCTTTAGCCAAATGGAGCTTTACTGATGCAAAAGCATAGGAGCCTGAGACTCAGCAAGGTGCTAAACAAAAGCAATGATATAGGAAAAGGACCAGACTTTTGTAGCCAGAAAGCTACATAGCTTGTAGGATGATGATGTAATTTTAGGGTTTCTAAAGGGGGTTGGAGATTTAGGGAACAGATAAGTACAAACAAGGTGAGGAAGGTGGTTGCTTACAAGATAAGGAAAAAATTGTCATGACATAGGATGGGGAAGATGAATGACACAGAATGAGGAAGATGAATGACACAGGATGGGGAATACAGGATATGGGGAACAAAAGCCATTCTTTTGGTACAAATTGCATGGTATTTCAAGTTATGGGGAAAGGACATTAAGACACCCTCAAGTCACACGATGGGCTAAGAATAAGCCTCAAACCCCTTTCGGGGCCTGGGAAAGTAACCCTTACTATGAACTCTTAGGGTACCTTTGTATCCACATCATGAGGGAGGATTGTGCCGTCACCAGCCTCACTTTATCCTCCAGAGCCATCTGGGTGCAGTGGCCAGATATTCATCAGAATGATCGGAGATGGCCCAGGATATAGTAGGAGACTTTTAAACTAAGGTTTTTCCTGTATGTGGGAGGAGCAGAATGACAGCTACAATGAGGGACTTAATAAATAATTGTTGATTGTTGAGAAGGTTGATGGGAGGGGAGCCTGGAGGTAGAAATGACAAAAGTTCTTTTTCTTTTTTTTTTTAGCAATACTCTGGTAAGACAGATGATGAAGACCTGAACTGGGGTGCTGATTACATGTGTGGAAAGGAGGCGACAGATGCATTCATCTGAGAAGTTGAATTTTCTATAATCATCCCAACGATACCCTTGATTTTTCCTTTCCTTCCAGAGAGGAGGGGTATTTTCTTCCCACCCACATTCAGGTCTAAAAACTCCTTGTCATGTCAGTCTCAGATAAAGGATGAAGTGGAAGGAAAGTTGAAAGAAAATATATCAGCATAACTCCATCAATTTAATAAATATTTATAAAAGCTCCTAGACACTGCCAATTATCCTGTTTGGCCCACCCAGCTTGCTTCTCCCTGTACATGCCGGCCAACTCAATCCATTCTCTGACTTCTTCACACACAAAACACTAGGGTCAGAGAATGGGATCCCCTGTTGGTAGGAAATTTGCCAAGTTCTCTCAAGAATGATGATCCCCAAAGTAGTAATTGAATACTGAGTCAACAGGAAAAAAGAGTTTAGGTGGGCTCTTTCCTCCTCTTCCTCCTTCTGTCTTTCTCCCTCTTTCTCCGTCCCCTTTCTCTGTTTGTCTGTCTGTTTCTCCTTTCCTCTGTCGGTTTCTCTGGTTTCTGTCAGGCAGAAGCATGTGTATCCATTCAAATACATTTTTTAAAAATTGTCTCTTCTATGCAGAGCAATGTGTTAACTGGAGATATGTGAAGCTCAGAGAAAACACAGTTCCTTGTGGGGTTTACTGTATTTAATGAGAATGAAGGACACACAAACTTGAAACTGCTAAATAAAGTTAGTTATTTTACTAACCAATATTTTGTGATAAGTACATTAATGATATAAAAAGTGCAATGTTAGGTCTGAAGAGGAAGGTTGATATTCATAGGAATGATGAAGGGAAGATTCCTGGAAAGTATAACTTTTGATCTGGACTTGAAAGGATGGATAGGAATTCAAAAGGGGAAGAAAAGAAGAGGACAAATTTTACCCTTAGAGAAGAATGAAGAAAAGCATGGAGGTGAGATTAGTCATGGTATGGTCTGGGGACTAGTATAGTTTGTCAGGAGAGTAGAATTTCTGAAAAGTGGCATGATAGACTATTGGCTAGGAAGGTAAAGTAGCACTGAGTTATGGAAAGCTTTGAATGCCAGGTAAAAGTAAGTAAATTTTACTTGGAAGGCAATAAGGAAGAGCTAGACTCTAGTCTGGGCTTTGTTGTGTGCATTTCCACTCTCTAGACCACAGTCTCCTCTCCTCTCCTCCCCCTCCCATGTGCCCAAGTAAAAATAAGAGGGTTACACTCAAATATTCTGCATTTCTTCTAAATCCCGTCTTAAATCAGCCTGCCATATCCAAATAGAAATTTGAAATGCAATAGAAGTAGCTTGGTATGATATCCTAGCTCAGGTTCTCAATACCTCATATCAATTATTACAAAACCTTCTATTAGGTCTTCCTTCTCAAATATCTCACCCCTCCCCCAGTCCACTCTGCTTAGCTGCCAAGGAGAATTTTCTAAAGCACAATCCTGGCACAATCTACCTTCCCCTTTATTGAGTCAATGAACTCAAGCTGCTCCTTATTAACTCCAGGGTCAAATAAGCTCCTTTAACATTTAAAGCTTTAACAATTAAAGCTGGACCTTTCCTACTTTTCTAGTTTTCTTACAATTATTTCCTATTCATGCACTCTATGATCAGATACAAGGGTCAACTTGCTGTTCCATAGACATGACAATCTCTTTCCCATTGCTGAGCCTTTGTATCAGCTGTCCATTACCTCCACTTCTCAGATTCTGATTCCTTTCAAGATTTAGCCCAAGTCTTACTTTCTGCATGTCCTTCCAATCTCCTAGCTGCTTGTCTTCCCTTCTCAGATTTCTATCCATGTCTCTAATCTCTCTCTCACCTCTATATCTACTGATTTATCTACTTTCTTCTCCCCCCTGTCTCTCTCTCTCCATCTAACCACTCTCTTCTCCCTCTCATCTTTTTCTTCATAACTATCTATCCATTGATTTATCTTTTCTCTCTAATCTTTCTTTATATCTATTAATCCATCTCTTCTCTCTTATTTCTCTCCATATCTATCCACTGATCTATCTTTTCTCTCCTTTCTTCTCTCTCTCATCTCTATATCTATCTAGTATCTCCCCTCTCTCTCTATTTACCTATCTATCTCCTCTCTTCTGTTTGTCGGTCTCTTTCCCTTTCCCTCTGATCTTGACCTAGTTATTTATCTGTTGTATACGCCATTAGAATGTTAGTTTCTTGAAAGTGGAGTATTTTTTTGGTCTTTCTTTATATCCCTAGAGCTTATTACAGTGTCTGAACTATTAATAAAGGTTTGTTGATTGACCAGGCAAAGATAAGGGGGCCTTTGGGTTCTGCCTTTACTCCTGTGCTATATGAAATTTTTATCAGTAATTTAGATGAGTTAATGCATTTATCAGGTGAGAACACATCTTGCCCAATTAGCCTTTATACATTTGTCAGGTAAGGACACATATTGATTGAGAAAAAGGCAGGGATACCTCCTTAAACATTACAGAATTCTGTTCAGATTGGCCAAGGGACTGATTCATGCTCTCTGGAGCTTGTATTAAAAAACCAAAAAGTAAAAAACCCAGAACAAAGTAAAGAAACAATATCCAGCTTGATGGAACCCAGAGACTTTGAGGGTCTGGCAGCATTGAGGAAGGAGCTCATGCAGCAATAGCAAAGCTGGAATGCATTGGTATCACAGGGGCAACTGGAGAAAGGAAGGGGCAGGATACGGAAGTAGCATTTATTAAACACCCATGCACTGTACAAGGAACTTTACTAATAGTATCTCATTTGTAAGAAAAAAGCAGAAAACGAAAGTAGGACAGAACTGTGACAGAGAAGGGAGTGGTTGAAAAGGGTCACTGACCTCATAGACAGGCAACTTAGAGAGGACCACTCTGGCTGATAGCGCCAGCCCTGTCCACTTTCTAAAGGAGTAAGGACAGCTCTCCTCCCAGTGCCTATCTGTTAATAGATGCTGTAATAGATGATGTTGTTTCTTTACACAAATATTTCCCAAAACCTGAATTTTTCCTTTATCACAAAGAAGCCAGGATTAACTAATTACAAATATAAATGTAAATTAAGTTTTGTTATTGTTGCTGTTTAGTCATTTCAGTCATGTAGGACTCCGTGACACCATTTGGGGTTTTGTTGGCAAAGATACTGGGGTGGTTTGTCATTTGCTTTTCCAACTAATTTTTGCAGTTGAATAATTGAATCAGAGTTAAGTGACTTGCCCGGGGTCACATAGCTAGTAAGTATCTGGGACTGGATTTTAACTTAGGAAAATGAGTCTTTCTGCTTCCTGGCCTAGCATTCTATGCCCTGTGGCCAATTTCTACCTAAATATTATGAATTTTCCAAACTGGGGGCTTAGAGTGATTGCGATCATCCTACTAACTTTTCACTTAACAAAAACACCCTAATGAAGGTGAAGAGGAAACCATAGGGCTGAGGGTAATTATATTGCTAGTTATTGTCACTAGATGTTATAAAGGCATAGGTGGAAGGCTTATTAAAGGTACTAACAGCAAGGAGGAATATCCAGACACAAACGACAGGTTCTGAAACTATTTGAGAAGAGTTTGATTGGGTAGAATATTGGGTCAAAGCTAATGAGATGAAATTTAACAGAGATAGTGTAAAGTTTTGTGTCTGAGTTAAAAACAAGCCAACAAACAAACAAAAACCCTGTGCTTGTAAGATGGGGAAATATGGCTAGATAGCATTTTATCTGAAAGCGATCTGGGGACTTTAGTGGGAAGCAATCGCTCTCTCTCTATAATCTAAATATATATTCTTTATATATGTAAATATATAAATATACATAATATAAATATATTATTTATATATGATATAAAAATGAATATAATCTCAGGCTACATTAAGAGAACCATAGTATCAAGAAAAAGGGAAGTGATAGTCTCATTGTCCTCTGCCATGGACAGACTATATCTGATGAACATTCTCCAATGATTGAATGGTAATGTACGGGGAGGCAACCATCTCCCTCTTGTTGTAGGGATTCAAATAAAGGCTGGGCAAGCCCTTGTCAGGTATTCATCCCAAATGGTAGTGCCTTACCTCCTTTATGATGTTGCACATAAGTATTTCATATTGATTGTTTATATTCAGTTTCTTGTTGAGTCATTTTTCAATTGTGTCCAACTATTGTTGACCCCATTTGGGTTTTTCTGGCAAAGTATAATGGGAATCTGAAGATCTTCCCTTCTCCTTGGCCCCTTGATGGGCTTAAGTGAATCTGAGAACCTTCCCTGATTTGAAAATATATTCTGTCCCCTAATAGATTGAATGTGGTCACATGGAGCCTGTGGTGGGAGGCTTGTTCTTCAGGAATGCCCACACCTTATTACTTTGTGATTGGGCAATGAGTCAAGAGAGTTGTGATGTTCTCTGACCCAGGAGAAGGCTATATATACCCTGATGTGGGGTTTGCTTTGGGACTCACTTTGAGAAGAGTTGTGTGATTTGACCAGATGAGACTCTAGGAAGCTATTGAGACCCTGACTTTGAAAACCCAGATGTTGGTGCTTCCCTCTCTGGTAACTAATTAGGTATGAATGTAATGGTCAGATAGCTGGAAGCTTGTCTGCTGATCTGTTTCCTGGGTCTGCATTTTTTTGTTTGCTTGTACCTTCTGTTTGTATTCTCTGAAGTTCAGGGTGCTGACTTTTCCCCCTAAACTAGGTAAATGATATGTTTGATTAAAGTAGGATTTTAAAACCATTTTGAGTTGCTTTCCTTTAGAAAAACAGATATAGGGGGCAGCTAGGTGGCATAGTGAATAGAGCTCCGGTCCTGGAGTCAGGAGGACCTGAATTCAAATCCAGCCTCAGACATTTCACACACTTACTAGCTCTGTGACTTTGGGCAAGTCACTTAACCCAATTGCCCTCCAAAAAGGGCAAAAAAAGCAGATCTAAGAACCTGTGTCATCCTGGGTATGCTATGGTACTTGCTGATACACAAAGTTACTAGAGTGGTTTGAGATTTCCTTCTCTAGCTTATTTTACAAATGAGGAAAATGAAGCAAACAGATTAGAATGACTTGTTCAGGGTCACGCAGCTATTAAGTGTCTGAGGCTGGGTTTGAACTCATGAAGATGAGTCTTTCTGACTTCAGGTTGAGCACTCTATTCACTATGCCATTTAACTTATGCTTCCATAAATAGATATATTGTCTCTCTTCCCCCCAAAATATTAATTCCTTGAGAGTAGATACTATTTCCCCTTTGTCCTTGCATCCACAGGATCTCGTGTAGTACCAGGTGAATGTTAATAGCTAGATAGCATTTATAAAGACTTTAAGATTTGTGAGAGGCTTTACTTATGTTATTTTAACTGATCATCCCAACAACCCTTAACGTAGGTGCTGTTATTATCTTTATTTTACGGATGAGAAAACTGAGTCTGAGAGTGATGAAGTGACTTACCAAGCTTCATGAAGGCAGTCTATGAGGCAGAATTTGAAATCAAATCATTCCGACTCTAAGTCCACTGCTCTAACCATTTTGCCATCCAGTTGCTTGCTTAATAAATGCTTGTTGATAGATGGATTGATTGACTGATGTTGAGGAAGGCAATAGACTGGATGACCTTTGAGTTCCTCCCAACTTAGATTCTCTAATTGGGTTCTAATCTCTTCTCTACTTGAGCTACTTCAGGCAATTCACTTTCCATCTATGATCTTCAATTTCCTTGTTTATAAAATCAGAAAACATGTATCTTAGAGGAATTCTTGCCTCGTCTTCATATTTTTTGTATGTTTCTTGTTGCCTCTTGTCTGGAGACAAATCCCAGTGATGAGATAATGGGAGGATTGCAGGGAGATCCAAGGAAGTGGTTGTATCTTGCTGGAAGGAGTGTGTAGGCAGAAAACTGGGGTCACTGCCACCCACACTGTGAGCTCTCTGCCCAGACACAGCTAATGCTCTAAGGAAAGCAGCCTTCATACCAGTCATCAACCATCAGAATAATTCCCACCACCTCTTTCTCTCTCACTTTGATGGCAGCTGTCTTCTAAGGTAGTATTCAGACTCTGCAGGAATTTATTTTCTAGTCATTGTAATAGAAATTACCATAATGAATTAATTTTCTGTTTATGTAGATTAATATTCATAAATGGATATTTAAATAAAGATGCAATTAAAAATAGGAGCTTCTTGATGACAGAGGCCTCACCTGGTTCCCTTTGGGTGCAACCTCAGTACTTTCAATAAATGAACTTTTAGAAACAAGGAGGAGGGGTAAGGAGTATTCAAAATCCTCCTCCACTTAAAATAATTTTTGAAGGGTTCTTGTATACACATGCTACAATGTTAAATGAAACTTCTGACCTTTAGGTTTCCTGAGATAGAGATTTCCAGTGTAGCACACACTCTTTCCTAGGGATAGGGGGAACGGATTGGGGGAGGGTGAAGGTCATCTGGTACATTTGCCCAGATGGCACAATTCACACCTTTCCCACCTTATACTGGTACACATACTCAATATGTGCTTAGTAGATTCAGCATCTGACATAGACCACCACAGATGCATGTGGATAACCTAACATGATGGTTAACATAAAAGGGGAGAAGACCTAAGGTCAAACACCAAAGTCATCATCATATGGCACCTCCCACCTTTTCCATTTCTCTCCCCAGTGCTTGTTAAGGCTCCATTTAGGTCTTTGTCGCCACTGTTTTTTTCTCATTAGTCAGGCTTCTTTCTATCAAACACCCAGACACCTGTAGATAGCCTAGCTAAAAGAAATATTCCAACCAAAATTTTAGTGCCATCAACTGTTCCCTGAATTAAGAAACCTTCCAGTACGGAATAAAACGAGATAGCACATTTCTCTTTATACTGATCATGGCAGCCCCCATACTTGGTTTGTTCTAATCCCACCATAGCACCTTCAAATCCTCGCTTAGACATCAAACTCATAACAACTAACATAATAATTCGTCATTAAAATATTAAAACCTTTCTACAAACACAAGGAACCATTAGGGCCTTTTTCTTTCTTTCTTTCTTTTTTTTGGAGGGAAGAAGGCAAGGCAGTTGGGGTTAAGTGACTTGCCCAAGGTCACACAGACAGTGAAGTATCTGAGGCTGAATTTGAACTCAGGTGCTCCTGATTCCAGGGCCAGTACTCTATTCACTGCACCACCTAACTGCCCCCATTAGGGCCTTTTTCAAAGCAGGATAAATGTAGTACACAGATTCACCATCTACTTTTGGGAATAATTTATGGATTGGGATAATCTGGCTCACCTAAGCCTATTTAATAATCATCCACTGGCCCTTAGATTGAATTTGTATTGAGTTTGACTTTGGTCCAAGATAGCTCTCTGAGGTTATTTTTTTTTTTTTTTTGCATTATTATAGAGGTAGCTGGAAAGCACTTTCACAAATATTGGGATATTTAAACTGTAGTAGAGAATGAAGCTAAAGATATACCATATGTTATATTATGCAAATTAACCTTTTAAAGGTTAAGACAATCTTCCATCAAGTAATTCCTCTAGACATATTGGCAGCTTAGTCCTTCTTACATCAGCTTTCCTGTGATGATTGATGATATATTTACTCTGTCTGTCTATGTGTTTTTATGCACGTGTGCCAATGTGTGTATGAGAGGAAATATATTTGGATATGTATGGATAGAGGGACATTCTCAGGTCAGCAAGACTTAGGTTCAATCTTCCCTCTGACATATACTGGCTTTGTGATCCTGGGAAAATTAACCTTACTTTAATGCTTTGTAAGATCAAAAGAAAAAGAATGGCTATTAATCTTCAATGGTGGAGGGTATTTTCCCATTGGGAATTCCTTACACTAATAAAATCACAGCTCTAGACCCATATAAAAATATTGATTGTTGATGAATGCATAAGTATATATGTAATAGTTCTTTAAGGTTTGCCAAAGGCTTTTGAAACATATAGTAACCCCTAATTCCTTTCCGCATGACTTTCCCAATTGTTGCTTCTATGCATTGGGGGAAGCATAAGAAAGTGGGAATTTCTTGTGAGTTTTGTGGAAGCTTCAGATGAAGTACAAAGGCCAGCAGATGACACAGAAAAGGTTTAGAAATTTAGAAATGCATAAAATATATGTATAGTACTGTGTAATATCAATATTTTATATTTGACACCATAATTCAGATCTCTTGTCTGGTATGAAGGGAGGGTCAAAAAGTATTACATGGATTTTCCAGATCACAGCAGCACCATATACCCAAACCCCATGATTTAGAAAAAATAGCCATGTATACACACACACGTGCGCGCACACACACACACAGAGTATATCTGTATCTATATCTATATCTCATACATAACGTTTAGTTCCCATCATAACACAACCTTTTAAGTTATGATAGGGATTATTATTCCCATTTTATAGAGAAGAAATATAAAGCCTAGAGAGCTTCAGTGACTTACTTTTGGTCACACAGGTGGAATCTGAACCCAAATCTTCCTGACTCTAGGTCCAGCAGCCTTATTAGACGACCGAACTGCCTCTCTCTATTCCTACATAGAGGTGACCTAAGTTCTACTCCTGCTCAATAATACTGGCTTCTGAGAGCTCATAGTACTTTTTGCTTGATCCACTTATTTAACATGTATCACACTCTATCTTGTGCTGTTCATTTTTTTTTTATGAGGAGGATTTGATCTGTTCCTTCAACTTCACTGTGAACTTCCCAAGTCCAGGAACCATGGAAGTCCAGGAGCTTATCTCTGTCCCTTACAATTCTCAGCATTGGGTTAGGCTTAACGTAAATGATGAATAAATCATTGCTGTTATTCATTTTTTTGTTGCTTTTGACTGAGAAACATGACCCCAGACTCCATTTTATGTTGCAAATTGTAACATGAAAGAACTTGTTGGAATGGTATTGCATAAAGGGCTTCTCTGTTTTATATCTATGCCACAATTTATGCTTAAAGTCTATGGACGGTGTTAGTTCAATGAATGCATGAATGAATGGAAGGTTACTCTCAATAGTGAGTCGGATATGAAGCCAGAATTTTTTATATGAAACCACAACAATCTATATGCTAGAAGGGCTTATATCCCGTTATTAACTTATGCCAAACTGTATTGTGGGAACTAACTCTACCAATTTGTAGCACATTTGTTGGTGTTAGCACCAGAGGAGGCTCCTCAACCCTGTGTGGGAATGAGGTAGCCTGAAAAGCAAAAGACTCAGAATAGTACAGGAACAAATGAAGCATCACCCTGCTGCCTGTACGTTCCACAAATACTATTTTGGCCCCATTGTATTGCCCTTGTTTCCTGGATTACTTGGCTAATTTGAGAAACCTTCTGGTTTGAGTCCTCCATGGCAGTTTGTTACCATGTTCCACCTTTACCAGGGAGATTCCCTGTGAACGATGATGGCTGACATTTCATTGGTATTTCTTCGCTGAACTCCTCTCATGAAGCATTTTCGGTGTACTTCTTGGCCAGAATGTGACTCAGAATCTTATTGCTTCCTAGCCCATATCAACAGAGTAACACACACTCATTTTCAGTTCTTTGTAGAGATGGTCAAGCTGACTTGAATAAGACAACAAAAGCAGGTCATACCTCTGGTGAACTTGAAAGTTTCACAAAGTAATTTACTCATAATAACCCTTTAAAACAAATAGAGGAGTGTAGTGCCAATACAATATTCATAGCACTGATGGTGACTACAGATATGCCGGCATAGTTTTTAATCACAAAATATAAAAGACTCTCCATATAGGAGACAGAAGTGAAACAATTATTCAGACACCAGAAAACCAAATTCCAATATCAGAAAGTCAAATGCATCATAGTAACAAAGAAGTTAATTCACCATAACATGGCAGAGAGACACACCATCCTTTAGCCTTCCTACAAACGAACACAACCCCCAGCTATCACAGCAGGAAGCAAACACACACTCACAAGCCTAGTGTCTCCTTGGGTGCGCCCTCTCCTCCCTCCATCTCTATCTGCTCTGACTCCCAACTTTCTGTGACCTCTGCTCTACCCTTCAGCAAACTCCTCCCACCACAGGCTCCATGTGATTCTGTTTGGCTTATTAGGAGGCAGAGAAGATCTTCAAATTTTCTGAGGAGTAGGGAAGATATTCAAATGCCCATTACCATCACAAAGAGTTTTGATTTTTCCCTTTTGTGGAAGATAAACCAGGATCAAAAGACAACTGTGTCTTTCCTGTGGACACACAGACTGAAACACCAGTGCTGAGTCCAAGATTAGTGCAATGCCATCATGTTGAAATAAGGAGCAGAACATATGTTTCTTTCTAAACTTTAAGTGAACCCTCATTTTGGGTGGTTTAAAGTTGATGAATGGATTTTTTTTTGGAAACACACACACGCACACACACACACTCTCACACACACACACACTCTCACACAAAACCTCCCCCTCCTCTCTCCTCTTTCATGTTTCCAGTTCCTGGTGCTGTCTGTTACCAGATTAGGGTATTTCACGGTTCAGATGGGAAAATGGGGGTTTAGCTCATTTTTGTTCTCCCTACACTAGGGAGTTTGGCAGGCTACCAAATTCTCATCAAGGTGATGCAATGCATTGAGATAGACTGATAATAGCTTGCAGATTGTAGGAGACAGAACTGAGCTCATTGGTAGATAGAAGAGGGGGATCAGCTCCTGATTTATCCCTGTGACACCCCTGAGTGTAATGTTCCAACCTAATTAGTCCCCAAACATGTATTTCTACGTATCTTCCCAAACCGTCTATTCCAGATCTGATGAGGACAATCACAGAATCATAGCATGTGGGAAAAAACTTGAGAACAGTCAATATTAGGGCTACATTTGCACATGGAATGTTAGAACTTGATCCAAAGGAACTTTGGAAGATAAAGTGTTTCAAAAAATGGAAAAGATCCTACAACACATAATGCTAGAATATGGAATATTGGAGCTCAAAGTATGAACAATGGTACAGAGGAAGGGGATAACATGGAAAGACTGAGGGCCAGTTATAGGTAATGTGGGGTTGTAAATGAATTGCTGCATATATGTGTCTACTTTTGAATGCAAGTTCCATGAGAGCAATGACTTGTCTTGTTCAGTTGTTTTCAACTGTGTCTGACACTTTATGACTCTATTTGAGGTTTTCCTGGCCAAAAATATTGGAGTTATTTGCCATTCCTTTCTTTGCTTCATTTTACAAATGATGAAACTGAGACAGAGTTAAGCGACTTGCCTAGGGTCGCATAGCTAGTAACTCATCTTACTTTGCATATTTGAGTCCCTCAGAACTTTGCACCGTCTTTTTCACAGTCAATGCTCTATAAAATTAATAAATTTGTTGATTCATTCATAGACAAAAGACCTTGCTTTGAATTTAGTGTCTACTTTTTACTTTTTCTTTCCAGATAATTCACTATGCTCCTTTGGACTCTCCATTTCTTCCTCTGAAAAAAAGAGGAGGTTAAGGAAAGATTCCTTTCTACCTTGAAATGCTATGATCCTATATAGGACCCTTTGGAAGAAATCATTACCTGGCTCAGCAATGGTGTCCTTGTTAACCTTAATCAGTTTTTTGAAAAACCTCCATTGGCCAACAGCACTAACAGGATCATCTGAGTAAGAGGATACAGTGCTCTAGATGGGAGGTCCAGTAAAGAACCAGTAAAGGTTCAGTAAAGATTTTTATTAATATTGTTTGTTTTCACCTTACCTCAATTTTTTTCTGTATCCTTTTCCCTCCAAAGGAGCTCTGCTTTATAACAAATAATTTTCTAAAAGAAGGAAAAGCAATCAGCAAAATTTATCAATACATGAGATTTTGTAGGACTTGGGTTCAAATATCTCCTCAGAACCTTAGTAGTTGAATGACCCTGAAAAATGAGGAAGTTGGAAGAGCTGGCCGCTAAAATCTCTTTCTAGCTCAAAATGTTATGATCCTATGGTCTTTTGTATTGCTGGTCACTGCCTGGCCTCAGCAACACAATCCTCAGACTGGTCTTGTGTCTTAGTTTTCTGAGAAACCTCCACCAACCCCTGTGGCATCATCTGAGTAAGAGGAGAGAATGGCTCTATAGGTGTAATGAGAATCTGAAGATCTTTCCTGCCCCTAGGCCCTTTAAATGGCTCCAAGAATGTTCCCTGATTTGAAAGTATAATCTGCCTCCTAATAGACTGAATGTGGTCACATGGAGCCTGTGGTGGGAGGCTTGCTTTTTGGGAATGGCCACACCTTGTTACTTTGTAATTGGACAGTGGGTCAAGAGGGCTGTGACATTCTCTGACCCAGGAGAAGCCTATATATACTCCCTGATTTGAGGTTTCCTTCGGGGCTCACTTTGGAGAAGAGTTGTGTGATTTAGCCAGATGAGACTCTGGGAAGCTGTTGAGCTCCCTGGCTTTGAAAAACCCAGATGTTGATGCTTCCCTCTCTGGTAACTTGAATAGGTAATGGATGTGATGGTCAGATGGTTGGAAGCCCATCTGCTGATCTGTTTCTTGGTGTGTTTGTAAGTTGTGTTTGTAAGTTGTGTTTGTATTCTCTGGAGTTCAGGGTGCTGACTTTTTCCCCTGAACTAGGTAAATGATATGTTTGTTTGATTAAAGAAAGATTGTTAACCCATTTTGAGTTGCTTTCTTTTAGTAAAGCAGATCTAAGAACCTGTGCTAGCAGCTGCCCTAGG
>CM053595.1:271007615-271018168 GCA_028646575.1 Pseudocheirus occidentalis | reverse complement strand
TGGTTTTCTTCTATATCTTTTTCCCTACCAGAAGACCATCCTTTCTAATAAGTAACTTTCTGCAAAAACAGGAGCAAATGGAGAGTCCAGAAAGGGACTATTTAAAGAGAATCATTTAGAAGCAGTGAATGAATTCAAACCTAGGTCTTTTGACTTTGAATAAATGAATGAAAAAGGAAAGATTTATTAAGAACTGGTGATGTGCAAGACACTGTGCTAAGCTCTAGGGATACAAATGGGCAGTAGGTTGTCTTCTTTCATGGGATGTAAGCTCCTCAAGGGCAAAGACCACCAATTTTTGTCTTTGTAGTGCAATACTGAGCACAGTATTAAAAATATAGGAAGAGCTGAAGAAATGCTTTTTCATTCATTTATTATTTAGTATTGATTTCATAATGTTCCCTGAAATTGAAAGTAGAAGACAGAATGACTAAAGGGTCCAATGAGGAGAGGGAATAAAGCTTGGCCAGCAGCTCTTTAAATAGAGTGGACTATATGAGGAATTCACTTCTGAAGGTAGTAGGACTACAGGATGGAAAATTGATATATGAAAGGGTTAAATCCTCCAGGGCACAGGTTCCTGGTTCAGGCAATCCAGAAGGTGGTTGGGCTCTAATGTTAGAAAGTAAGGTTATAGGGTCACAAGAGCTGGTCCAAATGAGATCCTGAGGCTTTCTTGTAGCTGAGCTGAACTCCTCCCTTGTCTTGTCTGCTCTATGTCTTCTGGTAGCAGCAACCTGCCTGATTAACTGTCTCAAACACAGCCTACCTCAAGAAGCTAGATTTTCTAATTAAGGCTCTAGTGGGACAAGCTCAGAATAAGACTAGGGTGATTAGTGGGGATGTGATGGACCAACAGTGTAGTGGTCCAGGAAGCAAAAAGGTACTTTTGTTCATCCTCTGCCACTAAGTCTTGGCACATCTCCCACTGGAAATTGCAGAAAGACAGCACACAGTGCTGAACTTGGAGCAAGGAGGATCTGAATTCAAAACAAGACTCATTAGCTTTGTTACCCTAGGCAAGTTACTTAACCTCTCTGTCACAGAGTTTTCTCATCTGTTCAATGGGTATAATAATAGCACCTACCTCCCTGGGATTGCTGAAAGGTATCGTATGAGATAAATCTAAAAGCATCATGTAAATGCTAGCTTTTATCAAGTCACTCTATGACCATGAACAAATCATTGTGTCTTTTGGGTCTGTTTTCTTCTCTTGCAATGGCAGGGATGAATTAAAAGAACTCTAAGAAATCTCCCACCATTCTATTTTCTGAGGTGATATTTGATCTATGTCTAGAATTAATTGGGAGAGAGGTTAGTATAGTTTGATCAGTAGAAAAATCATGAGCAAAAGTTTTATTGAGTTTAGGACTGCAAGGGACCTTAGAAATCAGCCTATGGGGTAGCTGGATGGTGCAGTGGATAGTGCATCAGACCTGGAGTCAGGAGGACCTGAGTTTGAATTTGATCTCAGACACTTACTAGCTGTGTGATCCTGGGCAAGTCACTTAACACCAATTGCCTCCAAAAAAAGAAAGAAATAAAAGAAATCAACCTCTCAGTCTTATCAGGGAGGAAACTAAAGCTCAGAGAAGTGACCATCCTTAGTCACATGGTTAGTAAACAGCAGAATGAACACTGAAATCTGGGAACTGTGACTCCAGTCTCAGCATTCTTCCCAATACCATGAAATCAGGGATAAGAAAATTTAAGATGAAAGCAAAAGGCAACGAGGAGCTAAATTTGGCTAGAGGGATCAGGAGATTTTTAAGGTCCCTTTCATTTCTGACATTCTATGTTCTAAGGAAGCATTTAAGTTGGGACCTGGATAATGGGACATTTCAGTAAATGGGCATATTTCCTGTAAGAGACTCTGGAAGTAAGGACTGGAAGGGGAGGTTGTGGTTAGGTTAAGACTTAACCCAAATGCTAATTCAATCTGTGACATATCAAGGCGTCTTACACTGGGATTTTACTCTAGTTTGTAACCGAAGGGAAGCATTTGTGTGACTTGAAGTTAAAGCTTGGCATCATGGGAAGTGCTGAGAGAAGCTGGGTAGTGAAAGGCCAAGAGAAGCAAGTATTTTGGAAAGGGAGGGACAACCTAAGGCCATCCCTGCATGGAGCTGGCTGAGTTGGTGTCAGAGCTAAGTGGGAAATTTCTGCAGGGATGCCAGTGACCCAGGAGGCAGTGTTGTGGTGGCATAAGGCGTCCCCAGGATGTGTCTGTTAAGCACCTATTACTCAGGGAAATTACAACTCTCGGGAAACTGGCAAGAAGAGAGCTCACAGCTGAGAAGCCAAGCATCCCTTGTCTAGCTCCGCAATCTGATTTTTTTGTTTGTTCTTCCTTGTTGAACACGTGGGGTTTGACAGTGATTTTGGTAATAGATCTTTCCTGCTACCGTTCTTTCTCCCAGCGTCTACTGTTCATATTTTTCCTCCCTTCTTCCTGCTGTTTATGTGCTAATCATCCTGACAAGAGTTGTTAACATGTCTGCTTATGATTGGTAAGGAAGGAAGTGGACAATTGCCAAGCATAGATTCTCTCCCCCCCAACTTCTCCTTTAAGTGATTATATGAATCCCAACTCTTCTTGTTGCTGTCTTCCCTTTTTGCTCAGCGGCAATGAAGTGTAACAGAAAGGGGGTTGGGCAAGGTTTTAGGGCTGACTTTGATTCAAAATCTACTTCTGATACTTCCAGCTATGTGACATTAGATAAGTCACTTAATCTCTCTGAGCCTCTATGTCTTCATCTCTAAAATGGGAATAATACTTGTATTGCTTCCCTCATAGGAGTGTGGTGAGGATCAAAAGAGACACAGATCAATGAGAACTTATTTGTTACTGTTGTTCAGTCTTGTCTGACTCTGTGTTGCCATGCCATGGAGTTTGTCTGTGGGATTTTCTTGGCAAAGATATTAGAATGGTTTGCCACTTTCTTCTCCAGTGTGTCCCCATTTGACAGATGAGAAACTGAGACAAATAGAGGTTAAGTGACTTGCCCAGGGGTCACACAGCCAGTAAGTGTCTAAGGCTAGATTTAAACTCAGATCTTCTTGACTCAATGACTGGTGTTCTATCTACTATATTACCTAACTGCTCCTATTAACAATGTATCAAATACTATACTAATCGCTGATGATACAAACAAAAAAAGTGAAAACCTGACCTCAAAGAGCTTACATTCTAATGGAGGAGATGATATCTAGATATATGTGCATCTTATATATGTATAAATGCATGTATACACATATGTATATGAAATGTACATAGGATATATTTATGCATACACAATACATGTACAAAGTAGCTACTGGGTAATTTTATAGGAGAAGGAACTTTGAAGCTGGTGAGGGGAAAGGGGGGAGGGCGCAAGAAAGTCCATTGAATTAGGTATTGAAGGAAACTAGGGAACAGAGCAGACAGAGATGAATTCAGTGAGGCATTTTAGGGTATCGAACAGCCAGTGCAAAGATATGGTGAGACAGTTCCAGGTAGAAGTGACAATAAGTAGAATGCATAGAAGAACACCTTATAAACCTCTTTATAAAACTTTATTAACCTCTTAAACTTGATACAATTGCCCACTATCATTATAATGTGTGTAGGGGAGGGAACAAGCATTTATATGCCACCAACTATGTTCTAGGCACTGTGATAAATGTGTTATAAATATGATTTGATTGGATATTCACAGCAACCTTTAGAGGGAGGTGCTGTTATTACTCCAATTTTCTAGTTGAGAAAACTAAGGCAGGCAGAGATTAAATAACTTTCCCAGAGTCATATAACTAGTTAGTGTCTGTGGTTGAATTTGAACTCAAGTCTTCCTGACTCTAGGCCCAGAGCTTTTTCCACTGTGCCACCCAGCTACCTTAATGGCCAAAAATATACATATTATAAAAGGAAAACACCCACAATTTCCCTTACCAGTTTTAGGTCACCAGTTTCACCCCCCTAAAAACAGTAATAAACCTACATTAAAGTTTTTCTCTAATACCTCCTTGTGGGATGGAGGAGACCTGTGTTCTCCAAGGCCATTCCAATGCAGTATCCAAGTTCTGAGAGTTCCCATCAAGGTAGAAATATCTTTGGAACAGGCCTTGCAAACAGACTTCTGTCTATCACGGAAAATAGTTTAGACAAGTGAAGGGATAGTTATGAATAGATGATTGGTCATTTGTCATCATCATCATCATCATCATCATCAGCATCGGCATCAGCTTCATCATTCTAGATGGCAGCTTAGGAAGAAAGTCTATTGAGGTAGACCCAATTGAGGTTGTGTCACCAAGTGTTGAGGATGTTGGAGAGGGGATTCTGTTAATACAGGACTCAGGGTAGGTGTTCTTAGAGGCTCCTTTCAACAACAATTCTGTGGCTTAATAACTGCCTTATATTTAGAAAAAAGAATAGTGATATCCAGAAAAGACAACCACAGATCACAAGTTGACTTGAATTATTCAGTTGTTAGGGTTACTCATGATTAAAAAAAGAAAGAAAGAAAAAGATCTAATCAAAGGAAGGATAAGTGATTCAAATGATATTTCTGGGGAAATGAAACACATTGGACAATTGGACCATGTTTATTTCAAAGCCAGAAAAGGGTAGGAAAGCCACAACATATATAGCAATGTTTCTAAGTCATGTGATTCAACCACCTAATTCCGATGGCACTGAGGACATGAAAGGGTACTAGAAATCACATAGAATTGAAATTGGAATGCTTTGTCATACCTTCCAAGACAGCCAATTTAAACCAAGGGCAACTCTTTGATAATGGCTTCCTTAGCTAAAACTGAAATGTGCCCTTCTGCAATTAAGACCAAACATACTAAATCTAAGTCCTCTTCCCCATGGCAACCCCTTAAATGTGAAAAGACTCACTATGTACCATCAGAGTTTCTTTTCTTTCTGTCCATGTTACCATGTTACCATGTTATCTGTTTTTCTGCTCATACAAATACTTCATGTGGTCTTTTATATGTCATGCTTTGTATGGACCATTGCTAACAACATACCGTCAGTTTATAACCACCATGTTGTTTTTTTTCCCCACTGCCTATTGGGTTACTTGTAATTTTAATTTTCTAAGTTAATGGGGTTCCATTATTCAAAGTTATAAAACATTAGCAGGGAAACACGGGCATTAAAGAAATGAACTTTGGTGTTTGCCAAGATAAATAAATAACCTCTATGCTGAGATAGCTTGCAGAAGATTTGGGTAATATGATCATACACAGAATATCCCAAAAGTCTTAGTGAGGTTATTAAAAGCTTAAAACTACACTAAGACTTTTGGGACACCTTATACAAACAAGCATAATGTAAGCTAAGATAAGGAAAAATACCAATATGTGTTTTTTTTCCAGTGGAAGTTTGAAGGAGGGAGAGAGAGGTTCTTATTGGGAGAATCATAGAAGACTTGATGAGTTTTGAAGGATTTCACAGATGTGGTGGTGGGAGCAACATGAGCAAAGGTATGTGTGTTCATGGGCTGGTGATCATCCAATTTGGCAAGTATTAGGGCATGAAGAAGAATAAAAGGGACTAAGGCTGGAAAGCTTGTGGAAAGCAATGAATGATAGGTTAAGGAACCTGAAGCCTCAAGGCTATATGTATCCCTCTAGGTCCTCAAGTGTGGTCCTTTCAATCCAAATTTCACAGAGCAAATCCCTGTAATACAAGGACTTGTTCTGTAAGACTATAAGGCCACCCTCCAAGAACTAGAAGGTCACATGTGGCCCCCAGGCTGCAGGTTCCCCCCATGGACTAGGCTACTAGTAGAAAAGTCTTTAATCAGGAAAAAAGTACAAAGAGTTGGTATTCATGAAATTTTCTTTTTCTACTCTTCTGGAAAGGAAGCCACTGTGTATATTAAGAGGCAGTCTGACTCAGGTTGAAGTAAGCTAAACTTAGAGTTAGGACACCTTAATTTGAATCCTAGGTCTCATGTTTGCTAGCTGTATGAGCTGGGATTCATCAGTTTATCTCTTTAAGTTGCAGTTTCTTCATCTGTAAAATGGATCTAATAGTGGGCTTCCTTCTTTGCAAAGTTGTGGGGGATCATGCCTTCTCAATCTTCTAAAGTGCTATAGAAATGAATTAAGAAGAAGAAGATTATGATCAGGATAATTAAATGCCATTCAAACCCTGAGCCCCCACTAAGAAGCTCCTTTACCAGGTGGCTTATGTGCAATGCCCCTAGCTCCAATCTGCCATGCAGGAGCTTCTTTCATACATTACAGACACTAATCATTTCCCATGCAGTTGAACAACTTAATAGGCTGCAAAAATTTGATAAGACAATTTAATTGCCAGCTTTTATGTATCTGCTCAATATAGCTCTGCTTCTCAGGAAGGTAGGCTGGAAGCGTTTGTGGAGGCATTTAATTAAAAGACTAAAACAATGGAACCCGATTATGGAACTTCAGCAGTCACAAACCCAGAACACATTCTCAGGCAGCAACCTTTTTATGGAGTTCCACTCCTGGAAACTTTACATCTTCTGGATGACAAAACTAGCAAGGTGAGGCTGAATGACTCAAATTATTTGAAATAGGAGTACCCTCACTTGAGAGCAACATCACAAGAAGGTCACCAAGGAATGTTGTTCCAACAGGACAGAAGAACAGTTGTTTTTTGGAAGTGGGTAATTCAACATGTACAGAGACATCCCCAGGAGAGTGTAGAGAGGAATGATTGAGTTGGATTTGAAAGAACCAAGTTTACCATAATTTGGAAATGTGTAAGATCTGTTCCTTAGGACAAAATAGAATTATATCATTCATTAACTCCCTTTGAATCCTGTCTTGTACTTAAACCCTTCTTGAGGAACAGAACTCTACAACTCTGAGCCAGCATAATATCAAAAGCCCTTGATGATTCTTCTCCCCTCCCCCTCCCCTTCCCTTTTTTCCCATTTCCTCCTCCCCCTCCTCTCCCTGCTCCTTCTCCTCCTCCTCATCTTCCTTCTTGCAGGAGGGAAGGCAGAGCAATTGGGGTTAAGAGCCTTTCCCAAGGTCACACAGCTAAGTGTTAAGCATCTGAGACTGGATTTGAATTCAGGTCCTTCTGACTCCAGGGCCAGTGCTCTATTCACTGCGCCTCCTAGCTGCCCTGTCTCTATCTTTAACCTTATTTTATTTATCAATTCATTTATCTATGTGAGTATTGAAGTATATTTCTTTCTATAGCTATCTATGCATATGTATATATATATATGCTATATATGCATATATGTATATGTTTGTATCTATTTTTTTGATGAGGGGGTAGAGAAAGAGAGAGAGAAAAGACAGAGAGGGGGGCAGTATCCAGCATGTAAAGAATTCAGTGAAGCATAAACCACAGTCTTGATCTTCAAGGAGCTGATAGTCCAGTTAGTGAGAGAAGGCACTACTTAAGATTAGCTTTAGAAGGAAGTGAGTTCCCCATCTCTGGAGGATGTATGAGTTCTTGTAGGGTATGTGGTTAAGGGGATTAAGTACTTAATTTGGGCTAGATGCCTTCTGACTGTATGCAGATTTCTACAAATATGAGAAGAAGTATGTTCCAAGTTCCAATTAAATGGCATTGGAATTCAGGATTTATTCTGAGGCCCTGGGCTGAACACTAAATAGGTTTCCATAGATGATGAGGAAGGGAAAAGGCTTCTGATTGGGGTGAGGGAGATAGCAGTTTCTCACTGATGGAGGCATGTTTCATGGTGAGGAGACCAGTTTGACTACAGTGAATTTGTGAAATTGCCTTGAAAAGTATAAAGTACAGATGCAAGGAGTTATTATTGTTAATGATTTACTAATAATAGTATTCACTTTGAGCAACTTATTTTAGGTACTTTCAAAAATAATTTTTACTCTTCTCTTCTTGTTTTCCAAGTAAAATAGCTATATGAAAGAGAAAGTGAGATGCAGGGGAATTAGAGTCAGTCCTGGTTTTGAATCTGGATTTACTTCTTATTATCAGCTGCCTTGGGTACACTTAGTCTAACCTTTCTGGGTCTCAGGTTACTCATCTGCAAAGGAGGGGGGAGTACTAAGCTTTTTTCAACCTGAAATCCTGTGAATTTTAGTAAATACATGTCAGGGGGAATTGTTTTTGTCCAGATTTCTGTTGCCAAATCCAGTTGCTTCTACCATTGTAACATCTCTCGTCTACACCTTCTTTTTCTCTTCTACTACTACACTCAGCTTCAGGCCTTGTCACCTCACATCTAGACTATTGCAATAGTCTGCTGCTTGGTTTCCCTACCTCACCTCCCTCTTACTATAACTGTCCACCACTCAGTCAAATTAGTCTTCCTTCAGTGTAGATCTGACTGTGTCACTCCCTTATCCAATAAACTCCAGTAGCTCCCTATTACCTCTAGGATCAGTCAATCACTTAACTGGAATTTATTAAATATCTATTATATGCCAGTCACTATGTTTAAGGCTATTATAAAATCATCTTTTTGGTTTTTAAAGGTCTTGATAAATTGGTCCCTTCCTACCTTTCTAGTATTTTTATGTTTTAATCTCTGTGTATTCTGTGAGCCAGTGATACTGGCCTCCTTCCTGTTCCTCACAAATTATTGCTTTTCCAGACTCCCTCTATTTTAATGTAGCTCATGCCTAGAACTCTCTTCTTTCTCATCTCTACTTCCTGACTTCCTTGGATTTCCAGCCTAGCACTATTGATTATAAGCCCCTATAAATGTGTTTCCCCCTCCCCATTGATGATGAATTGGTCAATCTGAGTTAATTAGCTTTTTGAAATGGATATTTACCAATGTGGTATGCATGTGCAATTGTTATAGAAACATTCCTCTAAGAGTTGAGGGCAGCTGTCCCCAAACATAGGGTCCTTGTAGGGTTGGTTCACACAATTGGTCACAATTCACATTGGTCACATTCCCAAGTGGATGAGTGACTAAAGGGTAAATAACATAGTTCCCTTATACTAGAATTCTTTTTTTCCTCTGTGTTCTCATGAAGTTCCCCATATGTGTAGCTCTCTGCTGGTGCATTTAAAGTGTCATTGAGGCTACCTGTTCTTGTTGTATCAGATTTATTTTTAGCTCCTAATGTAGATGCATCATCCCTTCTCTCCTGGGGTCACTGCTGCTCATGGATGGATGGAAGATCTAAATCTTTTGATCTTTCAAAGTTCCTAAGTTTCTTCTCTGGTAGAAAGGGGGAGGAGTAGGGATAGAGTGAATAGAAACTCAGCCCTCTCCCTACCTGGACTCTGGTTACAGACAGAGTCTGCTTCCTTAAAGTACTCTCAAAGCTTGACAGTCTTGCTTCTGAAATACCTTCTCTAATATATGTTAATCCAGTGGCACGTCTAATTCTCTCAACCAATCCCTATAGATTTCCATTGAGTTATTATCTGACTTCATCCAAACACTCAAAAGTACTTCACTCCTCCTGAATCTATTAAGGATTTATTTATACTTGATTTAGAACTTCTGTTGATTGATTAATTCAATAGAGATGTGTAGGCTTTCTGTAAGTACGTTAATTGATATAGGGCATGTGTAGGAACTCCCATCCACTAACACATATATTTCTGCCTCTCCATCTTTTTGTTTTTTGCTTTTTTGAAGGACAATTGGGGCTAAGTGACTTGCCCAAAGTCACACGGCTAGTAAGTGTGTCAAGTGTCTGAGGCCGGATTTGAACTCAGGTCCTACTGACTCCAGGGTCAGTGCTCTACTCACTGTGCCACCTAGTCATTCCCCTCCCCCCACCATCTTTCCATTAAATCTATGTGGAGTTGGATTGTACCTTTAAATAAGTCACTTTTGCTTTCTAGGTCTTGTTTACCTTAATTAAGGGGGTATGAAATATGTGGCCTCCCCCTAATATTCTGCATTCTACATTTCATATTTATGCTCTAATATTCTATGATCTGATAACTATTCAATTTTATCTCCTATACTTCTCAATATGTATTTCCTGTGATGATCAGGCTGGCCTCCTTAGGATTCCCTGAAAATGCTGTATTTATTTGCACTTTGTTTCTTAATGTAATAATTTTTTTTAATGTAATAAATTTTATTTGTTTTATTGTTTACATCATTCATTTTCATGAGATTTTTGAATTACAAATTTTCTCCCCATCTTTCCCCTACCCCAACACCAAAACAGTGATCCCACTGTAAAGCTCCTCCCCTAGTCTGCTTTCTAACTTTCTGGTAAGGCAGGGAGGGTCTCCCTACCCAAGCCCCTGTATATCTTGATTCCTAGTTGCAGGTATTGCAGAGCTTTTAATTCTAGATTCTTTTGGTTCCTCCCTTGTCACCCACCCCTGCTGGAAGGACAACCAATTCAACACAGGCTGTGTAGGTGTGATTATACAGGACATCTTCATAGTGGACATATTGCGACAGTGATATGTCCCTTCTTCCTATCCCTCCCCCCCCCCTTGTTCTGTTCTCTAACCTGTCCATGTCTCTCTATTGAAGTATGAGCATCTAGAGTCCCTCCCCCAGACCTTGCCCTCCCCTCTATCATCTCGCCGTTCATCCCCACGCCCCCTACTCTCTTGTGTGGCATGATGC
>CM053595.1:270961845-271007115 GCA_028646575.1 Pseudocheirus occidentalis | reverse complement strand
ATTCACAATACACTGATCTTCCACTCCTGGGGCAATCATCAACTTTAGTTTCCAAACAAAGTTCCTAGACAACCACACAATCCTTCCACCCCTTGATTTCCAACAAACCTCAGTTTAGTCCAAGTGGAGGCCTTTTCTTCATTTTGACTCTGGGTGGTCTTTCCGATTCCCTGGATCCTCCTCCCTGGTCCCAGCTCCCTGAATCTGCCAGACAATCACCTAGATTCAGGAGCTGAAAGCTTACAGGTTCTGGTCCAGTCCTTAGGGATGAACAGCTCCCAGGTCCTTGTCCAGTCCTCAAGGCAATCCCCGGCACACACTGAAGTTCACCAGATTTAGCACACCTCAAACCCTTCAGGACTTCTCTTGCCTGGAATTCAAGGATCAGCCAGGCCACCAACAAGCAAAGTCCCATCCTGCTCATGTCTTCAGTCAGCCACTGAGGAGTCAAATCCAAAATCTGTCTGTCTCTATGAAATTCTCCTGCTTATAAACACTGGTCTTCTCCCAAGTGAATAGGGGAGTGTCTCAGCCAATAGCATTCTTCCATGTCAACAGGGGAATTCACACCTTCCAGACAAGGCTCACACCTTCCATATAGAGCTCACACCTTCCAGACAGAGCTCACACCTTCCATACTTAGGCCTAAATATCCAACAAACTGATTACCATTACACATCCTCATGGCATCCTGTCCAAATGATCCAATGGGTGCATACCAATCTATACTTATCTGAACCCCTGTGTTTCCATTTCAAAATGTCTGCCCTGTTCTGCACCTTTCATTAAGAATGTTTGGAAATTCTCTATTTGATTAGAGGTCAATATTTTTTTCCTGTAGAATTTTCCTCAGTTTTGTAGGATAGGGTTATTCTTGGGTAAAATATCTTTTATCTTTTGGAAAATGGCATTCCTAGTTTTCCTCTCATTGTTTGTGACAGTTAGTAAGTCTTCTATGATCCTGACTGTAGTATCTTGATATATGAGGCATGTTAATGTTTTTTTTTCCTTCTGAGATTATACTTTATTTGATCTGGAAGTTTTGGTTTTCAGCACTTTCATTCCTGTGAGTTTTTATTTTAGGATTTCTTTCAAAGTGTGACTAGTGGATTCTTTCTATTTTCACTTTGCTCTCTGATTCCAGGAGATGTGGGCAGTTTTTATTCATGATTCCTTGAAATAGTGTATTCAAGCTTTTTTTTACTTTTTTGTCATGATTTTCAGGTTGTTTCATGCTTTTTATATTATCTCTTTGACCTGTTTTCTGGATCAACTGATTTTCATATTATATTCCTTAAGTTTCTTTTTTTTTGTGGATGTTTTTCCTCATTCCCCAATCTTTTGACTTTTTTTTTGTCGACATTTCTTATTGTCTTATAGAATCATTGTTTCCTGTTTGGCCCATTTTACTTTTCAGGGAATTCATTTCTTGGGTAATTGTTTTGGCTATAATTCTGACTGGGAATAAAAATACTTGGATTCTTGTCCCAATTCTGTCCCTATTTTCTGTGTGACCTTGTACCACTTAGCCTTTCTGGGTCTTAGTTTTTTTCTTCTGTAACAAAAGGAGATTTGACTGTATGACCTTTAGTGACAAATGAATGGGACATGCACTGTTCTTATTTTTATTCTTCCCTCTCTAGCCAAAACCCCAAATTCCAAAATCTGGTATAATTTACTCCCTTCTTTTATATGTTTCTCTTGCCTAACTTTTTATCCCCACATAATATACTACCACATAAAGGAAAGAGGAAGTGTTTTCCTGACAAAAATCCTGTGAAGGTGAGAGTACAAGTATTGTTATTCCCACAGTATAGCTGAGGATACTGAGGTCCAGGGAAATCACAAGTTTTAGGAATAGCATAGAGATCTTCCAGTCCAAACCTTTCATTTTACAGATAAAGAAACTGAAACCTAAGGAAGGGAGGGCAGCCTGCCCAGAGTTAGACAGAAAACAAGGATTTAAATTCAGACTGTTTGATGAAAAGTTTACCAGCTTTTCCATGGATGATTGTAACAGCAAGCACCCTAGCATGCCCAGGATGGCTGCTAGCACAGGTTCTTTGATCTGTTTTTCTAAAGGAAAGCAACTCAAAAGGGGCTAACAATCTTAGTTTAATCAAACATGTATCCTTTACCTAGTTTAGGGGAAAAAGTCAGCACCCTGAACTTCATAAAAAACACAAACAGAAGTTACAAGCTGACAAAAATACAGACAGAGAAAATAACAGTTCAACAAACCAATAGACAGGGCTTCTAGCTATCTGACCATCACATACCTATACAGTTAGTTATCAGAGAAAGAAGCATTAACATTTGGGTTTTCAAAGCTGGGGCAAGGGGTTCAATGACTGCCCAGAGTTTCATGTGACCAAATCACACAATTCTTTCCATAAGTGAGCCCCAAAACAAAACCTTATGTCAGGGTATTTATATAACCTTCTCCAGGGTCAGAAGACATCATAACCTTCATGAGCCATTGCCTAATTATGAATTAACAGAAGGTGTGCCTTTCTGAAAAACAAGCCTCCCCTAAGCAAGCTTCTCTTCTTGGGCTCCAAGTGAGAGACCCATTAAGGGGCAGGGAAGATCTTCAAATTCTCTTACCATTACAACGATACAGTCATGATCACAGCTAGTCACAGGTGAACTAGAATGCTAACCCAGGGTCTTTTATCTCTATGACCAGTGTTCATCAGATTGGACAATTTGACCGCCCCATTCTATGAGCATACACAACTTTTTTCTATCATCCATTTAGTCTCTTTTATGCTGTCTTGGATTAATCATTTTCCCATCCCTTTTACATGTGAGTTTGTGTACTTTCTGTATATTTGTATGTGTGTGCATATGTGTACAGACCTTCCCCAACCAGATTACAAACTGTTTAAGGACAAGGTCTTTACCTTCCCCATTCTGGGTTCTTGGGGGCCACCAATCTGATTCAGAGTACAGTATGGGCATTCAATACATGGATGCTAGCTGCCTACCTGAAATTAATTTTTCAACAGTTGAGTTATGCCTGGCCGTTGTCTAGCTCATTCTCAGAGAATTTTTTTGCCTCATTCTGGTTTGCTTCAGGAAGCTTGGCTCGATGATTTCTTTTATCCACATCATTGCTAAGCCCTGAAAGTTTCTACATTCCGTAGCTAAATGCCCAAATACCAAGATAGCTTTAATGGCAAACCTAAATGGAACTCTTTCCTTCTGGACCTGTGACCTGAGCTTTTGCAGACACTCTTTCTCACCTGTGGGTGACACAATTTAATTTCACACCTGTCAGGAGATCTTTCAGGATGTACCTTGTGACTTTGCTGCTGATTATCAGGCTCTGGACATAATAATAGGAAGGGAGAGTTATCTTTATTTGGCTACTATACGATAGTTAACAAGGTACGAATAACGTGGTAGAAAAATAACTGTATTAGGAATGAACAGACCTGAGTTCAAGCCATTCCTCTTTCATGAGCCTCTCATGTTACTTTCAAGAAGTCACTTCATCTCTTGGGATCTCTTTTTCCTCATCTGTAAAATGGGAACAAGAATACTTGAACTATTTACCTTGTAAGGCTATTAATATATAATGAAAATAATAATTTACATTTTTAAAGGACATGAGTTTTCACTTTACAATAGTCCTATGAGATAGTGGAATTTATATATATATATATATATATATATATATATATATATATATATATATATATGTGTGTGTGTGTGTGTGTGTGTGTGTGTGTATGTGTGTGTGTACATGTTATTATTTTAATCTTCATTTTATAGTTGAATAAACTGAGGCTCAGAGATAGGAAATTAATTCCCTAGGGTCATGTAGCCAAAACTAGAAGAGCCAAGGTAATGAAGGGCAATGCTGTCAAACTGAAATAAAATTGACTTCCAGATGCATGTTTACTTAGATAATCACAAATTAACATCGCCTATATTTTATTTTTGTTTATTTTGTTAAGCATTTCTGAATTACATTGCAATCTCAACAGTTTTGTAGGCCTTTGACACTTCTATGTAAGGGGATATGCACTGGAATTTAATCCCAAACTGGATCCTACAGCCAGCTCGTGATGTATATAAATGACTTGATTCATTCATTCAGCAACTACCTACTATGTGTCAGGCACTGTACATAGGTATTGGGAAAATAAAGATAAAAATGAAATAGTCTTTATCCCCAAGGGAGGTTGCATTCTATGTAAGAGAGGTAGAATATAAATGTATATATCAAAAATGCAAGGTGATAGAGGAAAGGACACCAGTACCTGGGAGAGGGATGTTCAGCAATGGCCTCCCATAGAATGTGGCATTTAAAGTGAGTTTTGAAGCAAGCAAGGGATTCTGAGAGATGAAAGAGAAGAAGGGCTGCTTTACTGTCATAGAAGGGGATAGCCATTGAAAAAGCATGAAAATCAGAGGAGATATGTTATGTGAGGAGCATGAGAAGGTTGTAAAGGGTTTTGTAATCCAAATAGAGAAGATGATGTTGGGTTCTAAGGGCAGTAGAAACCTTCAGGAGTCCACTGAGTATGGGAATCATGTGGCCAACTCTATATTTTGAAAAAGGTAAAATGAAAATGAAAAAAGACAAAATGAAAAATTGTACCTATCCTCAAGTATACTACTACTACTCTACTACTACTACTACTACTACTACTACTACTACTACTACTACTACTACTACTACTACCAGTACTACTATTACTGCTGCTACTACTACTACTGCTACTACTGCTACTGCTGCTGCTACTACTACTACTACTACCACCACCACTTCCCACTACCACTATTACCACTCCTGCTCCTCCTCCTCTTTAACTAATTGAATTTGATCTACATAATAATACATTCAGGAGAGTGGCTTTTGTATGGCAAGAATGATTTCAGCTTTTGCTGTCAAGATGTCTATTGGTCCCTATTATAAGATACATTCAAACACAGACTCATCACTTTCCACTGAGTAGATTTTAGTAAAAAGGAAACTAAAATTCCCATCAAGATTTACACAATGTCTATTATGTTATAATTACATTATATTGTATCCTATCCTATCCTATCCCATCCTATGTTGTTATGTTATGCTATGCTTATGCAGCTATATATCATATCATATCATATCATATCATATCATATCATATCATATCATATCATATCATATCACATCATACTATATTATGTTCTGTTGTGTGGTGTGGTATGGTATTACCTTACCTTACCTTACCTTACTATTGTTATGTTATGCTATGTTATGTTATTTTATATTGTTATGTCTTTATTATATGTTATGCTGTCATATCATGTCATATCATATCACATCACATCACATCACATCACATCATATCATATCATATCATATCATATCATATCATATATCATAGCCTATCCTATCCTATAATGTTTTTATATTATACTTTGTTGTATTATATCATGCCATGCCTTGCCATACCATACCATGTCATGCCATATGCGATAATATATTATAATAACACTACAGAATAATATCTAATTATATTTGTTATATAACTATACTTTTAATTATATTATAATAATATATTCCAATTATTATTATACTCATATAGGAAGTCTGAGCACTAAATATACTTTTGCAGACTCTGTATACCTATATATACAGGGATAGAGATGAGATCTCTGATTTCATTGGTACAGGTTGGCACCGTCTCTGCAATATATTGAGTTGCATTATTTCTTGGGTCACTAAGAGTTTTGCCGAGATTTTCTAAGAGTCACCTAGGTCATATGTGTCTGAGGCAGAGCTTAAACTCAGGTCTTTCTGACTCCAAATCTAAGTACTTATCCACTCTGGTATCATGGGAGTTTCTTCACTGGAGGATGGCATAGTAAAATGGAGGTGTTAAAGCTTGCACTACCAACGTCATAGGGTCACTGTGAGACTGAAAGGCAATAATGTCCCTAAAGCTTTTTGCCCCCTGTACAGCACTTGGCATAGTTGTGAGCCGTCTGTAAGGCGTGATGACTATCATACCGAGGAACTGTTCGTAGTTATAACACTACAGTAGACAGTTTCTTTCTAGGACTTAGAAGGAAGATTAGATCCTAAAAGTGCCAGCAATCCCTGCCCGTGACAGAAAATGTAGACTATTTGAAAGGCAAACGTTTCCATTTCTTTACCAGGAGTTTCTGATAATGTATGTACAGACAAGGTGTTACTTTGAAGTTGGAATCATGTCTTTGATCAAAAGCATACAGTCTCCCTCATGTCTCTTGGAAACGGACAGCAGTTTTTCTGGCCCAGCTACGTTTGAATGCTCTGGACAGCAGAGATGACATTTACATGAAGCAGCAATCTGAGGAATGTAGGAGATAAGACAATTTCAGCTGGGAGTGGAAGAAGAGAGCTAGAACTGAGTTTAAATCAAGCAGAAGTAATAGCATGTCATCTTGCCATCTTCTTCTGTACCTGGTGTTAATTAAAGGCTTGATAATGGGACTCTGTCAGCATTTGGCGGAGGAAAAGTAAACCTGGGTTTAAATTTATAGATGATAGTACCGTTAATCAGTATTAAAACAAAAAGGTTTCTGGCAAATCTTTCCGGTTTTTCCTTGCCCTTGTTTTAGGACTGGACAATTAATTTGTGAAAGTACTGCAATTTCTGAAGTGTCCTTCATTTGGACTCCTTTAACAAGGCATTTGAAGTCATTGAATAATTACAGAAAACCATAGACCACAGGACCCGGAAGGGACCTCAGAACAGAGAATGTTAGACTATAAAATGTCAGAACTTAGGTGGGAAAACATGTTAGAATGAAGAATAATAGCATGTAGAACATAGAATGTTAGAAATGGAAGACACTTAAGAATGTAAGACAATACAATGTTGAGCTTAGAAGGGACCTCAGGGCATAAAGAGATAAAGATGAAAGGGTTCTTCTCCTTAATGATAATAACAACTTATTTACATGGTGCTTTTAAACTTATAAGTATTTTGAACGAATTACGTCATTTAAATATCACAGGCAGTTGTGTGGCACAGTGGATAGTGCACTGGGCTTGGCATCAGGGAAGACCCAAATTCAAATTCTTCCTTAGATTTACTAGATTTGTGACTTGAACAAATCAGTGAACTCTGCTTCTGCTTTCTCAACTGTAAAAAGGGGCTAATGATAGAATTTACATTGCAGGGCTGTTCTGTGGATAAAATGAGATAATATTTGTAAAAGCTCTTAGCATCCTATAGGTACTTAATACTTACCTACTTACTTCCATCTCAGTGGAGGTGAGGGCACTGAGGAAGCATGGACAGATGGAAGGAATGTTGACTTGGGAGTCAGAGACCTTAGTCTGAATCCTAATGCTGCCCCTTATTACTTACATGTTCTTGGGAATGTTCCTTATCTTTTCTGGTTTTTGGTTTCATCATCTATAAAATGAGTTGATTGGACCAGATGACCAATAAGGTCCCTCCTTAATCTGTGATTCTATGAGAACATAAAATAACATTAATACAACATATGATGTGAGAACTGGAAATCCAGTTCCATTATACAGATGATCAAGCTGATGATTTCTGCCATATGCAGTTAAAAAAAAACTTTTTAAAGCTTTTATTTTTGTATTCATCAGCCCTTCCCACTTGCCAAAACCAATCAGCTAATTTATCTCTTACAGGATTGGAGGGGGGAGGGGTATCCTGTGTGTGTGTGTGGGGGCAGAAGAGTTCCTAGAGGTATAAAGTCAAAGCCCTTTAGAGTTGCAAAGGAACTCAGAGGTTATCTAATCAATCTTGATCAGTTTACAGATGAGGAAACTAAGGCTCAGAGAATTGGTTTGTCCAAGTCATACAGAAAGTTAATTGCCCAGTGAGGGATTAAACCATTATCCTTTCCCAATCTCAAATCTTCCCTAAGTGAGGCTCTGTTTCTAGTACTTTAAATTAGTTAAAATTTAGTCATGAGATAAAGCATTTGGTTAAAATGTAAATTCCTTTGACAGCCAAGGAAATAATAAAGGCAAATTATTCCATTCACATTTAAGAGCTCTGAAAGCTTGGATTTGTTGAAATGATAGGCTTAATTCCAAATAGAACATTATCTCATTCACACATCAAGCTCTGTACTAGGCTCTGGGAGAGGAAAAGTGAGCATAACTTACATTATCACTTCAGAAGAGGGATAAATCTCTTCTGGCTAATGTGGAAGTAGAATATACTCAAGGAAGACTTTTAGGAAGAGGGAGCTTTTGAGCTGCGCCTTGAAGGGTGATTAATATTTCAACAAGAAAGGAAAATGCTAGAGGGCATTCATGGTCTCTAAGGAATAAAAGGAATGACCACAGAACAGGCATGTAGTAAGAATCATACGAAACAGGGAAACTGGGCTTAGGATGATTGTCAGAAGTTCAATTTGGGTATGCTGAGTTTGAGGGGCCAACAGCACTTCCACATGGAGATCTTCAGCAGAAATGGGAGACTGGAGGTCCAGGGACAAAAAGGGATGAGATAAAGATTTGGGAGCCATCTACAGGAGGGTAGAAGCTGTGGGGGTGGATTAGAAGGGGATAAATACAGAGAAAGGGGAAAGCTTCTAAGATAGTTCCTCAGAGATCACCCACATTTGCTGCAAGAAGGAAGAAAGAACAATCAGTGAAGGTCATGGAGAAGGTGTGCTCAGAGAAGGGGAGGAGGAGAATATGGTGTCATGGAATCCAACCCAGAAAGTGAACACATCCAGCAGGATGGTGTGGTCAACTCCATGGACACTACAAAGAGAGGTCAAAAAAGAATGAATACAAAGGTCACTGGATCTGGCAATTAGGAGGTCACCTGTGATCTCTTAGAGCAAAAGCTCTTCTCCCAGGGACCGTGAACTTAAAAATACTTTTTGATAACTGTTTTAATATAATTGGCATCCTTTATAATCATATCATTTTTATTTCATGTGTTTAAAAACATTATTCTCTGAATGGATTCCTAGGCTTCACCAGATTGTCAAAGGAGTCCATTACACACACACACATACACACACCGACACACACGGATAAGTATCTTCTGGTGGTAGGGGCAGAGGGCATATGGTACCAATGGGTACCAAATGGAGCAAGTTCTGGTCTTGGAGTCCTAGAATCTGGACTCCAATTTACCATTTGTTACTTATGTGACCTTGGGTAAATCCTTACATCTTTCCAGGCCTCCGTTTTCTCATATTTAAAATTTACACAGTGGACTAGAGATGCCAAATTCTGTAACACAAAACTCATCAGATTAAAATGTAATTTGAGAAAACTTTAGTATGATGAATAAAAATACAATATAACATAGATAATATTAATTTGTGGTTTTCTAAGTCAACATGTTGCTGCAGGGATTCAGTTCTAGTAAAGTTTGACATCTCTGACCTGGATGATTTTTAGGGTCTCTTTTAGCTCTAAGCCCACAATTCCAAGCAGAAAGAAGCCAGGGAATAGAAAGAAGTATAGGCTATTTTCATGAGCAATTTTAGGCAGCCACATCATGTATGGAGGGAATGATGAGCTTGAAGTCAGGAAAATATAAGTTCAAATCTTGTCTCAGACACTTGCTAGCTGTGTGACCCTGGGAAAGTCATTTAACTATGCCTCAGCTCCTCATCCAAAAAATGAGCTGGAGAAGGAAATGGCAAACCACTTCAGTATCTTTGCTAAGAAAATCCCCAATGGGATCATGAAGAATCAAACATGACTGAAATGACTAATAGTAGCAACAAGAAGTTATGAGTTAAGTATGAGTGAGGAACTGAATCAAAAGATTTGTGATAATCGATAACTTATTAGGGATATTTTGGCTTTGGGGAAAGTTATTTGACAATTACTGAATCAATAAGTTGCTTTTTTACATCTGTGAGACTTTCTGGCGCATCTTTTTTTGCTCTTTGGCCAATATTGCTTTCTTGTAAGTATGTATATGTAGGGTGTGTGTGTGTTTGTGTGTGTGTGTGTGTGTGTGTGTGTGTGACACAAGATACAAAGGCTTTATATATAAAGTGCATAAACCTATAACTGACCTATTTGCAGCAGAATTTCTGGTAACCTCATCTTTTCAAATTAAACATATGATGCCTTTTGTCAAAAAAAATAAAAGGTAAAGTACCTTGATAGTAATCCGTGTAACACTGTGAAGTATTTGAGCAAAGACTTCTGGATCTTATACTGATAGCCCCACACTTTTCTATTGTTACCTAGGAGCTAGATTTCAGTCAATATACTTGAGGTGATGATTCTATCTTTTATGACAATAATAATGAGTAAGTTTTAAGTTTCTCATCCAAATTACATTTTTGTGAAGTTGGATTTCTTTTAACCTTAGAGGTGATCAGAAATTTTCCTTGTCCTCCTTCTTTTGGGGCTGTGTCTTGCCCCTCATTTCCTCTTAATTTTCTGTAGTAAAAACTTTTATGGATGTAGAATTGTTCATTTTATTCTTTGCACTACTTGACTCCTTGCGTCTACTTAACCTCTTGACTTTTACTTTTGATTGCTAATTAAGAGGATCTAGAATTTCTGGTGTGTTTATATTTCCCAGAATCCTTTCTAGCTATCTCTTGTTGTTTCCTCTCATAGGGCAAGGTGGCATTCAAATTCTCTACTACATAAATCAGCTAGATAGTGATATTATTTTCCAATACCCTTCCATATATGTTCAATTGCTCCCTCAAGTCCCTTCTGCCATGGTAGGATTTGATACCTATCCTGAGGGGTATTTTGTGATGATAATAAGAAAAATATATATCATTTCCACAGTCCTTTAGGGCTTACAATGCCCTTTACACATATCATCTAATCCAGTCTTCACAGAAGTCCTGGGAGGCAGGTGCTATTGTCATTTCTGTTTCAGAGCTAAGGAGACCGTCATATGAAAAATTAAGTGACTTGTCCAGTTTCACACAGAATTAGTGAGAGACCAAGGCCAGATTTGAACTCAGGTCTTCTTGACTCCAAGTATAGCACTCTAGACATGGAACCCCCTGGTGATGACTCCTCTACTCCCCATCCTTTGGGTCTTACCTTTTGAGGCCTGAAATATATATGGCTATATCTTGACCTCATGGTCTTCAACTTTTCACTCTTAAGTTTTCAGTAGTTTTCCCTCGATTTCTGTTCTTATTTTATTTAATTTAGGCTTGGGGATGCAGTTTTTTTTTAAACGAATGACCTTCACTATTCAGCAGTACATTGTTATATGACTTGGAACTGAGAGTGCTCCTAACAAAAGGCGGTATGAGCCTCTTGCCTCCTCTTGGGAGATTCATTTCCAAGTTTATGATATAATATTGGTGCATAATGGAAATATTCATGTATTTAGTTCATTTCCTCCACATTCATGGTTTATTTGTTTAGTGCTGGGTGGCATCTGCACTCAAGCATTTGTAGCAGGTGGGGTAGCAGTGTTTCTGATTTGTTTCAATGTATTTGGAGCCTTCTTGGGGAGATGGAATATGAAGGGGGTCCTCTTTCTTTGCTGTCCTCCATGTCAAAGTGATCATCATGGCAGTCTTTAGCACGGCCACCCTGCAACTGGATACTGCTCTGCCAGTTTGTTAAATTTGTAGTATCTTCAAATCCAAGTTGGTCAGTATTTCAGTATCCATGCTCGGCCTTTATAACTAAGGGGTGTAGTGTTAGGGGCAAGGGAACAAACACTTATTAAGTACGTACTGTGGGCTAGGCACTAGGCTAAGTGCCTTAGAAATATTAACTCATTCAATGCTCACAACAATTCTGTGAGGCAGAATTTATTTTATTGTTAAGGAAACTGAGGCAAAAATAATTAAGTGACTTGCCCAGGGTCATGGTTAGCATGTGTTTGAAGACAGATTTGAACTCAGGTCTTTCTGGATCCAGGTCCAGCCTCTATGATCCTATGTTTTGTTGTTTGGTCAATTTCCAGTTGTATCTGACTCCTTGTGAACCTGTTTGGGGTTTTCTTGGCAAAGATAATGGAATAGTTTACCATTTTCTTCTCTAGCTCATTTTACAGTTGAATAAACTGAGGAAAACAGGATTGAATGACTTGTACAGGTTAACACAGCTAAGAAGTGTCTGAGGATGGATTTGAACTAAAGGAGATGAGTCTCCTTGATTCCAAGTCTGGCATTCTATCCCCTGTGCCACCCAGCTACATCTGTGATCCAATAAAGGCCATTTTTTTTATTTGAGGCAAGATCAAAGGAGAAGTTAGTGGCTAAAGGGATTGAGATGTTAGAGTTGTGAGTGAGGAGAGTTTGAAGGAATTTACTTTTAAAGAACTTAGTCCTTTGGGTAAATAAGAGGAACACTAGAGTGGATAGGGAGAGTCTTAGAAATGTTACTGTGTCAAGTGGGATGTGGGAAGTCAAATCAGAAATGAATAATAGAATCACCATGAACCCTCATCTGGAGTAAATAGTTTGGGATTCAAATTAGCTGCTGAGTTGTACTGTATTGGGCAGAGAGGACAACTTTGGTGGGAAGGGAAATGAAAATATTCTGTTCTCAAACTGATGGGATTTGAATCTCTAGAATGACTCTTCTGTATTTTGTAGGTAAACAATAAACCTTGGAACCTTAACAAGACCATTGGAGATAGGAGCCTTCCTTAGAGGGTTATCAACATCAGTTCTTCACATGGAATATTCTTCTCTTCCTTTGTGTTGTGTTGTGTGTGTGTGTGTGTGTGTGCGCGCGAATCTGGAAAATAAGACAACTAGATGACTAAAGAGAAAGCTAAAAGTGAAAAAGTAAAAATAAAAGCCATCCTTTTGTCTTCCTCCTCATCCCATCCCTTTTCACCTATCGTCAGTCAGAGTTGAACATATTGTAGAGAACAGTTTCTCATTTACATAGGAGGCAGGGTGAAACAGAAAACAAGAGTGAGTACTAATCCTGATACCCAAAAGCTGGGTGAAAATAAGTAAATCATGCACCTTCCCTGATCTAGATTTAAATATGTTTCACTATTTATAATATGAAGGGATTGAACTAGATGACCTCTCAGATCCCGTCTGGGTCAGAGAATCATAGACCTTTAGAACTGGAAGGAGATAGAAGGCTCTCAGTTAGTCCAAAAGTCTGATTTGACAGATGAGAACCCTAAGCGGTAAGAACCTCTGAGTGGTGGAGCAACTGCCCATGGCTGTACATTAAATAAGTGGCAGAACTTCTATTCTGCCTGATAAAATGAAAATAACTGCCTTACAGCACTTCTGAAACAAAAATTAAATTTGATTTGGCTTCAAGAATCTGAATGAAATGGCAATTTTTTTGAAAGAGTAAATAGTATTTTATTTTTTCCAATTACATGTAAAGATAGTTTTCAACATTTATTTTTTATAAGATTTTGAGTTTCAGATTTTTTTCTCCCTCTCTTCCTCCTTCCTATCACCCCTCCCCAACATGATGAAATGTCAATTTTGATTAAACCTAGCCTTTTTAGTGACTTTTTTTTTCAGAAACAGGGGGTCCTTTGAGCTTAATCTCAGTCAGAGCTCAAATTAGGGATGGTCAAGATACGCAATGCCTATGGCACCTCATACAAGGAATTACAATGTGGGATGCTTTTGAATATTTATTTTTTAAAAAAATCATTTTCATGCCAGCAAATTCTACTCTTCAGTGAAGAGATCTATTTCCATACAATTCCCGGATTTTACAGTTGGAAGGGACCAACATCAATGTCAATTGCAACCTATGCCCCTCAAAGAACTTCACGTATGACACATTTGATACATGGCCATCCAGCTTCTACTTGATGACCTTTAATGAGGAGGAGCCCACTGTCTTCCATTCTACTTTTCTATGGTTTAATTGTTAGGATTTTTTCCTGATATCAAACTTTTATTTTCCTTTTTTGCAGCATCTACTTGTTACTCCCAACTCTGCCTTTACAATGAATGCTCAAATAATTCATGTGTTTTTGTCAATGTGCTGGGGTCTGTGTATAGATTTTAAGAGGTCCATGAATTTGAAGGGAAAAACCCATTTATTTCAATCTCATTGCATTCCTTTGTAATACTATGTATTTTATTTTATACACCCAAAGACATCCTGAGAATGGGTTCAAAAGTTTCGTTAGACTGTCAAAGAGGTACATGAAGAAAAGGGAAAGGATATAAGCCTTTACATAGAATTTACCATGTGTCAGACACTGTATTAAATATTGGTCACATAATAAAAGGAAAGATAGCCTTTGTTGTCAAGGAGATGAGACAGAAAAGCAGGGTGTAGACATCATGGTGTACCTAGCATGAGAATATCTTGTTCTGTGAAGCTGAAACCAGGCAGGGCAGAAGATGCAGAATGGAGTGAGTCAAAGGTCCAATTTCTGCCCCCTATGAAGGAAGGCTTTAGAAGGACTTTGATACTCCACCCTCCAGTCCTCCTAACAGAGAGGGAGAGGAGACTGAAGGAGGTACTATCAGTCAAGGTTTGGGTAACCAACTAGGTAGAGCAGCAAATGCAAAGTGGAATGAGAATTCCTTGTTTGATCTTTCTTGTTAGCTCTTCAAATACTTGAAGACAGCTATCATATGCTCCTCCTTCCTCTCTCCCTCCGGTTTTTTCTTCCCAGTGTGAAAATGACTAGTTCTAGGACCATAGAGTAAGAGATGAGAGATTTCAATCTGGCAAATATTTTAGATATAATTGAATTCATTTCCCCTGATTATTTTTTTAATTTATGAGGTAACAGGCTGAGAAATGGAACATGATTTGCTCAAGTTCACATGGGGAGTTAATGGCAGAGCAATTCCAACCCAGGTCCCTGGTTTCAAAACTTTGCTTTTCAACCTTTAGTCTTCCAGTTTCTTCAGCCAGTCCTCATATATGATGTATTCAAAGTCAATAGGCATTTATTAAAGTCCTACAATGTGTCAGGAACTGTGCTAGGTAGGGGATAGACAGAAATGAAACAGGGTAATCAACAAGTAATTATTAATCACATTCCATGTCAGTCAATCAGCATTTATTAGGTAACTGCTACATACCAGGCCCTGTCCTAAGCACTGGAGACACAATGAAAAGCAAAAACTATGACTGCACTTGAGGATATCACAGTGGAATGGGGGATACACCATGCAGATGAGCATGTGCATAAAAGATAGATACAGGAAAGATTGTAGATAATCAGCTGTGTTTGTTAAATGACATTTTGAAGCCTTCTCAGCACAATTTCTAAACACAGCCTAGGTTGTATATCTGACTAATTCCATCTCCATCCAAGTACAATCATACAGAATCATAGAATATTAGAGATGGTAGGGACCTGAGAGTACCAAATGCTATTGCATGAATAGCAGAATGTCGGAGCTATAGGGACACTTAGAGATCACGTAGCCCAACCCCCTCTTTTCAAGTGAAATGAAGTCTTTGAGAAGAGATGTAAATAGTTAACATTTATATAAAATCTACAATATGGCAGAAACTTTACAAATTATCTCATCTGATCCACAAAACAGCTCTCCCCATTTTACAGTTCAGGAAACTGAGGCAGGCAGAGATGAAATGACTTGCCCAGGGTTACACAACTAATAAGTGTCTGAGGCTTGATTTGAACTCAAATCTTCCTGACTCCGTGCCCAGGGCTTTATTCACTGCGCCACCTCACTGTCAGAGCCTTGTGGCTCCCAAAGTGGTACTCTTCTCACCATCTTTATTCTCGTCTTATTAGAAATTGCTAGCTGTTTTGTAAATCCCAGACCAAGTATTTTCTGAGAGTTATCTACTCTACATTTCAAGAAGCTCGGTAGCTTAATATATTGGACGCAGGACATTGAGTCAGAAAGCCCTGAATTAAAATCCTGCCTTAACTACTTATTAGTTGTCTGACTATGGTCATGACACAGGTAACTTAACCTCTCCCATACTCAATGTCCTCATATGTGAAATAGAGATTTTAATAGCACCTACTTCCTAGAGTTGTGAGCATCAAATGAATGTGTAAAGTGCTTTACAAATCTTAAAAGAGCTATAAAATTAGCTATTGTAATTCAGCAAACTTTGGAATAAAGTAGGTTACATTTAATACAGAAACTAGTAGGTTACATGTAATATAGAAACTTTGGTGAAAAGTAGGTTACCTATAATATAGAAACTATTAGAAGTCCATCTATTTGTCAAAAACTGTGAGCACGACTTCACAGAAGGAAAACTGAATCGGAAGACTGGTGGTGTAAGTGAAAGGAATTCAGAATTTAAAGTTTTAAGTCATGGATTCAAATCCTGAACTTAATACACAGGTACAATATTAAATTAAAGTACTTCATTGCTCTGTCAGTCAGCTTCCTCTTCTGTTGTATTGAAAGGATTGGATCAGATAATGTCTTAGATTACTTCTATAGTAGATTTAATTATTTAGTCTTATGATCCTAAATGACATTCCCCCTGAAGGGGGAAAATAAAAGATAGAAGCAGTTGAAAAAATAGTAGAAAAACACAAGGGTCCAGAAGGCAGTTTAAAAGACAAAATTAAACATATATACAACTAAAATTTTAGAATATTTTAGCCCTTTCTGGAAAGGAGAGCTAGATTTATTGTTGATAGAGAGCCTTTTTAAAAAAGGAATGTGTTTCTTGGCAAGGAGTCATAGGGAGGTGGAGTGAAGGAATCTTAGGAAGAGTGGGAAGCAGGAGGATCACAATGAGATGAAGGATGTTGGCTGGAAATTTCCTGGAATGTTTTGAAAGGAAATGGAAAGATACTTTAAATGCTCCAGGATGAGATGGAGACCTTGGTACCAAGGTCCAATAAGAGTCTAAGAGATAGCAGGATATTTGATTAACATTCTCTATCTTTTGGGCAAATACAGGCACCATGATTGCCAAGTTAGTTTATAATATATGTCATAGTCAGTTTTTTTCTTCATCAATCTAATCAGTAATACAGCGCCTTTATCTAATTTTAAGTGGTAAGACAAAGCTCTTCAAAAGCTGTCTTGTACCATAAGGAATTCACAAATACTAAAGCTGTACTACTTTCAACTTGAACCTACTAGAAATCAGTCAATCAAGCAATCGATCAACTGATATTTACTAATCCCTTTCTGTGTACTCTGCATTCTGCTGGACACTAGAGATATAAGGACAAAGGTGAAATAAGCCCTGCCCTCAGGGAGTTTACATTCATCTGTGTTTAAGTTGGTTAGGGAGACAACATGGACATAGATAAATCATATATTTGTGTGTGCACATATGTGTGTATATATACACACCCACACCCATGCATACACATATGGATCACACATATGCATATACATATGTGTATATGTATGCACACATGTTTTGTGTGTTCATAGCTGCATTTATGTATATGTGTGTATATGTGTGTATATACATATACACACTTGCATATGTTCAAAGCAGTGGAGGGAGGGAGATGCTAAGAGCTGTGGGCATCAGGAAAGGTTTCACACAGATGGTCATGGTTGAGCTGAGGTCAATGACAGGACTGTAGCTCAATAGTTTTGGAGGCCATCTGAAGCCTGGAAGAAGATGGCAGAAAGGTGGTAGAACAGGTCAGACGAATTATCCCATAGACTTTGAGCTCTTTCTCTTGGCTGGTCTATAGGATTGGGTAACCAAGGGTGATCAGGGTGGGGCATGCTCTGTGTCCCCACCAGAACATCTGAAACACCACCGTGTAGTGAAAAGAGTACTGCATTTAGAGTTTGAGGTCTTGGGTTTGAATTTCTGTTTAATATCTCTGAGTTTTAGCTTCCTTATGGCTAGGATGAGACAGCTGGGCTTGATTAACCCTGAAGCCTTTTGTAGCTGTAAAGATACCGTCCTATTATCCCATCATGCAGGCTTTGATATGAGGGAGATCAAAGTACCTCCCAGGGAATTCAGCAAGCATTTATTAGAAATCTATTATATGTAAGGCTGTCATTGGCACTAGGGGATACAGAGATAGATCTCACATGGACTCTGCCTTTGAATGCTTCTAACCTAATAGAATGAAAGACAAGTAATTATGATATGGGAGAATGGAAGCTAAGTGGAATGGGCTGCTCTGGAAAGTAGTGAGTTTTCTTCCTTTTGAGATCTTCAACCAGAGGCAGGATGACCACTTTGAGATAGACTTTAGGAGAGATTCTCTTTCCAGTATTGATTGGAATAGATGATTCTTGAGGATTCTCTCTGAGTCCGAAGATTTTGATTCTAAGCTAAGGGGGCCACAATACTTATTAGTGATCATTATAGTTAAAATGATACCTCACATTACTATAGCTCTTTGGAGTTTACAAAGCATTCCCATAAATTCCATGATGCATGAATCTCTAATTGAGTTAATAATAATTAATCATAATAACTGATATTAAGGTAGCACTCTAAGGTTTATTAAACACTCTCCTAATAATCTCCTATGGAGATCAGTGGTGCTACCATTTTTATCCCCAGTTTAAAGACGTGGACACTGAAGCTCTAAGCCAGGAAGTAAGTGACTTACCCAAAGTCATAAGACTATTAATTATCAGAGGTAGGACTCACAGGACTGTAGATTTAGAGTTAGGTCTTTTTAGTCCCCTTTATTTTACCAGTGAAGAAACTGAGGATAGGTGAGACTAAACAGCTTTCCCAAGATCACATAGGTACTAAATGTCAAAAATAGGATTTGAACCCGGGTCCTCTGACCCTAGAGACAACCATCTTTCCACTGTCCCATACCACCTCATTTACTGTGTTTGAAGAGAGGGCCTGTATTTTTTGCACTATTATCACCGATCCTGTTTTAAAATCAAACAAATAATATTAAATCACTTAGATTTTGGCTGCTCTTCCATAGGGTAATTTGAGATCTTTTGGTAACTGATAATCCACGTTGGTATTGGGGCTGAGGTATGTTTTTTCCCCTTGTGAAATATAAAGGGATTAGTTTTGATAAATATTAGAGAGTTTGCAAACAAAAATTTTTAGAGGTATTGGTGGAAAAAATTCTGGATTTGAATTGTAATCCTAGCTGTGTTTCTTTTGGGAACTTGGGCAACTTCTCTGGCTCTCAGTTTTTTCATCTGTAAAATGGAGAGTTTGATCTAGATGTCTTCTAAGGTCTCTCTCCAGCTTTAAATTCACAATCTCATGCTTTATTGACAAGGAGCAAGAGAATGAAACTCTTATGGTGCAAGATCGGAGATCTTCCTGATGAAGATATTGTTCCTGAACATTTGTATTCAGGTTAGATCCAAGCCAAAATAAATATTCTTTAGAGACTGCCTAGACTGACCATTTATTTTTACACAAGAGAAAAATGAGTAAGAGTGAGTATGCCTTTTTTTAACTTGCTGGGTGCCAGTTGGTCAAGGTGGGAGTAGAGAGTGGATCTGCCCTGTAGAAGATGCTTTATTTCAGAGCTGGTGGAGTCCTGATGAATAATTATGAAGGAAATGTTCATACCCTTAGCAGAGATCCCACTGCTAGTAATATACTCCAAGGAGATTAAAGACTGAAGGAAAGATTGGTTGACCACAGAACAAAATAATTATAGAATCACTTTGGGCAGTAGTAAAGAACTATAGAAAAAATAGATACCTATAGATTGGGAAAATGGATGGACAAATTATGGTAGATACGTTTAATGGAATATGACTGTTCTAAGGAATGATAAACATGAACAATTAAGAGAAGCATGGAAAAACTTATATGAACTGATGAAGTGAATTAGGCAGAACCAGGAAAAATATGCAGTGACTACAACCATTCAAAGGGAAAGAACAATTAAATGAAATGTAATAGTTGACAACTATAATTGACCAAACATAGACCTGCAGAAGAGATAGGAAAATATACCTCCCTTGCTTCATTACAGTGGTGGGGAACTGTGGGTGAAGAATATTTCTTATACTTTAAGACATGATTGCTTTTGAGTTAGGATTTTCCCCTTTATTCTTATTTTTAAAAAAGTCTTTGTTACAAAGGATGGCATGTCAATGGAGATGGATGTTTTGAAATAAATAAAACCAAAACTACCAGTAAAGTAAAATAAATTTTAAAATGTCATCTAGTTTCTTTTTTTTTTCATTTTACAGAGGAGAGAACTGAGGCCAAGAAAGGCGAAGTGACTTTCTGTCACATAGGTAGTGAGCTGCAGAGGTAGGATCCAAAGCCAGTAAAAATTCAAGTTGTTATTGATATTAAAAACTTAGCTGTGTTTTATATATGCTTTACATGCTCAAGAAGTCACGAGGGGGAAAACCTGAGGGGAATGTGAAGGGAGGGAAGGGAAGCAATACCCCTTTTGTCTAAAGAAATCAATCAGTTAATTAGCATCTATTAAGCATTTACTCTATGACAGCCACAGTGGTAATAAATGCCCTCAAGGAGCTTAAAGTCGAATGAGGAGAAAACATTCAAACAACTATGTACAAAGCAGATATAGACTGGATAAATTCGGAGTGATCAACAGAGGGAAAACACTAGGATTAAGAGGGACTGGAGAAAGCTTCTTGCAAAAGGTGAGATTTTAACTGGGTCCTGAAGGAAGCAATGGAATTTAGGAGGCAGAGATGAGGAGGAAGACAGGTGTAGGCATGGGGAAGAGCCACTGGAAATGTGGAGTTGGGAGGTGGAGTGTTTCCAAGAGTCCAGGATTACTGGATCACAGAGCCTATGATGAGAGTATGTAGATGTGTCCAGGGTTATAGATATGAGAGGACTGGGAATGTAGGAAGTGGTGGGAGAAGTAAGATGGTGCATATTTAATTAGAAATTTGAATTTTTATTCTGGCTCTGCTATTCACTTATCAGTGTCATTTTGGACAAGTCACTTGACTAGGTCTCTGAATTTTAGAGTTGGAATTAACTTTAAGTATCAATTAGGCCATTCTGCTTTAAGACATGTATCCTATGTGCAATAGGTTCAATAAGTACATACATAACCTATCATTTGATACCTCCAATGACAGAATATTCACTAGTTTACAATACAGCTCATATATATTTCCCATTATATCAGGATAACTGATGGTTAGAAAGTTCTTCCTTAGAGAAAACTGAAAATTGTCTTCTTATAAACCCCTCCCCCCCAACCCTACCTTAACACCCAATACCTTGGTCAACTGGACCAACCAAGTTAAAAGAAAAAGTAATGTCCCTTTTATTCATTTTCCTGATATATAAAAGGAAATACACTAGATTCCCCTAAGGTCCCTCACAATTCAAAACTGTTCTGATTTTAAATAAAATTTACCTTCTTTTGAGAGAATTTAAAAGTCTCCATCATCCTATCCAATTCTAAGATTTCCTATAATTAATAATAACAGACTGTTGGGGGAAATGTAATGCCTTCTAAAAATACCAAATGTTATGTATGCTATTTAACTTCAAAGATTTCATTTGAGACCTTTCCTGACCTGCACAGGTAGGTGTGGGAACAACCCGGCATCATTGACAAGAGAGGCCTATCAGATCACAGAGGGTATGCTTATCAAGGAAAGACAGTAATCACTGACTCCAGATATTTGGCTCAAATGTTCTCCAATGATTCATGATGCTCTTATCAAAATTCAAAAGGCACTTCATGAATCAACCAGGAGCTAGAAAAAAAATAAACAGTAATGAGCTCATTTCCATAGAAATGGGACTAGGTTTGTTGATGGGTCAACCAGTTTGCTATAGCTCGAATTTACGTTCTCTCTTTCATTTCAGGTGCTCTTATTTCATGCCTCATTATCTTCCATCTTCTTTATGTCTTTCAACTCTTTGTTCTCTAACCAACAATTGCCATTTACAGGTACTTCCCAAGGGGTGGCATTGATGATACGTCATGGCTACTAACCTCCCTTCTGTACTGTTCCAAATTTAAGCTGTGATCTTACTTGGATTTTCCTCTGGAAGACCATGTATGACATTTACTATCCCTTAATAGGGTTGAATTGACTGGCTATACCATTTAGAGACTAACTTCTTCCTTCTAGGCACTATTTCTACAGTTCAGGCTATATCTACTAGACGGACAATTATCTCTGCTTAGGGAGGGGAAGGCCTAATAATCGGGCTTTCCACTAGGTATAACTCTGTCTTAAATGTCGAGTATGACCTCATTCATACTGATTTTGTCTCACGTAGAACCATAAAGCATTTGAGCTAAAAGTAACCTTTGAGAATATTTTATACAGGGGGAAACTGAGCCTCAAGAAACACCACTGATTTTGCCCAAGGTTACACTGAAAAATGGCAGTGCTGCCTGTAGTACACCTACTATTTCTTCACATTATTTTCCACCCCCTCTGTTCCCATTTCCAAAATAATGTATGCGGATGTAAAACAAGGCAAAACAAAGGTTTTTTAGAAGAACAGGCCTTCCTGTGTCTGTTCTCTCAATCTGGTTGAGTTCACATTCCACGTCAACTTTTATCCAAGAGAAATTAGCAGTTACCATCCAGCATCTGTTTCAGATTTAACATTTTAATAGACTTCCATGCCTTCAAACTCACCACTCACAAAGATGAAAGTCAGAGTCTTGTAGCAGCAAAATTGAAAGCCTATGAAAGAGGCTTGTCATGAGATTTCCCTTTTGTTGAAAGGAAGGCTTCTCTTTATAGACCTATATGTTATGTTTCTTCACAAGATTTCTTATTCCCTGCCTAACAGAGCCATCATACCAAGTTGTATTTCTGTATAAACACCTCACTTTCATAACAACCATTTTTTTTTACAATGGCTATATTTTATACTTTTTTTCCTTTGAGTCCTAATTCTTTGGTCATTTTGAAGGATCATAAGACAGATGCCACAGAATGGTGATTTCTGCATACTAGCTACAAGATGGCTGCCTGACCATTTTTCACACTTTGGAGGGTTGGAATATCAAATACCATACTGGCTCAAATTGATATTGGATGCCAATTTCCTTGAACTGAAGGGAGTAAAACAGTAAACCATATCTGAGTTATATAAGTACAGGATGTCTCCAGATAGAAAATCTGCCATTGAGTGGGAGGGAAAAACAAGTTATAAATGCAAAGCTAAGGACTGATATCTCAATCTCCCTAGGTGCTTAGCATGTACTCTCTTCACACAGTACATAGACATTTAGGGCTTATTGGGTGAGCAGATGAATGAATAAAAAAATATCAGACCGCAGAGGCAATCTAGTCCAACCCTCTACTTGAAATAGAAATCTTCTTCATAGAATTTCTGAGAAATGTCTGCTGGAAAAGCCAAAGAACTCACTGTCTATTGAGGTGGCCTCCGTTTTTGAGCCCCTTTGATCAGTAGGAAGATTTTCCTTCTATGGAACTGAAATTTACTTGTAGACAACTTCCAGAAAAGAGGCAGAGAAACATTCAGCAGGAGAGAAATTCTTTTTTGCTATCTTGCATACCCGTATTTTAAGGTGGACAACAACAACAGTAACAACAATAAGAACAACAACAAACCATTAGATTTGAAGTTAAAGAAGGCAGATCTGAATCCCTGTTCTATGGCTTAGTGCTTGGGTTAACTTAACTTTTGGACCTCATATTATTTTTCTATAAAATGAGGGGGCTATAGTCATTGGCCACAAACTCTAAATCCATGATCCTATGAGATCCTGTTTCTTATATTAGAGGAAACACATACAAAAAGGCAGCTTTGATCATATCAGTTAGGTATATACATTATACTTATGCTACAGAGGTAGAACATCTGTATATACTCTATCCTGCTTCAGCAAAGTCAATGTGGGGTAGTAGAAGATTGTTGTTGTTGGTGGTGGTGGTCCTTCATTCTCAAAGAAGACCAATGGCATCAAGAGGGGGATGTCTTAACTTACAAGTGAATTAGATTTAAGTGAGAGAGAGCTATGCAAAGTCATCAGCCTCACTCCTCTAGTCATTGGAGTCCAATGGCAAGAATAGGTCAAGACTATGGCTATGGCCCCAGATGAAGCACTGTAGAAGGATTGTGAGAGTGAGTCTCTGGAGCCCTGCATTGGGATCCTTCTTCTGCTCTGGGAGCTTTAGTTTTCACTCCCTGGTCTTTAGTTTCTTCCACTACTAGTGGCAGATAATAAGTTCTGTCCTACTTCCCTCTCAGGTATTAAACAGCTCTTGATTTGTAAAGATTGATGGAAATAGGAACTATTTTTAGAAAGAGCCAAGTGCTCGAGGGAGGCAGCATGGTGGAGTATAAGGAGACCTGGCTTTTGGATCAAGATGAGCTGTGTTCAACTCCCACTTTTGGGAAATATACACTGCAAGATCCTGGGCAAACTCTTTAGCCTCTCACTGGCCCAAGCAGCTCTCTAAGACTCCAAGAGCAGAGGCATTGCTGATCTGTATTGTTAGAGGGCTCTTCCTCACTGGGAGTTTCTAGCACTGAGGAACCCCCAGGTTTAGAGTCAAAACAACATAAAGACTAAATGTGGGGTATGCCATAAAGTTAAGTGAATTCACACTGCCATCAATATGGATATCCCTTTCACCATTGCAGACCACTAGCTCTCCATGCCTTTTCCTCTAGTTTGATTATTTATTAAGCCTTTCTCTGCGTCTTCCAGAGAGGACCTGCTCCTCAACACAATGGAGAGCTTTCTCTGTTTTTATTTTTTATTTTTTGTCTTTTTGGAGGGGGGAAGGCAGTGCAATTGGGGTTAAATACTTGCCCAAGGTCACACAACTAGTAAGTGTTAAGTGTCTAAGGCCAGATTTGAACTCAGGTTTTCCTGACTCCAGGGCCAGTGCTCTATTCTCTGCACCACCTAGCTGCCCCTGTTTTTTTGTTGTTGTTGATATTTCACAGCTAGAAGTAAAACCCTTGGGTTGCCCATTTCTTGTCACACAACAGTGATGGTTCAGCCCATCTATATCTTTCTTAGTCTAAGAATTAGTTATTTTTGTAGATACAGGTACTTTCTCTACTAATGCAAATTCCTAATCTGAGGAATTCTGAGGATCACAGATTTGGAAATGGAAGGGAGTTTGGAGGTAATCTAAATTCAAACCTCCCATTTTACAGATGAAGATACTGAGTCCCAGAGAGTTTAAATAACTGTCATGATGTTATACCAGAAGTAAGAATTAGAGACAAAATTTGAGCCTTTGGGTCCATAACTACCAGATTGGGTAGATGGTTTTCAAGGCTGAAAAGTTCATCACCCTCTGTTCTGACTAAGTATGGAAGATGCTTCTTTAAACAAAGCCAAGATCCTAAGATGACAGGTACCTTGTTAATTTGTCAGAAACAGAGCATGCCATTTTGTGCTTGGTTAGCGACAAGGAGTACCAAACTGGTCTATGTCCTGCAGATGAAAATGAAAGTGATAGAGGAATCTACCTCTAATCTCTAGGGTATCTGGGAGAATAAACTGTTTCTTGAAAGGAGGGAAGAGATGGTTGAAACAAAGAAGACAATGAATATGAAGATGTAGGGGAAATTCTGATTAGGACCAGGACACTGAAGTATGAAAGAATGTGATAAAGGGAGGCTGAAGGACCACTGAACATTTGGAACAAAATAATAGGTATGAAGAGCTTACTGTAAAAGGAGAAAAGAACCACATCTAAGAAATAATGTATGTCCAGGAGCAGTTAGATGAGAGTTTGCCCAATAATAGGGCAGCTAGATGGTGCCATAGTGCACAGAGTATCAGGTCTAGAGTCAAGGAGACTCATCTTCCTGAGTTCAAATATGACCTCAGACACTTACTATCAGTGTGATCCTGGGCAAATTACTTAACCATATTCGCCTCAGTTTCCTCATCTATAAAATGAGCTAGAGAAAGAAATGGCAAAGCACTCCAATATGTCTGTGAAGAAGACTCCAAATGGGGTCATGAAGAGCTGGTCATGACTGAAATGACTGAACAGTGGTGCTCAACAGTGGGAGAAGGAAGGAAGGAAGGAGGGAAGCAAACAAACTTTTATTAAATGCCTACTGAATTCCAGGTAATATGCTAAGTGCTTTATAAACATTATCTCATTTAATCCCTATAAGAAGGAAAAAGAGATGAATTACAGGGTTGGTGAGTCCTTGTGAAGAGGCACTTGGCATAAACAATAAGACCTCCCATGCATAATGGAGATGTCTGCCATTTTCTTGGGAGATATGTCTGGTGTGTTCTGGAGAGGCATCTGGGTAGCATAATGAATCAACACTGAACTTGTTATCAGGAAGATATAAGATCAAACTTTGCCTTGTGCACTTGCTAACTGTGGGACCCTCAGTCTTTCTGTGTTTTACTTTCCTCCTGTGTAAACGAATGGGTTAGATTTTTTGATTTCTTCTCACTCAAAGTCTATTTTTCCATAATCTTATGATTTGGGAAAACCTGATGTCCTCTATGTATTTGTTTTCTTTGACATTCATGGAAAACTTCAGTTCATTTTGGGGGAAATTCTGTCTCTGATACTTACTTTTGGAGGGACACTGGGTAAATTTCTTTACTTCTCTGGACCTCTGAGAACCTCTATGGGTCGACTTCAAAAATGGGTTCAAAGGATGGAAGAGGAAAGAAATGATTTATTATTAATTAGACTAGAATTCACTTTTCCTTGTCCATAAATTAACTTTTTTTTGGTCAGTAATATGAAGAAAGGTCCTATGAATGGGATGATAAAGAGGGGAAGTACTGGGGGGAATCTGGAGGCACATGACTCTTTATTAGAAGAGGTTAGAGGAAGTGTGATGTTTTTTGATTCTTTGCTTTGCTTGAAGGGTATTGGGGGATAAGGGAAATATTACTCAGATGAGAAAAGAGAATAGGAAAACTTGGGGCATTTCACATGGTCTTCCAGAAGTGAAAGGTTGAATCAGGCATCCCCAACATTGTTTCCCCATTTCCCCCTCACCCTACTCTCTGTCTAATCACAGCTGATCATTCTCTGGGGAATATAGGTATGTATTTATGTTCAGAGGGATGACAGAATTGATTCTAAAATACAGAAGAAATGAATAGAAGGACTTAAGGCCCTGATTCTAGGGACAGTATTCTTAAGACATACTACAGTGCTTTCATTACAGATTTCTGATAATGGACCTTCTCAGACCATGATCTCTTCAAATAAAAAGATAGAGAAAGGAAGGTATAGGGACTATGTACAATCAGACTATATATTGGATTAGATAGAGGAGGAAGCAAAGATTTTCACTTACAGACTTCCTGCCTTATATGAAGGTCACTGACAGAATAAAGATAAAGCATTTATGCACACAGCCCATGAATGCTGGATTGCATTTCAGAGCAATCTAGCTGAATGAAAAAAAAGATTAATTACATTTATATTTCTTGGAAAGGAGCCCCATAAATTAATGCTATTCAAATTAAGAGAACAGTTGATGAGAAGGAGGAAGATTCTGGACAGCACTCTTACTTCAGCTAGGAAAGGGATGGGGAAAGAAAGAGAGAGAGAGAGAATGATAAAGATAGATTTCTTTTGGTCTTCAGCATAAAATTGAGAGTGTGGAAGGCAAGGGTGTTTGAGAAGAGCCTAAAGTCAGAGTTGCATAAAGAAAAGAAACTTCTGGTACATAGTGATAGTTTTAAAAAGAGGTACACATACACATACACACACAGAATTTACTGGAGGAAAAAACAAAATTAAAAAGAATTACCTCAAATATGAGAATGTTGAATTTAACAATGAAGATATAAAATATTGTCAGAACTTCCTGACCTCTAGGCCCATCCTCTATTGACCGTACCACATGCATATACACATACATACACTCTCTTATCTGTGTATGTATACAAAATGCATACATGTGTGCACATATAGATATATGTGTATATCTATCAATCTAATCTCTATCTTGCTCCCTCCCTACTTCTGCTTCTACCTCAATTTCTATCTTTACTTAGCTATCAAAATGTGAATTTAAATTTTTTCTGAATTTAAAAGTCATGTAACAGTGGCATATGGCTTCACTATGTTTTCATAAGATATAAAATATGTGCATAGGATATTACTCATATAAGAACTAAAACTCTTTTTTTCTTTTGGTTAAAAAATAGCACTTAAAACCTCTCCCTATGGAGAGCTAACAAAGCACAATGGAAAAATAACTGGAATAAGAGTCAGAAAACCAGGATTCAAGTCTCATTCTTGCTACTCACATATTCACAAGGCAATGACCTTAGGCCAATCCCCTTCTCTCTTTGGGAATAGTTTTTCTCAACAGGTAATGATAATCCTGGTCCTATGTCTCCAAAGGACGTTGTGAGGGTCAGGTCCTATAACATCTGGGGTATCCATTTGAGCAGCTGGGCTTAAGTGTTATGCTGGGTAACGGTACTGGCATTCACCAGGCATTTGGAAGCAAAACAGTCCATGTTTGAAAATCTCATTACCAGCCCTCTTCCCTCCAAAGCCATAAACAGCCTGAGTGTTTCTGGCAACAAAGATTGCCTTGGATTATAGCATGAAATGTGCCTCTGGGGACAATTCTATGTTTCAGGATGTGTGTACCATTCACTTGTCAAATATCTGAACCATTGAAATTCCCAAAGGAGCCATAGAAAGCAGGGAAATTGTTAACAAAATAATAAAAAAAACAACTCCAGGATGTAGTGAGAAGAGGAGGCCAGAAGATGTTTCACTCACATGTCTGAGATAGGGAATTACAGACTATTCTGGTATGCCAATGTATCAGGATAAGAATATTCCATACTTGTGGAAACTGTTGGCTATTGTAGAGTGAGTAAAAGTCAAATCCATCCTCCCTGATCCTTGTACCTCCCCTTTGACTGCTGTGACAACCACAATCTTCATTATAATCCTCCCTAGTGGTCCTTCAGCAGTAGCCATGTCAATCTTCTTCATGTCTTTGAGAATTGTTGGTTCATATCCCTAGGAGTCTTTGACCAAACCAAGAGGGAAACAGAAAGGCAGAGGAAGATAGGTTCATGTTAAGTAGAATATGGCTGATATAGAGGAAAGTAAAATTGATGTATATAAGGTTTAGATGGGGCTAATGTGGGAAAGCAGGAAAAACTGGTACATATGAGCGCTGATTACTTTAATATCATTTACAATCATTTCATTGGTGAAGAGAAAGTCTCAGAAAAGAAAGATGATTCATCTCAATGTCATACCCCTAAGACTGTCTCCTAAGCCATTCTTCACATTACCAAAACAATATTCTAGGATTCCAGTCCTAGGAAGCATGCTTTAAGTAGCTTACAATTGACCATAGCAGAAAGTACAACTGCCTTACAAATGTATTTGAGGTCCTCCACTATCTGGTTTCCATGTTTATTATTATGTACTACTTTTGTTAATTATCAAATTTGTTAAACTGGATCATTAGCTATTCCTAGAACCTGACATGCTATTTCCAACCTTTGTTCTTTGCAATGGATATCCTATGCACTTGGAATGTGGTTCTTATTCATCCACACATCCCAGAAACCTTGTCTTCTTCAAGTTTTAACTCACGTGTGACATCTTAGGTGGAACCATATTTAATCTTACTGGTTGTTGCTATCCACTCATTCAGTTTTCCTTGTACTACCCTTTTTTGTGGATTGTGAAAAAATGTTCATGACTATAATTAAAGATGCCCAACTAGGAGACCATCTTGAGGTAGATAGGCTGATCAATCAATCAATCAATCAATCATCGATCCAGAAGCATTAAGTGCTTACTATTTCAAGGTCCTCCTGATGCGTTGTATTGATTTTCAACAAACCCTATGACATTGAAGAGTCTTTAAATTAGATTTGTAATAACTTAAAAGAATTCAACTTTACTATCCACACAGGAAAAAACAAGTGGATGAAGAATTCCTATTGTCTGGATTAGGGCATTCACTTGGACTACAACTCATAGCCACATTAAATTCTGTCCAGTAAGCTGGAACCTGGATTGAACCAGGAAAAGAGAAGTTTGGGTTGTGTTTGGAAAAAAGTTCTTTTAAGTCAAGTTCTTTTGATAACCTTGGAACAAAACCTGATCTTCTTTAACACTTTTTTAGTGATATAATATTATTTAGAACTATAAAATTGTGTTCTTCAAATCATTACAGTTTCTAGGACAGAATTTGAACTCAGAAATTCCTGACTCCTGGTTATAGGGTCAGGAATTCCTCAGTTCAAATCGTATCCTAGACATTTGCTCATTGTGTGACCTTGGGCAAGTTATTTAACCTCCCTGGACCTTAGTTCCCTCATCTATAAAATTAGAGGACTAAACACAATGGCTTCTAAAGTCCCTTTTAGGTCTAAATATATGATCCTTTGATAATTGAAGTTAAGGATCACCTAAAGGACAAGGGAGGGGGAATGGTGGGCATATATAAAAGAAATAATGTAAATAATGTCATGAGAGAAATATGTGAATTGATGTGGGGAATACATGTGTTTGCTACATTGCAAGGGCAAAGAATAACTGATAAAACAGTGCATGTGCTACATTGGTATCTGCACAATATCAAATGAATGAGAACTCCCATACGCATGCACGGATGGGGTTTCTGCATCACTGGAGGGAGTTTCCATATAAGAGAGATCCCAGATCCTTTAGCATGCTAGATCATACTGATTGCAGTTAGGTGGTATAGTGAATGCAGACCAGGCTGTAGGATCCAGGAGACTTGAGTTCAAATATGGCTTTAGATATATATAAAACAATGTGATTCTTAGAAAATAATTAAATTGTAATCTTTCAGTTTTCTTATCTACAAAACAGGGGGCAATAATAGCATTTAGGGTTGTTGTGAGGATAAAAGTTGGTAAAAAAAAGAGTAGCACTTTGCATAACTTAAAGTGCTATGGAAATGATTAGTTTCTTTTTGCTCATATTCTTACTCTTGTTCTTGTTCTTCTTGTTCTTCCCATTCTTCTTGCTGTTGTTCTTCTTGTGCTTGTTCTTGGTCTTCTCACTCTTCTTGCTCTTGTTATTATGCTTGTTCTTCTCATTCTTCTTGTTGTTCTTGTGCTTGTTCTTGTTCTTCTCATTCTTTTTGCTCTTGTTGTTCTTGTGATTGTTCTTCTTATTTTAAATTCTCATTTTCTTGTTCTTCTTATTCTTGTTCTTCTCTTCCTCCTCATCCCACAGAAGAATGTAAGTTCTTCGAGGTCAAGTATTATTCCTCTTTGGTCTTTGTGCCCCAGGGCTTAACCTAAAGCTTCTTAAATACATATGCCTTAATAATGTTTGTAGAATTGATTTAATATCTTAGAGGATCTTAGAATTCATCTACTTCATGTTCTTCCTTTTATAGATGAGGAGCACTAGCTGGAGTGGTTAAGAAGGCATAAAGGAAAACAAACAAATCTCATTTGGGCTGGGCCTTAAAGAAAGAGGAGGATTTCAAGAGACAGAGGAGGAAGACAGGACCTTCCAGGCAGAGGGAAAAGGACAAATCAAACAAAGTTTAAGGTATTTTAGGAGAGCAGGAAATATGAATCAGAGGCTCAGTTAGAGAAGGAGCCATAAAATTTCATGCTAAATGGTGAATGCTGTTTGTTGGATTTGATATCACAGAAGCATTAGGTTGGTGTTGGTGTTGTTCAGTCATATCTGCCTCTTTGTGACACCATTTGGGATTTTCTTTGCAAAGACATTGGAGTGGTTTGTCATTGCCTCATATAGCTAATTTTGCAGATAAGGAAACTGAGGCAAGCAGGGTGAAGGTATTTGCTCGGGATCAAGAAACTAATAAGGTTCTGAGGCCATATTTGAATACAGGAAGATGAGCGTTCATGATTCCAGGCCACAGCATGCTATCCACTGAGCCACCTAGCTGCCCCTTAGGTTTGTGTAATACCACGATACTGAATGTGGAGTAGGGACAACAGTCTGTGAGTTAGTAGCTATGTGACCTTGGACAACTTAATGAGGCTCTCTGAGCCTCAGGGAACATAACAATAACCCCTCTGTCATGAGATTATGAAATGAAATGAGATGGTGCCTATAAAGTGCTTTGTAGACTTTAAATATATAACTTGTATATGAGTATGAGTTATTATCATCATCATCTTCATCATCACCTAATATTGGTATGGACTGAGTACGGATGCACAAGTTGGGAGACTGGTTGGAAATCACATTGGGAATATCTCTTAAGTACCCAGATTACTTCTCAAGGCAACAAGACCTAAGACAGGGATACCTTAATCTTCTATCACCTGCTAATCTCTTCTCAAGCACTCTTCTCCCTCCTCACAGGGTCATCTCATGTCAAGTAATGTACTGCTCCTCGTTAAATCCAATGACTCTCATTCTACATTCTAGCACACTCCACACTATCTATCTAAAAGCTCGTCTAATTCTTTCACCATTCTTTTCTCTACCCCAGTAATTTGCCACATGTCCTCTGAAGAGCCCCTGTGGAAATACGATCCATCACTCTCCTACTCTGCTTCTCCCATAGAGATGGGAGCTTTGGAGGGAATTTAACCTTTGATGTTTTTACTAGTGGCACGTCCATGCTATTTCTTGTTTCTAAGCCACTGTATAATTCCAATTTCCTTATAATAGATTAGGGATAGAAACTAGACCTGTGGTTTCATTACTGAGAACTCCCAGATAAGGAAACTCTCTCTACCAAATGCAGGTCAATACCTTCTTGGTAATTTACAGACTTAGAGAAATTTGTAGAGCACCAAGACTTGGGACTTGCCTAGGATCACACAGTCAGTATTTGTCAGAAGCAGATTTGAGCCCAGGTATTCTTGGCTTTAAGGCCAGTTCTTTATTCATTACTCCATTCCTTCTTCCTTGAAATAATGAGACAAAAGGCTGGAAAAAATATTTTGGAGTTAAACTAAAGAGGGCCTTGAACACTAAAATAAGTTAAGATTTAATCCTGTAGATAGTGGGAACCCAATCTTTCTTCATACTACCCTCTCACATACTCTTATTTCTGACCTAGCTGGACTTTGAGCTGTTCCCCAAACTCAACATGTTATTTCTCACCTCCATACTCTCACCTGGATCATTCATTATACTTGGAATGCAATCCCTCCTTATGTTGGCTTTTTAGAGTCTCTTCCTTCAAGACTCAGCTCATGCATTGTTTCTTTGATGCCATTTCTCCTAATCCTGTAGTTGAAAGGGATGTCTCTGTACTCCTGCTTTCTCATTTGTTCCCTTCAATCCCTACCTTGTATCTTACTTTTCTTTGTATCATTCATTTCTGGTACATTGCAAGCTTTTAGAGACCAGGGACTATTTAATTTCTGTCCTTGTATCTCTAATGTCTTTTATATGTTGTTCATGTTGTTGGTCAGTTATTTTCAATTATGTCCAATTCTTTGTGACCCCATTTGGAGTTTTCTTAACAAAAATACTGGAGTAGTTTGTCATTTCCTTCTCCAGCTCATTTTACAGTTGTGGAAACTGAGGCAAACAGGGCGAAATGATTTGCCCTGGGTCACACAGCTAGGAAGTATCTGAAGCCATATTTGAATTCAGGAAGGTGAGTCTTTCTGACTCCAGGCCCAGTATTCTGTGGGCACCTAGCTGCCCACCTTGTATACTGCAGATATCTAATAAGTGTTTATGGAATTGAATCTCTTCCTCCATATATTTCTTATGACGTTTTTGTCTGAACTCCTTTTTCCTTAATATGATGCCCCTTGTATCACAGACATTTGTGTTCCCATGAAATTCTGCTTTCTCTTTCCCCCCTCATAACAGGGTAAGCACTTTGAGGGCAAAGACTGTTGTCATTTTCATTCTCAGTGCCTAGCATAGTACCAAAATAGATGCTGGGTAAATGCTTGTTGAACTATATTGAATTGAACCTGGTTTTGATAAATTTATCAGGTCACAATAATTGGAGCGCTACACTTTTCCTAGGAGGGTATACTTCATCTTGTATTGGAGTAAAATTCATTGTGTGCAACTACAACAGCATGACCCTGTTTAAAGTTGCCGGATGATCAGATTTTTTTATTAAATTTTTACTTCTTTGCTGTTTTCCCTCCCTTGGCCTTGTAGCCTCTTGCCCTCCATCAACAACAACAAAATTTCCTCCTTATCCCACATTAGCCAACGTCAGAGGCTATTTACTGCTAACTCTGCTCTCTTTCTTTTAATAAGTTGCTCCATAAACTTTGCTGATACGGCTGCCTGTGGTGCAGAATCTCACTTTGGCTCAGCAGTAGCTAAGAAAAGTTTGGGGACAGGTCCCCATTGTGGTAGTTACAGCTCTATAGTAGGCAGCTGGCTTGACTTCAAGGCCAGGCCTGGAAAACACACACACACACACACACACACACACACACACACATACATATGCATACACATTTACATATACACATACATATATTTATTGCTCATAGCAAAGGATGGGTACAATGCTAGAGTGAAGTATCTCAGTAGGAAAGGAATTGGGTATGGTTTCTTGAGGACATGGGCCCTGAGCTGAGCCTTTAAGGAAGACAAGGAATTTGCATTTTTTAAAATCTCAGAACACAAAGAATTAGAAGGGGACCTTAGGATAGAAGTCATTATCTGGTCTAACCCCTCCATTTTACAGATGAAGACACAGGGAATGGTTGATTTAAAATCACAAAGGTAACAAGAATTAGCATCAGGAATAAAACTCAGGTTCTCTGACTCTAAATTTTTGTACTTTCTTGACTATATAATGCTGTCAAGGGACCTAAGTCTTTTTATCAGTTAAATTCAATATGACTCATAGGATCATGAGATCACAGATTTAGGAACATTGTACCCCTAATTTTCTGGGGTTTAATTTGTTGTTCTTGCTGACTCAGTTCAGTTAATTTTTTTAGTTGTGTCTGAGTCTTTGTGACCCCATTTAGGGTTTTCTTGGCAAAGATTTTGCAATTCTTTCACCAGCTCATTTTACAAATGGGGAAATTGAGGCAAGTAGCATTAAATGACTTGCCCCAGACCCCAGCTAACATGTCTGAGGTCAGTTTTTAACTCAAGAGAATGAATTTTCCTGATCCCAGGCCTAATATCCTATTCACTGTGCCCCCTAGATGCTACATACTAGAGTGATTTGCCATTTCCTTCTCCAGCTAATTTTACAGATGAGGAAACTGAGGAAAAGAAGGATAAGTGACTGGGCTATGGTCACACAGCTAGTAAGTAGTTGAGGCCAAATTTGAACAAAAGAAGATGAGTCTTCCTGACTCCAGGTCTGGCACTCTATGCACAGTGTCACCTAGCTACCATTCTTGCTCATGACCCTTTCCTCATCTCATAGATATCACAAAATAATAGAATTTTAATAGGATTTAGAATTGGGATCCTAGAGTTCATCTAACTCAATCTTTTCATTTTACAGATGAGGAAAATGAGAATCACAGAGTAACAAATTTCAAAGTAATCTTTGGGTGCCTCTGGTCCAACTGCTACCTTAACAGAGATTCTCTAATACCTATGGCATGTAGTCATTTAGTTTGTCAGAAAGTCTCTAGGGAATGTCAACCCATTATATTCTAAGCAAGACCATTTCACTTTTGGATACCTCTGATTGTGATAAAGTTTGTCCTCATTTTTAGCCAAAATAGGCTTTTCTCTAACTTTAAATAGTTCCACCATCAGGTGTCATGTTTAAATCACATCTTTAATTTCTAGTAGTACTCTCTGGAACTAAGCAGAGAAGTCTAATCAGGATGGAAATTAGACTATGCAATGGCAAATAATCCTGATGAAAAGAGAAAGCAGATATTGCCTAAAAGAATGATGAGGATGCACAGGGAACTCTCTAATCCGTGTTGACTTAAAAATAAAGACTGTACAGAATATAGAAAGAAGGGAAAATATAGAGGATAAGTAAAAGACTATAGTATGGTCCTTTAAAGGGAGAGTTAGACATGACGAAGTGCTGATGATCTTAGTTTGGGAAGGGAAGGGAAGGATAATGAAAATAATGCCTTCTCTCTGTTGATTATTTCAAATTTATTCTGTACATAGCTCATGTGGACATAGTTGTTTGTGTGCTATCTCCATTAGATTGAGGTCCTTGAGAGCAAATCCTTTACCTTTCTTTGTACCTCCATTACATAGCAGAGTGACTAGAACATAACAGACACTTGAAAGTTTATGGACTGGCTGATTTAAAAGATTTCACTTTCTTTTGTCTTAGTTGTATTGATGAAAACTGGAGGATCAAAGAAGGGAGAGGATTGTTTTAAGATGTGCATGGGACAATGATAATCTACTTAATAGAGAAGGTAGAATTGTTAATTTTTAAATTTTACTTCTGTTTTTTCCCTCCACCTAGGAGAATGAACTCTGTACTGGAAAGTAAAGAACAAAAATAGCCAACAGGAAGTTTAAATGCTAGGTTAGTCCAGAAAGAGTAAGAGAACACCTAAATACAATTGATGAATTAAAATCATCCAGTTTAGATGAATTACACTACATGCAACTGAAATAAATGGGGCTTATGACTGCTAAAACATGGTACTGCTGAAATGTGAAAGATCGTGGAGCACAGGAGAGGTACCAGACAACTGGAAAAAGGAAAATTTTGGTCTGATTTTAAAAAAATAATGAAGAGAAATGAGCCTTCAAAATAAAGGCTCAGGAACTATACTTTGATTTCTGGGAAAATAATAGGCTGGATCATTCAAGGGATGGTTAACTGACATCTAGAAATAGGAAGCCATGATCACCAAGAGCCAACATGGCTTCATAAAGAATAGATTGTGCAAGGCTAGTGATATTTTCTATTTTGATGGAGTTACTAAACTGATAAATGAGGAAAATCATATAGTCAGAAATTATCTAGATTTTATCATTATATTTGATAAAGAATTACCTACAATTCTTATGGGAAGATATTGAAATGGTGAGGGTGAATGATTAAATGGATTTGGAACTGGTTGAATGGATAGACTCTTAAGTGTAGCTGATGATAGTTTACTTGGAAGGATGCCTGCAGTTGACTAGAAACTTCTGCTTGACCCTGAGGTTTTTAACATCTTAATGAAGGACTTGGATAAAGGCATTGATGTTATGCTTATCAAATTTGCACATGACATAAAGTTGGGAGGGATAGCTATGACAAGATGGTGGAGACTAGATCCCAAAGGATATTGACAGGGCAGAGCATTGTATTGAATCTAACAAAACAAAATTCAATAGGAATACACGTAAAGTTTTACATGGGTTCAAACAATCAATTTCATAAGTAATAGATGAAAGAGAGCTTCTTAGATAACATTTAAGTTAAAAAAACTCATGTATTATTGAATTTCAATATGCGGTGTAATGTAGAGGCCCAAAAAGTAAATGTGATCCCAGACTATATTAAGAGAGATAAAGCTTCCAGGATTAAAAATCAGCTGCCTTGGATAAACTACATCTAGAGTATTTGGATATCAGTTCTATGTATCACAGTGTTATTATTATGCCCATTTTACAGATGTGGAAAGAGACACAATGCCACATAGTATGTGTCTGAGGCAAGATTTAAACACTGACCAATTGGTGAACACCCAGAAAAGGACAGTCAGAATGCAGAAGAGTTGAAAGTCTTTTAATGTGGAAACCAGTTGAAAGAACTGGGAAGTTTAGCCTGAAGAGGACAGGAAGGATATGACTGCTACCTTCAAGGACTTGAAAGACTATTCTGTTTGACCCTAAAGAGCAGATCAGGAGTAACATGTGAAAATTCCTGGGGCAAATTTATGCTCACTTTCAGAATTACCTCCCTAATGATTATCCAAAAGTAGAAGGAGCTGCCTTGAACCAAGTATTCCCCATCACCAGAGGTCTTTAAGTAGAATCTGAATGATCCCTTGTTGGATATAAGCAGAGGTTCCTTTCTAGATGGGTAGACAATATGGCCACTGAAGTTCTTTAAAATTCTAAAATTTTACATGATAGCTCTTCAATTACCTGAAAGTGGTTCCCATGTCACACATCTCTTCCCCCAATATTTTTTTTCTCCAGAGTAAATATCTCTAGTAGCTTCGTATGGCATTTTTGCCAGTTCTCTTTACCATCCTGGGCATCCTCTTTGGGGAAAACTTAGCTTGTCAGCATCCTTTCTGAAATTCCTGTTGCATCTCCTAAAACTGAATTTGACAGTCCACTTGTAGTCAGAACAGGGCAGAAAACAGGGGGGCTATTATCTCTGTTGTTCTGGACTCCATGCTTTTTTCTTTTAAATTTATTTACTTTCAGTTTACAGCACTCGGTTCCACAAATATTTGAGTTCCAAATTTTCTCTCCCTCCCTCTACTTTTCTTTTTTTTCTTTTCTTTTTTAAATGAAGGCTTAGGTCAGGGAAGCTGTTGTGGCTGCTTTATCATACTCTTGACTGACACAGCTTGAAATGCTTTAACATACCCCTCCTCAATTTTTGCCTTCCGTGAATCTTGACTAATCATGACTCCCCAAATTTATTGACTTTTCAGCCTATTTTAGGGCCTTTAATTTACCTCCATCTGATTCTCCTTTATTAAAACTGTTCCTTTGTTCTAGTTAAGAGACTTACTCTATGACTTCATTTCTATTGTGAGATATATTCCAGGTTATAAACAAACAACTGACTTACAAATAAACTTTTGGAGTGGAACCTGTTGTTCAGCTAGGTACTACCTGTGTTCTGAATTCCCATTATGAAGGAATACCTTAGGATCTAAATTAGTTCAGCAACTTTTAAGTGTTATGGTTTAAGCCAAATGAGTCACTGGATTCTTAGTAAGCAGAAAGGGAAAAATGGGAGAAAGAAAGATTATAAAGGAAAATCAAAAGAAAATTACAACTCAGCCATAGGTTGCTAAATCTCTATTAACTCCCCACTGAGCTACTAGTTTACTGCCAACTTATATTATCCAGAGACAGTGTTAGAAGGCATTTAAAATAAATTAGCATCCATGTTAAACCCTTATTTTGAGTACATGTTTATCTGCATTTTTTTTTTTTTGCTCTTTGGAGGGCAATTGGGGTTAAGTGATTTGCCCAAAGTCACACAGCTAGTTTTTGTGTCAAGTGTCTGAGGTTGGATTTGAACTCAGGTCCTCCTGACTACAGGGCCAGTGCTCTATTCACTGCACCACCTAGCCGCCCCTGTCTGCAATTTTTCACTGGAAAATGGCAGCAGGAGAATCATATATAAAGTTGGGGTTGGAAAAGACTGGAGAATGTCAAGGATCTCCTTCCCACGAGGATAACTGTTTGTAACTTTGTTTACTGTTTTCTGTACTTTACAGTGAATCCATAATGGTTAGCTGTGTTGTAGTATGATGGGAAGTGTTATTATTTTCATACCCATTCTACAGATGAGGAAATAGATAATAAAGATTAATATCTTTCACCAGGGGTGGGAAAACTGTGACCTCAAAGTTTCAGTCAAAGGTCTGTACTTGAGAACCTAGAGGCTCACCCCTGGTTCACATGCTTATGGTCCTTTATAAATTAAAAAGCATTTTATATGCATGATTTCATTTAATACTCAGTAATAACAAAAGCTTGCATTTATGTATATGTATGTAAATATTATATAGTATGTTTTAAACATACACCCATATAAATTGTACCTGTGGAGAGAAATAAGAAAGGAATAAGGGAACAAAAGAAGAGAGACAGACACACAGGCAGATAGTCTTAAAGTGTACACATCTCTTAAAACAATGATAACTTACTGGATCTTTATGACACATGTTATTATTATTTCCATTTTACAGATGAGGAAAGGGATACAGTATCATATAGCGTGTGTGTGAAGGAAGATTTAAATTCAAAACTTAATGACGTGAAGAACAACCCTGTTCTCCTGCATCACCTAATTTACTCAAAATAATAGCTCTGAATTGGGAGTAAAAGGACTGAGGTCAAATTTTGGCTGATACTTAGTACCTGTGAGACCTAAGGCAAATCCTTTAACCTCTAGGATCCTCTCATCTATGAAATGAGGGGTTTGGAGTAGATAATCTCTGTTGCTGAACTAAAGTCTATGGCCCTTTATCCATAAAGAAACTTTGTATTGTGTTTTATGATTCCAAATCACTTTCCCTTTCATTTCATCCTTAGATCTTCACAGCATGTAGAAGTAAGGGTTTTGGTGCTTAAAGTCCAGAAAGGGGAAGGCTTGACTTGCCCAAAGTCATCCTTAGAATGAAATAGAGTTTTGTAGGTGGAAGTGTTCCTGGAAAATATGTAGTTCAACTCCATCCTTTTATGGATAAGGAAACTGAGGCTCAGAGATTTCAGAGTGACTTCCCCACAGTCACTTAGGGATGAATCTAGAACTTGAGCCCAGGGCTTTTCACTCACAGTCTGGCAGTCTTCCCACTGTGCCTTGTTATCTCTTCCAACTAATAAGAAATAGAACTGGAATTTGAAACCAGGTCTTCTTGGAAAAACAGCAACAATACCCACAATTACCACCACCACCACTACCACCACCACCACCATCATCACCACCACCATCACCATCACCACCACCACCACCACCACCACCATTACCACCACCATCACCACCACTACCACTACCACCACCACCACCACAGAAACAACAACAACAGCAACTTCCTAACACTTGGAACTGCTCCAAAAGGGAAAAGGTTGCCTCATAACTGAAGGGTTCCCATTGGAGGTCATATGATCATTTGTTAGGCATATTTTAGTGGGGAATTCCTTTTGCCTATAGGTTGGGTTAGCTGGTAGCTAGGATCCCTTCTGATTCTCTAATTGTCTAAGGTGAGGGGTTAGGTGTGTGTGTGTGTGTGTGTGTGTGTGTGTGTGTGTGGTGTCTCTACAGTACAAAAATCAAACTAACTTTTGTCATAACTTAGCTTGTGTCTCCATGACTTAATCCTTATTGGTCTCTCCAGGCACCCATGATTTCTCCGAACTTTCTGTTCACAGAATTTCAGATTTGAAATTTTGAATTCAGTTCATAAAATTTCAAAATCTGAAAGGACTTCAATGACCTAGTAAGATAATTTATATCTGAAGAACAAATATCATCTATAACACATCCAAGAAATTGTCATCTGGCCTTTACTGAAGACCTTATGTGAAGGAAGGGAAATCCACTACTTCCCAAGCCAATTCCTTCCATTTGTGGATAACTGTTCTTGAGGAAAACTTTTCCTTAGACTGTCTAATTTTACTTTCTTCCAAATTCCACCCAGTGTTCCTAGCTCTGCTCTTTGTCACTAGTTAGAATATGTCTAATGCCTGTACCACGAGTCAACCTTCCAATGATGTGAATGCACCTGCTATGTTCTTTGTAACTCTAGAATCACACTTGGATTTCATGATCCTGGGAATTCTGTTGGCATGACTTTCAGTCTACTATCCTCAATTATTCCTTGGATCATGTCCTCTTTCTTTAGGAAGCTTTTGTTCCCTTTCTTCTCTCTCTTGAGACACTCCTTTCCTTCCTCTCTCTATGCCCCTGTCTCTTCCACTCTCTTTCTCTGTATCTCTGTGTTTATCTCTTTATCTTTTCTCAATCTCTGTTTCTGTCTCTGTCAGTCTACCTCTTTTATTCTGGTTATTGTTAGCCTCCCTCTAACCATCATCCCTTAGAGTCAGAGTCCTGACCCTCCAGGTTCATTCACCTTTCCCCTATGCCATTCATTTCCTCAGCTACAGATGTATGATGTGTTAGTCCACTAGTTTAGAGGGCTCACTTTCTCTTTGTTTAGTAGACTTCATTACATTTCATATTCACAGTGTATTCCTTACTCTAATTCATAGTGTCTGCAAAATGAAAGGTTATGACTGAAATTGTTATCTCAGTTCTGTGAACCCCAAGCTCAAACCCTGTTCTTAGAGAAATGCCCAAATCTACTCCTCTTTCATTCTGACTGCTCCTCCTTTCCACACACACTCCTGCACAGAGGTTTCCAGGTCTGGCTCACTTCTGATTGATTCACACCAGATTGAGAAGAATAAAGGCAAATGATGCTAAAATCTCTTTAGTTTCTCTGTCTGGGTCTCTCCATTTCTGCTGTTCATGTGGTTGCTCACTTGCCTATCCTGCCCTGGATCCCAGGGTTCTCCTGGGGAAAAAGCATTACAGCATTAGAACTCAGGTGATCAGGGCCCAAATCCGACTTTTTAGCTGTGTAGCCTTGGAAAAGTAATTTCATCTCTGTTCTCTGATTTCCTCATTTATAAATTGAGGATATTCATACTACCCATGTCCAAGGATTGTTCTGAGGCTAAAAACAAATCAGGATTTTAAAATCTTAGAGCTGGCAAATGCCCTGAAATGATCTTCACCAGGGGTGGGGAACCTGCAGCCTTGAGGCTTGAGGTCCTCAAGTGCAGCCCTTTGACTGACTCCAAACTTCACAGAACAAATCTCCTTCATAAAAGGATTTGTTCTGTAAAACTTGAACTCTGTCAAAATACACCTCCCAAGGACCTAGAAGGTCACATGTGGCCTCAAGACTGCTGGTTGCCCACCTCTGACCTAGATCAAACAAAATGTGACTGAGAATTCTTCAACAACATTCAGCTGTCATTTAAAGAACTCAGATAAGAAAGAGGCCAGTCTTACCGGTGACAGCCCATTTCAGTTTGGATAGCTCTAATTATTTCTAAATCCTCCTCTTGGCAACTTCCAGCCTATGTTCCTTTCTTCTGGGAGTAAACAAAACAAATCCAATCCCTCTTCCATATATCAACCCTTCAAAAACTTGAAGGGATATGAGGCAGCATGAGGAAGGCAGAAGAGACTCCCTCCATAATAATGAATACCTCCACTCAGGCCTTGGCTGAGATTTCACCTTTCAGAGTGGTTCAGTCCATTTACTCATCTGTACACTCACTTGTCACTGAACACAAACCTCACATCTGCAATAGTTTAATGCTTCTAATAGTTGGAAACATGTGACCCAGTTTTTTCAACTCTGTTATCTGACATAGGTCCAAGTGCCATTAGAAAGTCATTTGTTCCATTCATCTTAAAGAAACAAACCATTACCTGGAAATCAATCTTTTGATGGTAAGCCTCTCTATACCCTCAGAAACAGAGAATTTCTGGGTTGGAAGATGTCTCATCAGCTAGTCCATCCCACACATCAAAAACAATCCCTCTAGAATATAACCCCAAAGTGGTCATCCAGACTTTGCTTGAAGACATCAAGTGATGATGAATCCATGACCCTCTGAGGTAATCCATTCCTCTCTTGGATAGCTCCCATTGCTAGGAAATGTGTCTTAATGGCAATCCTACATTTGATTCTTTGCAATTGTCACTTAGTGTTCCTAATTCTGTTGTTTCCCTCCTCAGACAAGTAGAATAAGTCTAATATCTTTTCTTTTTTAATGGAATTTTCCCCCAGTTACAAAGTATTTATTTTCTCTCCCTCCTACTTCCATTTCTGAAAAACAAAACAATCTGACCCTGTGGAACAATCAAATGAAACAAATTCTCTCAATAGTCACATCCAAAACTGAATATATCACTTTGAATATTTACCCCATCGCTTCGCTGTCAAGAGGTGTGTGGAATGTTTCATCACCAGTCCTCAGGAATTGCTGTTAGTTATTGTATTACACATAGTTCTTAAGTCTTTCAAATATATTTTTTACATTATTGCTCTTTCTGTACAAATTATTCTCCTCGTTCTATTCATTTCACTCATTATCAGTTCATATAAACCTTCCCAGGTTTCTCTGAAAGCCATCTCTTTAATAATTTAATTTAATATCATAATCCCTTATGATATATTTCTATATGACAGACCTTAAAACACTTGAAGGCAGCTCTAAGACTCCCTTAGTCTCTTCTTCTTGAAGATAGTTTGTTTCTTGGACAAGAGACAGTCAGTTACTGGCACTATACTTAATACCTTTATTGTTCGGTGGAATATGACAGAGCTTCTACTCTATGCTTAAAATCTGTGAGATCTTTGGGTCATAATAAGGTATTTGTGGAGGATTTTAGTGGAGTCCCTGTATGTTGTGAGTGCTTAAAGTATGGGGAATCCCATAGCATGGATGATAGGCATGTCATCTGGCTTCTCATTCTCTCTGGTGCCCTAGGTTTCTGTTGCTTACCTGGCCTCTGACAATCCTTTCTACATTTTCTGTACCACAAGGTAAGATAATCATTTTGGCTATTGGTTCCACTAAGATAAACTCTGTGCTATAAGCAAATAACTTCCATTCTTTGGAACTGCTTTCCTCAGGGCTTCTGGTGTCTTAGAAATCTTCCTCTAAGGGCTTACACGGTCCCAGGCTCTCTGTTCCTGAAGTCCATAGAGCAGAACAACCAATGTATTTCCTGCTTCAGAAACATGTTTTGTTCCTGGCTCTTGAGTACAGTTGAAGGTCTTCTCTGCATTTTAGCTCATGAGGAGGTAGCTAAAGAGAAACAGGTCTTTGAGTCAATGCACTGTAGTGTGTCTCTTCACAGAAACTCAGCGCGCAGGAAGCCATTCGTACCTAGCCAGAGTGCTTGGCTGAGAAGGCGTGGTGGAGGGGAAATCCCTAGCATAATTAAGAGTCATGTTTGTTTTCTCTGTCCTCATTTTCTCCTTCACTTTCATATTCCCCATCGACTTGGACATTGGCATGTTCGGTTTGCCATTTTATTCTATTTATGGGCTTAATTATTTATGGCTTTTTTTTTTTTGCCATTTTCTCTGAACCTGATGGTGGAGAAAATGAAAGGAAGCCTATGGCTCTGAGTCCTGGGGTTTCTCCTCATTTCAAAGTGATTTTTCTAGGTTTCCCCTTGTAACCCCCTCAGCATCTCAATGACTTCAATCAGCTCTTTTTTTCCCCCAATACCTTTTCTCTGGTGAATCCAGTGTTGTTTTAGAAGCTCGTTCTGAAGAAATTAGAGCTTTTTCACTGGATGTAAAATTAATGTCTGAGTCCCATGGTTTTCCTCAGAAGGAAGCTGCGCATGCCTTACAACAAGAGATCTACATACCAAGGATGCCAACCATCCACTCAATAGGCATGGCAGAGGCCACTCAGCCTTAACCATTGAATCTGCCTTTTTGCTTGCCCCCACCCTGCCTCTTCTTTCTCTCTTCTCTTGACATTCCCATTATTCACTTTGAGAGAATCTCATTTAGAAAAGATCTCAGAACAATATCTTTTCTTAGTCCTACTTCCACAGCAATTCTCTGTACAACATCCCTGATGTCATTCCACATCTACTGTTATAGTATAGTATGTTACATCATATCACATCATGCCATGTCACGTCATGCCATGCCATGTCATATCACACCATGTCATGCCATACCATACCATATATACAATATAATAGAATGTCATGTCATGTCATGTCACATTGCACCATGCCACTCCACATAATGTCATGTAATATACCACATATAATATCTCATGTATGTTATATCATGTCTTTTCATGTTATATCATATCATATCGTACCGTATTGTATCATATCATACATCATACCATATCCTATCCTATATCCTACCA
>CM053595.1:270939826-270961345 GCA_028646575.1 Pseudocheirus occidentalis | reverse complement strand
CCCCATCCCATCCCATCCCATCCCATCCCATCCTATCCTATCCTATCTTGCTAAAAGACACAGTGGAGAGAGAGCTGTTCCTAGAGTTAGGAAAGCCTGATTTCAAATTGAGCCTCAAACATTTACTGTGTGAGCCTGGGCAAGACACTTCCCTTTTGTCTGCTTCCATTTTCACATCTTTAAAATTGAAGTACTAATAGCAGCCATCTCCCAGGATTTCTGTGAACATCAAATGATGTAATTCATGTGAAGCATTTTACAAACTTTAAAGTGGTATGTAAATATTATTACAGGTGGCACAGTTGATAAGACTGCTGTGCCTGGAGTCAGGAAGACTCCCCTTCCTGAGTCCAAATCTGGCCTCTGACACTAGCTGTGTGCCCCTGGGCGAGTCACTTAACTCTGCTTTCAGTTTTCTCATCTGTAAAATGAGCTGAGAAGGATCCCAGTACTTTTACCAAGAAAACTCCAAAGGGGGCCATGGAGAGTCAGAGACAACTGAACGATAAACTTTAACAATAAAATCCTCTGATGTTTGAGAAGGTAATGGACATAATCTTTACTCCCAAGGATTCTGCAAGTGAGCCACAAGCTCTAACAGTCCCTTCCCAGCATATTGGCTTCCAATCCCGACCTGATGACAAGTTAGATTTTTTCTTTTTGTTTTATTTTTTAAAATTCTACCTTCATGAAGAACAATATCCCTTTTTCTTAAAAAACATTTATTTCTTTATTTTTAGTTTTCAACATTTGCCTTTATAAAATCCTGAGCTTTGCATTTTCTCTGCCTGCTTCCCTTCCCCACTCCCCAAGCTTGTGTGCAATCTGATACAGGGCAGACACGTACAACCATATTAAACATACAAAATCCCTTTTCTGTTCATGTTTAGTCAAGCAAAACAAATTCCCATATATGCCTGTGTTTCAAAGACCAATCTAGATAAATTTGAAAGCAGCTCAAGATAAGAGTTAGGAACAGGGCTTTTATTCTAATTTTTAGAGTGACTTTATCTCTTTGTCTGCCTGCCTGTCTCTTCCTTTGTTCCTTTGTTTGCTGAGCATCTCATGAAACCATCGACTAAGGCATGGTGAGATCCTGACCTAAGATGGATGGATGACATGCCCTGATGTAATCACATTTAAGAATGAAAGCATAAGAAGCATAGTTGGAATGCACGTAGGAAGGCAACGAGTATTTATGGAGTACCTCCCCAGTACCAGGAACTGTACTAAATTCCTTGCAAAGATCTTGGTTCATCTTCACAACCCTGCAAGGGAAATGATGTTATTAACCTGATTTTAAAGTTAAGGAAACTGAGGCAGACAGAGGTAAAAGGACTTCCCCAAGGTCACACAGCTAGGAAGTTTCTGAGGCCAAATTATAACTCAGGTCTTTGTGACTCCAGATTTGGTGCTCTATCCACTTAGCCTCTTATGATTATAAGAACTTTGCGTAAGTCATCTCATCACAGATTCACAAAATAGGTGGTTGGATATGGTGGTTAAAGTATTAGCTTTGTATTCAGAAGACCTGAGTTCAAATTCTACTTCTGACACATTGCCTGTGTCAACTAGGACAAGTCACAATTTCCTTGGGTCTCAGTTTTCTTATCGACAAAATAAAAAAGTTGGATGAGATTTACTCTGAGACTCCTTCAATGATCTATGGTCATCTGGACTAAACCTTGGGGAGTGTGTAATGTAAGTAATAATATCCCCATTTTATAGATTAGGAAACTAAAGCTCAGAAACTTGTCAAGGGTCACACAATAAAGTTGATGCTTCTGAACTTGGCCTCCTTTCCTCCCCATCTTTCCTGTTTTGGAATTATACTCAAATCAGTACTGCCATGACTACTGGAAAGGGTATCTGTCTACTCTCCTAATGCTTCTCTCACCCAATAGGTATCATTTAGTCAGTGAACATTTTTGAACCATAAGCATCGACTAAGTGCTAGGGGCATAAATACAAAAAAATTACAGTTTTGTAATGGGAATGGGAATTTGAAGATCTTCCTTGATTTGAAGATCTTTCCTGTCCCCTAATAGGCTGACTGTTATCACATGGTGTCTGTGGTGGGAGGAGTTTGCTGAAGGATGGAATAGAGTCACAGAAAGCTAGGAGTCAGGACAGCTAGATGGTGGGAGGAGACAGGGTGGAGGGTAAGCAGACAGACTTGTGAGTAAATGTTTATTTGTGGGAAGGATAAAGGATGGTGTGGCTCTCTACAATGTTGTATTGTATTGACTTCTATGTTGCTATGATAAATTCGGTTTCCTGGTGTTGGGATTTGGTTTTTCTGGTGTCTGAATAAATGTTTTGCTTCTTTCTTCTCTGTGGAGAGTCTGTTATATTTTGACATTGAGCACTTTGACCGCATTTTTACAGTTACTGTTAGTTCTACATTTGGTGACAAGTATAGGAGCTTACAATTTAACAGGGAAAGAAAACAAATAAAAGGAAGCTGAAAAGTAGATCTGAGGTGATCCTGGAGGTGAAAGAGTGGAGAAGAGAAAGAGACCCATGAGGGGGCATAATGGAGAATCTTAATGAAATGCATTTGCGTGTGAAGTAAAGAGATGACTATCCTGGCCCCCTCATTAAATGGGAGTTTTGGGGAAAGATATCTTCATTCCTCTCTTGAATCAGAGGGGTCTTGGGCACAGGGCACTGATGACTTGTGAGTTTTAAGGCTGATTTGATCTTGCAGGATGATGAGGTTCCTCGAAGCATCATGGACATGTCCAAGAGTGAGAGATGAGGGAAACTAAAAAAGCCCTCCCCCCATCACTAATCCTCTAAATATTTCTTCTTCCATTAGAATATAAGCACATTGAGGGCAGGGGAAGACTTCAATTTTCTTTTTATAACTCTACCCTTTGCAGCATGCTGAGCGCATAGTGAATGCTTAATTAATGCTCATTCATTAATTCAGTGAGTCAGTCAGTCATCCTAGCTCACTGTCCCCTCTTTGCATTAGGCAGGGATTTTTTCTCAATGTATTAGCCACCAATGGGAAATAAAGCCTTGCTAAAGAGATAGATTAAATCTGTACTCATAGTGATTCACATGCATTTTATGTAAAATCACTTTTCTTCTAAAAACAGAATGCATTTATTTAAATAGCAAGAAAGATGCCAGGGAAATACAGAAATCATTTACAAATATGCTGAGTTAGTGCCAGCACTCTATAAACAGGAAAATAGTATCCATTGACAACCTAACTGGTCTGTTACTGAAGTGGACTTGGCTTGACCAGGAAGGACTGTAAGCGGTAGGATTTCAGGGGGTTGTGTTTTCACAACCATTCACTGTCTCATCCTTTATAAGGAACTTCGCATGAGTTATCTCTTCACAGACTCACAAAAGAAGCAGCTGGGTATGGTGGCTAAAGCACTGACTTTGTACTCAGAAGACCTGAGTTCAAATCCTACCTCTGACATATTGCCTATGTCAACTTGGGCAAATCACAGTCTTCTTGGGCCTCAGTTTTCTTATCTATAAAATAAGAAAGTTGTATGAGATTTCCTCTGGGACTCCTTCTAATTATGATCTACGGCCCTCTGGACTAAGCCTTTGGGAGTGAGTATGGAGCAACAGAAAGAATGCCAGATTTAGGGCATGGGACCCAAATAAAATCCTGCATTTGCCAGTTATCATCTGCATAATGTTGTATGAGATATTTTAACTTCCTCATGCCTTGGTATCCCCATGTAAAAATGAAGCTGTTGAAATAAATTATCCTGAAAGTATAATCTTGTGACCTAGCTACCCTACCAGCATCTAATATTCTACCTTAAATGCCTTCATTCCTCTTGTGTAAGGCTTTGCTCCCTGTAACAATGTGATTTACTCTGAGAAATAGGAATGGTCTAGTGCCATCAGTCATTGATCCAAAGAAAAAGCAGATTAGATGGGAGAGAAAGAACCTGGAAATTCCTGGGTGTTCAGTGAAGGTCCTGGCCAAAGAGATCACTTAGTGAGAAGGGGAAAAGGTTAGAAAGCTTAGACACTGGGTTTAAAAAAATGCATTTCCTTCTTCATTTTTAATTTATAAATGTAACAGGGGCAACGAGGTGGTGCAGTAAATAGAGAGAGGTTTTGGGATTTGGTTTTCTGAATAAATGTTTTGCTTCTTTCTTATATGTGGAGAGTCTGTTATATTTTGTGATTGAGCACTTTGACAGCATATTTACAGTTACTGTTGGTTCTACATTTGGTAACAAGTATAGGAGCTTACAATTTAACAGGGAAAAATTTTTAAATTTAACATTTAACAAATTATAATTTTAACAGGACCTGAGTTCAAATCTGGCTTTAGACACGTGACATTTGAGTAGCTGTGTGACCTTGGGTAAGTCACTTAACCACAATTACCCTATCTTCCACCCTGCCAAACTAAAAAAAATGTAAATGTGACAGTGGCTGTGTCAAGGGAATAAACATTGCTATGGTACCTACCAGGTGCCAGATACACTGCTCAGCCCATTCTGAAGATATTATTTCATTCAATCCTCCAAACAGCTCTTTGAGGTAGGTGCTATTATTACCCCCATTTCATAGTTGAGGAAACTGAGTCAGCTAAAGGTTAAGTGCCTTGGTCAGAGTCATACAGCCACTAAGTACCTGAACAGCCCTAGAGGTAGGTGCTGTTATTGTGTCTGTTTCACAGTTGAAGAAACAGAAGCAGACAGGGGTTGTGACTTGGCCAGAGTCATACTATAACTAGTAAGTGTTCTGAGGCTGGATTTGAAATCAGGTCTTTCTCATTCCAGGTCCAGGGTTCTAGCCAAGCACCTGCTGCCTATGTCAAGTCAACAAAACTTTATTAAGCCTGACTATGAGCCAGTCACCATACTAAGTGCTAGGGATACAAAAAAGGCGAAAGCTGGGCTCACTCTCAAGGAGTTTACAACCTAAAGGAAGAGACAGCAGCCAAACACTTATGAACCAACAAGATACGGACAGGACAAATTGTGACTGATGCAGAGGGAAGCCATTCGTGTTAAGGAGGATCGGGAAAGTCTTCCAGTAGTAAATGCATTTTTGACTGGGATTTGAAGGAAGCCAGGGAATTCAGGAAGGAGGGCACCCTAGGCATGAGGCACAACCAGAGAAAATGAAATAAGTTGGGAGCAGCTATGTGGTGCAGCAGATAATGCACTGGCCTTGGAGTCAGAAGGACCTGAGTTCAAATTCAGACTCAGACACTTACTAGCTGTGTGATCCTGGGTGAGTCACTTAACTTTGATGGTCTCAAAAAAAAAAGATTGACAAAAATAGAGAATGCACCAAGTTTGGGGATGGAATGCTTTGTATGAGGAACAACAAAAAGACCACTGTCATTGCATGGTCAAGTAGGGAGAGGGAAGTTAGTTATAAGAAGACTGGAAAGGTAAGAACATTGTATGCTGCTAATAGTGAATAGCTGCTAGGTAGTATAGTACAACAGATAGAATTCTATCTAGAGTCAGGAAGACCTGAGTTCAAATCTTGCCTAACAGACATTTTCTAGCTCTGTGACAAATCAACTTATCTCTGTCTGTCTCAGGTTTATCCATTGGAAAATAGGGATAATCATGCCAACACCTGTCTCACAGGACTGCTCAGAAGATCAGATGAGATGTAAGACACTTCGTACTGTGCCTGGAACACAGTAGGCACTTAATAAATGCTTGTTATCTTCATTCCTCTTATAGGGGCCACTATGCTATGTGAAAAGACCCCTGGATTGGGATTTGTGACACCTACGATCTCATATCAGCTCTGCTCTGCTAATAACTCCAAACCAAATTATTAAGGGCATGATCGATTTCATATGATCTCAGAATTAAGCAGGGGTTAGGCTTGGTTAGTATGATAATAGCAATCACAATATCTGCTCTGTACTTGCCTCTGTGCTAAATGCTATACAGTGATTGTCATATCGGATTCTTACAACTTTGGGAGGTAGACACCATCATTATCTTTGTTTTACAGAGGAGGAAACCAAAGTAGACAATCTCACGACAAGTAAGTGTCAGGCCAGATTTGAACTCAAGTCTGTTCATCTAGGGACAAGATGCCAGATGGAGCAGATAGAAAAGGCTGTATAGTATAATGGAAAAACATTGAATTTTGAATCAGAAAGACTTCCTTTTAACAATCCTCCTGAGCTCTCAGTTTCTCCATCTGTAACATCAGAGGCTTAGGCAAGAAAGCTTTCTCAGAAACCTTCCAGCTCTAAGTTATATGATTTACACAATTTTTTTGTGTAATTTTGATCTTTAAAAAAGAAAATAAGAGCAAAGTTAATGAAAATGTAAATAAATTGAGCCCTTTCAAACTAATTACAAGGATGTGGCTGAACCCAATCTTAGCAAGGAAACATCAACTTACAGCAAATGGTATAATTACAGGAACTCAGCCCCCTTGGCTTAGAGGCGTTTCTGGAGGTGGTCTCAGGCGCAGAGTGTCTGGGTCATGGCTGATTATGCCTATTATAACTGTATCACTGTAGTACTTATGGGATACTGAAGAAACCAACTGAAGTGGTTTTGAATTCCACTTGAATCTTTGTTCCTTTCAGTTCTCCAAATTTAGGCCTTTTTTAAAAAAAAAGTGGCTGGGTTGTGATGTTGGATGCACATTTAGACTTCAGTTCCAGATGCAATGTAGCATATTGTGACGAGCAATGGGTTGTTTCCTAGTCCCGGGTCTGCCACAAAGTAGATGTACAATGATGGGCAAACCATTTTTTCCCCAGTAAGAGCCCCAGTTCTTCATTTTTTGATAAAATGGTAAGGGTGCAGAATAATGTATTAAATGGTCTCAATGGTGGTGCTTTCCAGCTCAAACAATTACAATTTGCCTTCTTGGTTGATATTTGGAGGCCCCCTCCAGCTCTGACATTTTATGATTTTAACTCTCATAGGGGCAAAGGTTGAAAGAAGATTCTGAACTAGGGCATGTCTTGGGAAAGGCAGGCTTGGACAAAAGTCTTTAAATTTTCTGGGTAATGGTAAGTGAGGTAGGAATAGGGTAATGTTGTTGGTTGTTTAAAGCAGTATGACAAGAGAAGGGAGATGCAATTAATGATAATGATGATAATAATAATTAACAATTAATATATAGCATTTGAAGGTATACAAAGTCCTACACATGTTATCTTATTTGAATCTTACAATGACCTTGTAAGATAGATATCCTCATTTCAAAGATGAGGAAACTGAGGTGTAAAAGTTAATGGACTTACCCAGGGTAATACAGCTAATAAGTACTTGAGGCAAGATTTGATCTCAGGTCTTTCTGACTCCAATCCAATGTCTAATACTCCCTCCCCCAACACATTTGCCCCATAAGAGGAACTCTAGCTGCTCAAGAACTTTGTCTGTTCTGTGATAAGCATCTGTGAGTCTTCACTTCTACATTATTGGTGCTATGGAGTTTATCTTGTTCCTCCTATGAGTAGAACAGTGAATGACAAAATAGGTCAAAATATTACAGTCTAGAATGCTAGCATGTGGGAGGTTATGTTGGAGCTGGGAGAGGCCTTATATGACATAGTTGAAATGGACTTTAGAACACAGTGTGATAGAACAAGGCATGTCAGAGTTGGAGAGTTTTTGAAGATGATGTAGTCTGACAAGCAGATGCAGAAACTGAGGGCCAGAGAGAAGGAATCAGCTGTCAAAGACTACACAAAGAGTCTGTAGCAAAGCTGAGTCTGGAACCCATCTCCTCTGACTCTAAATTCATTTTTTTTCAACACACTATCCTTACAGTATGATTTAGCCAAAATTTCTCTCTTGCCTTCCCATAGTGCTTCTGGGCAACCAAAGAGTAGATTTGAGAGATTTTGAATTCCACTTGACTCCTTAGTCCTTTTAGTTCTTCAAGGCTATGGTTCTTTACTGACTGGTTGTGAAACCTGCTGTGTAGTCCCATTCAGCTTAACCCAACAAAAGACTTGATGAAGCATTCAGTATGCTAAGGAACCTTGACAAGTTCTGGGGATATAAAGAAACACAAAAATTGTTGTCCCATAGGAGCTTGCTTCCTACTAAATCAATCAATGAATCAACAACAGGCATTTGTTTGTTTATTTGTGTGTGGTTTTTTTTTTGCTTTTTGGAGGGGGGAGAAGGTAGGGCAATTGGGTTTAAGTGACTTGCCCAAGGTCATACGGCTAATTTTTTTGTGTCAAGTATCTAAGGCTGGATTTGAACTCAAGTGCTCCTGACTCCAGGGCCATGCTCTACTCACTGCACCATGTAGCCACCCCTCAACAGGCATTAAGTATGCACTTACATATAAAGGAAGCACTATGCTAAGTGTTAGGGAGAAAAAGTAAAAAACACAACAATCTGTACTCTCAAGGATCTTCCATTCTAATGGAGGAGATGGCATATACTCATGTGAATACACATATACTGCATATACACAGTCATGCACATATATACACATGTGAGCAATGCCTGATATGTGGACTGTGTGTACATCCCATATACATGTCAATGTGCATATATATACATAGGCATATGAATATGATTTTTATGTTTACATATATTAGACATATTTTATATATGTATATATGTTAGTTTTGGGGGGTAACCTAGCAATCAGGAAAGAGGCTATGAAGAAGATGGCCCTTGATATGAGTTTTGAGGGAAAGTAGGAATTCTAAGAGGCAGAAGTGAGGAGGGAGTGCATTCTAGGCATCTGGGCCAGCTAGTGCAAAACCAAATAGAAGGATGTTGAGTTGGAGGTCAGTAAGGCTGAATTGCAAGGTGCAAAGAAGGCAGTGAAGTATAAGAGAGCCAAAGAGTAAGCTTTTCATGAGTCATTCAAGGTCACAAAGAAAGAATTCTCGGTACCAAAGCAAAGAAGAAAGCATCTTTCAGAACAAAAGCACCACCAAGGAATGACAAACTATTTTTGCAAAAAAAAAAATAAGCTAAATGAATCTCCAGATAACAAGCAAAGACTTTTGGAGGGATCAGGTGACTGGTGGGGTTGTTAATGAATTTATCCATAGTACAGTGTTGCCTTCCCAAGGTTGTAGAATCAGAAAGATGCCTGGTAAAAATATAAACTAGATGAGACAAAACAAGATAATGCAAGACAAGTCAAGATAAGAATAGACACAATAAACAAAAAAAATGTATTGCTATGAAGAAAAAAAGACATTTGTTCCGGGTAAGACAATACAATGACTGGAATACTGATGGTTAGGAAAAGGTGATTTTAACTGATGAAGCTGAAGACTATACCAAAACCATCATCAAATCAGGTGAATCTCTAAGATTTGGGCATCTCCATTAGATGACTAAACTTCTACCTCAAAATGTTTTGGGGATTGTTTACTTCATAATAGTTTGGAGGTCTTCTCACCATTGAAGGAGTGATGAATTGTAAGAAAAAAATATTGATATACTAAGAAGCAAAGTTGATCTGGAGTTACAGAAATTCCCAAAAGGCCATGGAATTCTGCAGCATGATTTTGCATCGTGTCATATGTAGAACATGAGGTTAAGAATTTATAGGGTGGCTGGGTTGCACAGTGAATAGAGCAATGGCCCTGGTGTCAGGAGGACCTGAGTTCAAATCTGGCCTCAGACACTAGAGACTTACTAGTCATGTGACCTTGGGCAAGTCAGTTAACCCCAACTGCCTTGCCTTCCCCTCTCAAAAAAGAAAAGAAAAGAAAAGAAAAGAAAAGAAAAGAACTTATCCAAGATATGGAGCAAATATACCCCTCTGGCTAGGTAGTGCATTGAATTCAAACTCTGTCAAAAACCTATGGGCTATTATCAAGACTAGCATTAGAAAAAGCAGACTGTTTGTCAAAGATATGATGAATAGCTAATGTGATGTATACTTTTATGATGAAGAACTAAAGAATATATGTCAGAATCTTGCAAACTCAATGCCAAACCTCATATAAAGAAATAAGCAGAATGTATCATATAGTAAACATTTTTAAGATGTAAAAGTTATAAGATTTATTACATGAGTCAATATTTTACTTTGTCTCAATTAATTTTCACACAATGATGGGTACCGGCTCCATGAGGAAAGAACAAGACTGACCTAGGAGCCAGTAGTTTGCAATGACAGAGATCTGAACTGAAGGATGTAAACACATTGAGTTTATATCTCTGAAGAGGAGAATTTTCAGAGTGATGGTGGCTAAAGGACTAGACGGAAATGGCTTTGAAGAGTAGAGAATGCCTTTCTCTTCCCCTCCCATTTCCTCCCTTCCCTTCTTTTCCCTTCCTTTTGGACCTTTGTGACAGCGGCCGAAAGATGTCCCAGAACATGAATGTGTCCTTGGGGTCCAGCATCTTCCAGAAAGAGCCAGGTTTTCATTAGCACAGCAAGATAAAAAGTGCAAGATTAAAAATGAGAACTCCTAGGGCTTTTTATGGCAGTAAAAGAACTGGAAATAAAGTAGATGCATATCAATTGGGGAATGTCTAAATAAAGTGTGGCACACGAATATAACAATATTTTGGTGCCACAAGAAATGTTAAACATTATGAATGCAGAGAAGCATGAAAAGACTGACATGAACCGATGAAAAGTGAAGTAAGCAGATAATATACACAAGACAGAAAAGTCAGAAATGAATAGAACATCCGCAAAACATTCTGAAACAACTGAATGTTGAGAAATTATAAAGAATAAACTTTTAAAAAATCAACTTGACCCCAAAGAGGAGATATGAGGAAACACCACCTCCTTGCCCCTCCCCCTCACTCTTTTGCAGACAAACTGGGTTTGGGTCCATGGTTGGGTGGGAAGAAAGGCCATGGGTATAGAAAAATGTATATAATTTGGGATATTTTAAAAATATAAATCAATTTTGTTAATTTTCCCCCTTTGGTTTTTAATTCATTGTTATAAGGGATGACTCTTTAGGAGGGGGAATTAGAATGGATACAGGCAGGGGTGTGCTAGAACTAGCTCAGATCAGCTCTAGGGAGCTGGCTGTTAAGTTTTCAGTGTGAGCATTGATTCCCTACCCACTATCACTCACTGTCTGATACTGGCAAATGCCACAAATCAGGGCTTGAATGATTGATATGTTTGTCCAAACCTAATAAAATAATTGAGAAAATGTTAAGATGCAGATTTAAACTAAAAAGTGTGACTTATATGTATTTTCCTTGGAGAGATAGTAGTTAAACGCTTACCAACACACCATTGGATACTGGAGAAATCTAGACAGTATAAAAGCCAAAATATCAGCAAAAATCTATTAAAAATATTGGCTGATATTTAAATCCCCTAGACTGGAAGGAACTCCCTGTTGCCTGCCTATATAACACTAACCTAAAAAGGGTAGGAAATGAGAGGAGACTCACTTGGAAGTGATTCTGTGAGTAAAGCAGGTCCTCATATTCCAGGCTCTTGACTTCCCAGAAGTACAGGTCTTCTCATACCTTTGCTACCCTGAATCTGTGTATCTCTGATGAATGCAAGTTCTCATTTGCTGGGCCATCATCAGTCATTTTGACTTTTGTCCTGCCGGTGAACTCTGATCACTCTGGAAGAGAGAGTCAGGCTAAAAAAGATTTTGTGCAGCTTGGCCTCACTTAAATCCAATTCATTTGCAAGTCAAGATGTCACCCTCAGGACATCATTAGTTTCCTCAGGAACCAAGGATAAACAACAAATAAGTCCCCATTTAATACTGGGCTAAACACTGCTTTTAAAAGGAAGACACACACACATCAAATCCATAGGCAGCTAGTTAATATACTGGACTGACTCCAAGAACATCCGAGTTCAAATATGGCCTCAGACTTTTACTAGGTGTGTGACCCTGAGTAAGTCACTTAACTTCTGTTTGTTTTGGTTTCCTTATCCATAAAATGGGGACAGTTATTACAGCACCTCCATCCTAGAGTCATTGTGAGGATCAGATGGGATAATAAAAATATTTAGTCCAAGATCTGACACATAAGAGGCACTATTTATCACCATCACATCACCATCACCATCACCATCACCATCACCATCACCATCACATCACCGTCACCGTCACCATCACATCACCGTCACCGTCACCATCACTGTCACATCGTCGTCACATCACCGTCACCATCACCGTCACCGTCACCGTCACCATCACATTGCCATCACCGTCACCATCACATCACCGTCACCGTCACCGTCACCGTCACCATCACCGTCACCATCACCGTCACCATCACCATCTCCGTCACCATCACATCACCGTCACCATCACATCACCATCACCATCACCATCATCATCACTATCATCATCATCATCGTTGTTATCATTTACTTATCTGTGCACATGTTATTTCCTATAGTAGAAAGTAAGCTCCTTAAAGGCAATGGTTTTGTTGTGGTTTTGTTTTTATTTGTCTTTGTGTCCCCAAACCCTCGCATAGAGCCTAACAGTGAGTTGGTACTTGATACATACTGACTGAATTGTATTTCTTTCAGAAAAAAAATCATATGATCAGCTCCTTCTTGGGATCGCGATTAGTCCTTCATTGGTATAGGGCTCTCTAGGGTGAAGAAATTCTATAAAAGCAGGATCATATCTTTTCATTGAATTTTATACTCTGAGACAATTGCCAAGAGCATTAGGATTTAAGTGACTTGTGTAAGGTCACACAGTCAGTATGTACCTGAGGATGGATGGAACCTGAGGTTGGCTCTCTGTGACAAAGCCTTACTACATCTCAGGACTCCTTTGAAATTCAGTGGCTTAAGAATGTGCCTGTAGAACAGGGTCAATACATTGAATCTGCCGCCTCAATGTTTTTTTTTTTCCAAATCCTTCCCTTGCTCCTCCCACCACTTCCTATAGTTAACATTTTCATAAACATTTTCTACCTTGACTCCAAGAGAGACTTTATTATTGCAGTTGTTTGTGGAATGGCTGAATCCCTGAAGCTCTGTCTATTTTCATGTTAATAACTACCTTAACCACCTTTCCCACTAGGAAGCCATGTTGCCATAATACTCACATATACAGTAGCAAAGTGAAATGTGCTATGAACTAACTCATTGCTTTGTCCATAGAGCACAAATAATTTTTTTGTGTGTGTTTGATTGGTTCCTTACCCATGATCACTGAATTAGTGGAGCTTGTGGATGTTTCATGCTTATAGGGCTCCCCTGATTCTTTGGGAAGGAAGGAAGGAAGGAAGGAAGCAAGGAAGGAAGGAAGGAAGGGACCGAGGGAGAAAGGGAAGGAAGGGAGGGAGGGAGAAAGGGAAGGAAGGGAGGGAGAAAAGGAAGGAAGGAAGGGAGGGAGGAAAAGAAGAAGAAAGTGAGGGGTGTAGGAAAGATGGGAAGGAAGGAGGGAGAAAGGAAGAATGGAAAGAAGAAAGTAAGGGAGGGGGAAAGGGAGGAAGTTTGCTTATTATGTTCCAGGTGTTGTGTTAATCACTTTGTGAAAATTATCTCATTTGATCCTCACAGCAACCTTTAGAGGTAGTTACTCTTATCCCCATTTTACAAATGATGAAACTGAGGCAAGCAGAAATTCAATGACTTTCCCAGGGCCATTGCACAGCTAGTAAGTGTGTGAAGCTGAATTTGAATGCAAGTTTTCCTGACTCCAGGCCTGGCATTCTGTCCACTGAACCACCAAGCTGTTTCTTTTGTTTAAAGTTGTTTTCACATTTTTTGAATCTTTTCAATTTATAACTAATAATAAATAAATGAATGAATGAATAAACTGAATAACCTGAAGGGACAGTAGAACAGAGAATTAGAGGATGCAAAAATATCAGAACTGGATGCTTTTGATAATTGTATTTTGATATAATTGCTTTCCTTTGTATTTTATTTTATACATTTTGAAACATGATTCTGGGAAGGGGGTTGTTGGTTTCTCCAGGCTGTCCTAGGGATCCGTGACACAAGAAAAGATTAAGAAACCTTACTTTGGGATATTAGGCACTAGAACTTAGAATGGGGAGTGTTAAGGACAGCTGGGTGGCTCAGTGAATGGAGCACTGGACCTGAAATCAGGAGGACCTGAGTTCAAGTTTGGCTTCAGAAAGTTGACACTTACTAGCTGTGTGACCATGGGCAAGTCCCTTAGCTCTGATTGCCTTGCTGGCTTCCCTCAATGTTCCCTCCTCTCCGACCCCCTCAAAAAGAATTTGGAGTATTAGAGCTAGAAGAGGCCTTAAAACATAGGATATTAGAATAGAGAATGCTTTGACTAAAAGAGACTTTAATAACCCCTTTCATTTTATTAATAGAGAAACTAAGGTCCAGAAATGGAAGTGTTCAGCTCAAGGTCACATTGCTAGCTGCTTGACGAGTCTGGACAAAAGCCAGCGTGTCCTGGCTCATACTCTTGTGCTCTCTTTTCAAGATGCCCTGTTGCCTTTCAATGACAAGAAGATAATTTTGGAAAGTTTAGGATTTCTTTATAATACTTTTAAAAAAGTCTGTATACTCTGAGTAGACAAATCCCTGGTGGGTGGGCGTAGGGAGGAAGAGTGTTACATTATTAATAAAAATAAATACATTAAAATGCATTTTAAAAGAGATTTTCATGGGCCTGATGCCCATTTATGGACTCTTTTGGCAAGAATATGAAAACGAATTTTTCCCCAGCTTGTGAAGGCCTTCTCTCTGGCAGGGGTCTCTGCTTCCAACAAAACTTCGACCCCTAGAGGTTTGAATTCTGTTTACTCTTGGCAAATGTTCCTGGTTCAAAGAGAGAATCTTTGAAAAGGCTGACTGGAAAAGGCCCAGAAAATCTTAAGGCATGTTTGACATCAAATGGCTCTTACATATCAACATTTTGATGAGGTGAATACAAAACACAGCCCAAACACATGGAATCCATATCCCCTTAATACACACAGAACTTGAATAGCTGAGAAGAAACCTCTTTGGTGAGGGAGATTTGGAATTCTAATGACCCTTAAATATTTGGCTAAACAGTCTGATGTATTTTCATGAGTTGGAAGCGCCTTAGAAGCGGTCCTCCTTTATCTTTGGTACAACATAAACTAATGTGATGTTCGCTTTCATGAAAGGATGGTTCCGCTTTATTACAGAAAGCTTAATTCACCATGGTTTTCTTAATTATCCTTTCCCCTCCTTAAATTGGCATAGCTCCCAGAACACCATAGAGTATCATTTCGGATTTGAGATACTAAGCTGTTTATGAAGATGTCACCAAAACTTCATTACTTATTTAAAATAGGAATCAAATGTTTTAAAACATCTCTTAGAATGAGCCTCCCCCATGGGGGCGAAGGATGTGATCTGAAGTTCTCTTGAGGACTTGAAGGAAGCTTTCCTTTGTAGAAGGGGCAATGATGTGAGGCTATTTCTCCCTCATGAATAGATCGGACTTTATACAATCCCATAATTACATTACTCTAGTATAATTCTTAGGAATCCACACAGCAAAGACCCCAACAAGCTTGCCCACTAATGGCTTGGAATGTGAAGAGAGCTTCTCTTTGAAAATGGTTTCAAGAACTAGTTTAGGTGGAATGAATGAATGAATGCAAAAGAATTTATTTGACACTTAACTTTTTGCCAGGCATTGAGCTGGAAACTGTACATAGAAATCAGTCTCATTGTTGACAGGGCTAAATTGACTTTTTCCTGAATAGTAACATCCAATGAGACCCCCCACTTGTGTGATATAGTGGAAATAATGCTCTATTTGTATTCAAAGGATATTGGTTCAAATCTTAGCTGTGCCTTTTACTACTTTGACCTTGGACAAGTCAGCTAATTTCTCTAGGTCTCATTTTCTTTGTCTGTAAAATGAAGAGGTTGAACCAATGACTTTTAATGTTTCTTCTAGTTCTAGGATCTTATCACATTATCATATTTGGCTTTTAATAACTTTTGACTTCTTACAAAGTTCAAACAGACCCTCAGAGAACAAGGCTTGGATATGACTGAGGAAAGTCAATAGAATGTACATAAGGCTTTGAAAACCATTCTCAAAGAGAAATTTGGGTATAGTCTGAGCAGTGGTGGTCTATTTGCCTTGGGAAGAGGCAGGGGAGAGACATTCCTACCTGCAGGGGATGGAGACACACACACATATGCTATTCCTTACTTGGCCTCTTGCTCCTTGCAGGGGACCTTTCCTGTCTGCAGGAGACAGAAAGAGATGGCATTCCTTCTCACATTAATTTCCTAGCTTGACCTCTTCCTGACTGCAGGGGATAGAGAAAGATGCAATTCCAATGTGTTCCCTCCACTGGTCCCCTGACTTGCCTATAAGGAAAAGAGAGAAATGTCATTCCATTGGCTTCTGCCACCCGAGTCTCCTCACCTGCTCTTAAGGCAAACTCTTCTCTAAGTAATAACCCTAGGAATGTTGATAAAATATCTGAATTCGCTCCTCAATAATTAATAAACTCCCACTTAGTCATACCCTCCCTATCCCAGTAATTCTTTGTTTGCCTTCAATGACCAACTCTAAATCTACCCATCCTTTCTACTATGCTCTCTGGATTGCTTGCTTCATTGCTTACAAACTTACTTTCATCTTAAATCTTTTTCCATTTTTTCTTCTTCTGTCTTCTGGCTCTCACTGAGATCTGTCTTGCTCCTGATAACACAATCTCTCTTGGCTACCTTTTTGCAGCAGTGGTTGTACCTTCACTCATTCCCCCTGACACACTGGTGGAAGTAAGGGGTTGGATCCTCCTTACTACTTCATGGTATTTCCAACCCCTCTCTCTACCACTATCTTTCAGTAACTTCTCCTCCTTTGAGGTTCCATAAATCCACATTTATTATTCAATTAAAATTATGGTAGCTACTGTCGAACAACCTTTAGGATTCTGCTTTTCTTTTCTCAATTCATTTTTTGTTGTTGTTGCTTAGCTAGCAATCTATTTTTTCTCCCCAACTCTTACTCTCATACTAGAGGCCTTTAACATATATGATGCTTCCTCAAACACTCTAATCTCTAAGTTCCTTAACATTCTTGTTTCACAAGATTTAACTCTCAGCTATACACAGGGATGGTAATTACTTTGTTGTGGCCACTGCCCATAGACACACCACTTCAATATTCATGAATTCTGAAGTTCACTTATGTTCTTTGCAAGCCCTAACTCAGTTCTCCATGACACTCAGTACCTTTCTCCATTTTTCCCAGGCTATCACTCCTACACTGATTATACTCCCATGCCTTCTCCCTCTTGACCTGCTGATAAATCCATTCAACTCTATTCTGTCCTCTTCTCTTAAAGCCTTTTCCACTTCATTGCATCTTTGACCTTGCCCTGAAAACCTCTATCTTGTGTTGTCCCATCATTTGCAACCTTTGATCCTAGCCATGGGCTTTTGAATGAAAGAAAGTTATAAAATTATTCTGGTTGGGTCCATTACCAGTTAATGTTACATAAACTCAACTGGGTCTTCATTGCAGGTAAGCAATCAGTTTATACCTCTCTAACTGACTCACTATCCCACTCACCACAGAAGCCCTTCCAAGACTTTTCATCACTCTTCTAACCTCCCTTAGCTTGCTCCTACCCTCTCAGCTAAGAATTTTGCCTCATTTTACACTGGAAAAACTGAAGGAATGTGCAAAGAGCACCTTTTCACTTCTTCCCCATTTCCCACCTTTCAGATACCATCTTCAACATCTCTTCCTTCAACTTTGACTCACATGAAGAGGTAGCCCTTCTCCTTGCCAGGGTCAAACCCTCTACCTGCACAAGTGATCCCATTCCATTCCATCTACTCCAGCAAATTTCTCTCTCTATCACCCATACTCTTTCTTCAATCTCTCTCTGCCTATTGACTACTTTTCTATTACCTACAAATATGTCCATGCCTCTTCCATCCTTAGATTCCTTTACTCAATCCATCCCTCCCCAATATCTCATGTCTTTTATCCCTTATTTTTTTTATGGCTCACTCTTCAAGAAGAGCGCCTTAACTCTCTATAGTCTGCCTTCTTATTGAAGCATTCAACCAGAGCAGCCCTCTTCAGTGCTATCCATGATCTTTTAATTGCCAAATTGAATGACCTTTTCTTAATCTCCATGCTTCTTGACCTCTTTGCAGCCTTTGACACTGTTGCTCACTCTCTTCTAATAGTCTCCTCTCTCTGGGTTCTCCTGACACTATTATCTTCTGGTTCTTCTCCTACCAATTTCTTCAATTTCCTTTACTGTATCTTCTTTTTTTTTTAATTATTTTTTTTTTTTACTTTTGGTTTGCAACATTCAGTTCCACAATCCCTTGAGTTTCAAATTCTGTCCTCTGCCCTTCCCCCCATGGTGACACGCAATCAAATATAAGGTCGACAAATACCTTCACATTAAACATTAGTCAACTTGTGAAGAAGGATTATAACCAGTGGAGTGAAAAAATGAGAAAGAAGAAACAGACAAACAAACAAAAAAACAGAAAAAAGAGCAAGTAGTTTGCTACAATCTACATGAAAAATGTGATTCTTTCTCTGGATGAGGATCCCTTTGCTGTATCGTTATCCAGATCATGCCATGGGTATCCTCCAGACGTCTGATTTGGAGCCCCCTACTATTCTGTAATTTAACAACAATTATATCCTTGCTCTTCCTTTCACAAGACACTCCGTCTCCCAACTGTAATCACTTTTACTGGACTGGCTGTCTCCTATGCTTGCAATTTTCTCCTTTTTTCTTTTTCCCTGGCTTCCTAAAAGTCCTCAATAAAATATGATTTGCTACAAAAAGGCTTTCCTTTTCTCCTCTTAATGCTACTTGTGCCCGTACTATCTCCAATTTATTGTGTACACATCATATTTGTACAAAGTTGTTTATACATTGTCTCCCCCTTTAGATCATGAGATCCTTGTGAGCAGGGATTATCTTTGTCTTTATTTGTATTTTCAGTGCTTAGCACAGTTCCTGGCATAATAAGAGTTGACTGACTGAGAAGGACAAGCTGTTGGAATCAATGGACAGCCTTCCATAGACCATGGAAGAGCATTCATTTGGATGAAAAATTTCTGTTGTATTTGAAGTGGAAAGAGCATGGGACTCAGTAGAAGAATAATTAGGTTTAAGTCTCAGATTTGTCACTAGGTACATGTTATTTTGTTTGTTTGTTTTTTGGAGGGAGGAAGGCAAGGCAATTGGGATTAAATGACTTGCCCAAGGTCATACAATAAGTGCGTCAAGCATCTGAGGTCAGATTTGAGCTCATGTCCTCCTGACTCCAGGGCCAATGCTGCCACCTAACTGGCCCTAGGTATAAGTTCTTGGGCAATCCATGTCCTCTTGCTGTTCCTCAGTGTCCTCAACTGTAAAATGAAAAGAACTGACTCAAATCTCCAAGACCTCTAATATTATAACTTTACAAGTGTAGTCAATCTGGTGCTTAGTTGAGCCTAGTACAGACAAGAAGAAAGGAGAATACTAAAGTTAGAAAGCTAAACCATTTCAAAGAAGGTTTAAGGTTCTCCCTGGGGAGAGATCTTCCCGAGAGCAAATAATGATTTGGGAGATAAAACAGAGATACTGGGTAAGGGGAAGTGAGTTCTGACCTGGTCTTGGGAACTGTCTTTTAACTAAGGAGATAAAACCCAGGAGATACTTCTCTTCCTTTCTTGCCAAACTTGTCTGGGAGAGAGGTGTTAAGAAATCATTTCTCATTGGTCTTCACCCATGTGGTCTACTAATCCACGCCTCTATATCTCACATTTGAAACAGAGATTAAAACAAACACTTGATTCGTTTGTAGAACTGAGACAAGGATTTAGAGAGAAACCCAACCAATGACTCATCAGATTCTGAGCAGCTATTTAAAGAGGAAAACATACTGCTTTACAGCTAAAATATCAGCCTGGATGTGCCAAGGGGTGTTTTGTGTATAGTACTATGACTGGGGCTAGTTTTGGACAACTGAAAAGACTGAACAAAAACATATAAACAAATTCTTGGTTGAAAACCAAAACAAAACAGAAAAACAAACGGAAGTGGATTGTTCCTATTTCCTTCTCCAGTTCGTTTTACAGATAAGAAAATTGGGGAAACTCCACAAGTCTGGTGAGGAGGCAAAATGCATCTTAGAAGCCTCCTCTCTTTTCATTTTTTTCCTTTTTAATGCTTCTTCACTGTTGTATCCCATCTACCTGCACTGCCACAAGAATCCGATGTTTCTGATGCTTGGCCTGACTGTTCTCACAAAAAGGGTAGCTTTTGGCCAAACACTGTTATCTAGCGTGTCTTTCCTTTCCTGGGAAGGTGATGGAGGCTAGATTTTAATAAGGGTCATGTTGGTACTTTATAACTCCAAGGAATGGCTACCTAAATGTGGAAGTTCAGGCGCTGTTACAACTGAATATGTACTGTAGGGTTTTATTTCTGTATTTTCTTCCATTGTCCCAGAACCAGGCCTGCTACATCTGTCCCTCTGCAATCTGAGGGCCCTCAGTTCTCTTTTTCTTATTACTCTCATCTCAAGCCCATGTTGGCCGTGTTTCTCCCCTCTGTAGGGGCCAGTGACTCGTGTCTGTGTTACATTTAACCATTTGGCACCAGTTAGCTTTTACAAAATTATCGTAAGAACAAAGGACAAATATTTCTTTGATACCTCAGTGGCACACTCTCCCTTGCACTGCCTTGGGTCTCTGCAGGGAGCAGGCTTAGTTTTACAAAATTCATGTCCAAAAGTAACATGACTGTTAGGTGAGACCTTGTCTCAGCTTAATGCCTGTCAAAAGCAATTCCCAAAAGTTGTTACTCATTCTTTAGGGCATCAGTGCTAGACTGGCTGTAAAACCAGCCCCTAGAACACTGGGATGCTGAGGTACCCTCTTAAACTTCTCAAAATTCATAAGGTCAGAGGTTTCACTCTCTTCACTTAGAGAAGAAAGGACTGAAATCCCTACACTGGGCCATGTTGTCCCAGAGGCCAACACCCTCTCCTCCCAAGGCTTCCTCTCTTACATCCTGGCCTCTCAGTGGATGCCATAACTGATGAATAAGATTCCTCCATGAGCATAATTAAAGATGAAATCACTGATTCTGATAAGCCTTTTTGAATGCCTCCATGGCCAATAAAAGCTTACCAGTGATTTCATGTAGGCATTCTGTAACTGATTCTGGTCGGTTCCTACATTTATCCCTAAAAATACATATCAGTTTCACATCATCTTGTCTCTTCTGGAACACACAGGGTCGTTATGTGGAGAGGTATCTTTATGGGCATTCTGGTCATGTGCTAGTCTCTGATTTTACCCAATATTATAAAAGCAATAACTCCCTTTCCTACAGCATTACTTACAAAAACTGGGTGAGATGAACAGCGCAAATGCTATTATCCCCATGTATAGAGGAGGAAATTAAGGGTTGGAGAAGTGAAATCATTGGCCTAACGAAATGAAGCAAGTATGTTTTGGAACTCAGGTCTTTTGATAATTTCTACTACCCCAAGCTGCCTTCATACAGTAAAAGTTCAGTTCTAGACATGACCCATATTAGAAGGAAGCTTGGTTGGCAGAAACCAGAGGAATGTCATGAAAAACAAAACAAAACAAAACAAAACAAAACAAAA
>CM053595.1:270915173-270939326 GCA_028646575.1 Pseudocheirus occidentalis | reverse complement strand
GAGGCCACAAGTGGCTCTCTAGGTCCTCCAGTGTGGCCCATTGGATTCAGTCAAAGGGCTGCACTTGAGGACCTAGAGAGCCACAGGTGGCCTTGAGGCCCCAGATTCCCCATCCCTGTGTTAGATCCTAAGTTGGACTTTACGTTAAAGCTGTAGGTTAGAATATGTTAACAAAAGAAAAAGCACAAGAACTTACTGAGACTTCTTTTTGATGAAGCAAAGACCTACTGGGGGCACTTTTTTAGCTGGATCCCTTTCTCTGTATTTTTCTCAGGTGTGTGTGTGTGTGTGTGTGTGTGTGTGTGTGTAGCATGCCTTGGGGAAGTCTTCTATGGATTGTTCAGTGAACTAATAGAGGTCTTAAGTATAAAGAATAGAAAAGATCTGGGCAGGGGCAGTTTTGCCTTATAGTCCATGATGGCTATATTTTTAACACAATCTTCTGAACTCTACCCTAGTTCTTGAGGTGTGCCAAAGATCATGGGACCCTCCTAGTCAGAGGTTATAAGGCCCTTATCTCTGCAATAGTTACTTCTGGATATCAGTCAAACATGCAAAAATGATAGCATCGATGTTCCATTGGCACAGACACTATAATTTTTTTCATTTTAACAAAGAACCCATCCTCTTAAATAATGGATGTTTGAACCTGTCCTTGAAACCTTCCTTGTCAATTCTAATCATTTGTTTTTATGAACTAATCTCCTGACACTTCATTTTACTATGATCTCTATTTCCCTCTCTCCTCCTTACAGCAGATGGGAGAAGTCAAGTAGCAGGAGGCTCTAAACCATCTTTGTACTGTGTCTGTGGCTATGAAGGATCCCTTTAATCCCCCCTAAAGAAAACAGTGCAAACAGGTGCATAAACCAGAGTCAAACAGGAAACTCCACAATCATTATCTTCCCAGCACAGCGTCCTAATACCCCCTTAATATAGCATTTCCCAGCATGCTCTTAATAATGGCTTCTCTCTTTCATAAGAGTCCTATAAAATTCATAAATATTCCTCAAGGAACCCAGAGAGTGCCTAAGAGTCTTTAATAGCTATCATAAAATGAGGGATAAAATGTGGGAAAGAAGATCAGTCATGATAATAGTGCAAGATACGCAAAGCTGTGAATTTCCTCTCGCACCAAGCCAGTAAGTTTTATGGCAATGAGATACTACTGCCCAGAGCGCCCACCAAGATGGCAGAGGAACTCAGCTTGAGGGACCAGGGAAGGAGGGAGGAAGGCAATCTCTTTTCCTAACTCTAGATAGATGGCGAGGCTAAAGGGTTTGTCAAAAAAAAAAAAAACTTGAGCAGAGAGCAGATGAGGATGAAGTTTGAAGTTAAAGTTCCAACTCTCCCTTACTTCTGGGTCTCTACTAATCTGCAGTTGCCAAAATTAGTTGGTTATTGCTATTGATGCTAATAGGAATTTCTTAAAGTTTCTCTTTTTAAAAGTAGCAAAATATCACTGTATCCAACAGTTGATTCAATAGAATAAACATTTACTTAGTGTAGACTACTATTCTGGGCATTGTGTTAAGTGAAAAGAGTACACACAGGAATGAAGTAGTTCCTGCCCTCAGGGAGTTTGTATTCTACTAACTAGAAGATGGATAATGAGTGTGACTCATTCCCTAGTGGCTTAATGGTTAGGATTTGGCTTCATCTTCACTTCAACCCAAATTCAGTTCCCTGATTGGAAGGCTATTTTGGAAGCCTCTAGGTGGTGCAGTGGGCTTGGAATCAGAAATATCTGAGTTCAAATCCAGTCCCAGACACTATCTGTGTAATGCTAGGCAAGTCACTTACCCCATATTTTCCTCAATAGTAAAACATACAGTTGAAGGAAATCTCAAATCACTCTATCTTAACCAAGGAAATCCCATGAACAAAGCACTGGATCATAAAGAGTCAGATAGTACTGAACAACACAGAGTGTGATTCTTGGCCCCCTAGTTCTGTAGATGAATCATGAAGAAGGGTCATGTGATGACTGGGCAAATTTATCTCTATTATTCACTAGTACTGAAATTTGTCTGCATTTCCCATGATTTCCCTATAGGAGTTGTCTGCAAAGATCATGTTGATATGCAAATATTGCCTCTGGAATGGTATTGCTGAGTGAATTTGCTTCTGAAAGACTATAGAATTCAAGAGAAAGGCCAAATTTTCAACACATGGGCTTCAGCAGTTCCACGGACTAAAAGTCATTTGAATTGAGTTCTACATTAAACTCTGCTATAAACTTAAAGTGTGATTTTGGAGAAGTAATACTGTTTCCAGACCTCAGATCTTTACCTATCAGTAAGAAGATATAACTAGATGATTGATTAGGACCCTTCTACTTTTTTCTATGACCTTGTGGACTCTGATCCTGTGAAATGAAATGGTGTTCTTACACCATATCAGGTCTGAAAGCAATGTGAAGAATGTGTGATAATGAAATGGCCATTGCATTTGGCATTAGAAGACATTAGTTTATGTTTAGATACTACCATGTATTTATTAGTTGGGTGCTATCAGCCCAGGACCTCAAACCCATCAGTGAGTTAGGGGGATGTCTACCCCAAGCATGTGAAGACTTCCCCAGTGGAATGGGCAGATGAGAGCAATTTGTTCCAATAGCCACAAAGGCAACCAAAGAACCTGGTTAGACATGAAAGATGTCAAGGTCATCCACTACCTCTCAGGCCATCTCCATTCATCTTGACTTTTGTCATGTCACTGGACTTTGATGAATCTAAAAGAGATTGAGACTAATGACTGTGCAACTGCCTCACTTAAATTCGGTCCACACACAAGTAGGTCATCACCCCATGATGTCACTGGTCTTTTTCAAAGGATGGACAACAAAAAATCACAAAATCTGGACAAATTAATTGGAGGAGGATGCGGCTCTAACAGCTGTAGGGGATGGGGCTCTAACAGCTATGGGAAATCAAGGAAGACCTGACATGGAGGTATCACTTGAGCTTTCTTTCATAGGTTTAGAGACTGTATAAGGTAGAGTGCAACTAGTCAAATCATCACAGAATCCTAGAGTCAGAAAATCAGCCAATCTAGCATCTACCTGAATAAGAATTCTCTTTAATGACAGCTGACTTTTCTACAGAGTTTCTTTTAAGTTTTGCAAAGTGCTTTGAATAGACTATTTCATTGCAGCCTAACAACTCTATTAGGTAAATAATCTCTGCATTTTACAAGAGAAAAAATAAGTCTGAGACTAAGGAGGTCAAAGACCAGACTATCCTCACACTGCTAGTAAGGTGTGGTTTTAATTTGGTTCTTGCAGATTCCATTTCCTACACTCTTTCTGCCATACCAACCAAAGGCTCTGCTTTTACAGATGGGGAAACCAAAGACAAGAGAGAGCAGAGGTCCCTCTCCTAAAGTCAAGCAGATATTAAATAGCAGGACTGAAATCCTCCACTTCCATTGTAGAACATTAAAGATGGAGGTAACTCAAAAAATGAGTAATCCAAGCCACCCATTTTATAGCAGAGAAAACTAAAACCCAAAAAGATCCAATCATTTGCTCAGTCACTGAGAATAATTACCTGGGATTCAAACCCAGATTTTTTTTGAACTCTGAATTCAGTACTATGCTATGAGTTCTAGTACTGTGGGGGAATATGGAGAGGGAAAAGCTACATTCCTTTCCCTCAGAGAGCTCAAATCAGACTGTATTTTCTATGACCCACTGATCCTATACTACTGGAAAGGTCTCCTAAGAAGTCTCTCTGCCTCTAGCCTTATCTTCCATATCTCTTTATTAAAACCCAAGTATTCTCCCGAAGGGCAGCTAAGTGGTGCAGTAACTAGAGGGATAACCCTAGAGTTAGGAGATCTTGAGTTCAAATGTAGCCTCAGATGCTAGCTATGTGGTCCCAGGCAAGTCACTTCATCCTGTTTGCCTCAGTTTCTCATCTATAAAATAAGCCGGAGAAGGAAAGAGCATTATCTTTGCCAAGAAAACACCAAATGGGGTTATAGAGAGTGAGACCACACTGAGCAACAACAGCAACATTATTCCTAAAGCAGAGCTTTCATCATGACCTCTCCCCTACTCAGAAAACCTCACTGGCTCCCCATTGCCTCAGAAATAAATGGCAAAGTGAATATTGCTTTAAGGCAAAGATTCTTAACCTTTTTGTGTATCACAGGTCCTTTTGGCTGCCAGGTGAAAAGTCCATGGACAATGTCTTAAAATGCATAAAGTAAAATACATAGTATAATGAAAGGAATCAATTATTTTTAAATAAAAGTATTTTTCCCCATTCAAGTTCATGGACCTCATGAAATCTATCCACAAAATGATCACTGCTAGAAACTCCAGCTGTAAAGTTGATAGCACACTATTCTCAGAACAATCTTAGGAGGAAGTTAGCACACCTATTATTAACCTGCATTTCAAGATAAAGAAATGGAATCTGAGGAAGAATAAGGAGTGTGTGGCCAAAGTCATATAACTAGTCTATAGCTAAGCCTAGATTCAAACTCAAGTCTCCAGAGTATGAGTCCAACTCCAAGGATGATTATCTTTTGACCTGATTCTCTCTCTCTCTCTCTCTCTCTCTCTCTCTCTCTCTCTCTCTCTCTCTCTCTCTCTATCTATCTATCTATCTATCTATCTCTGTGTGTGTGTGTGTGTGTGTGTGTCTTAACTTTCAAAATGCAATCCATGCCTCTTAGCCTCGAATTCAAAGTCCTTCATACTCAGCCTCAAATCTAACTCCCCAGACGTATAGCTCACCTTTCCACAATACTTCAGGGTTTACAAAATGTTTTCTCTGCAAAAATCCTATGAGGATGGTAGAACAAAGATTATTGTCCCATTTTACAGATTAGAAACTCAAGTTTGAGGGAATAAGATGGCTTGCTGAGAATTGTGTGGCTGATAACTGACGGACATGGAACCCAAATATTCAAATACCACGAGATTTTATTTCTTTTAATAAAAGTTATAAACAACCACACAAGGACGGCACAAGGCATTTTGTGAATCATTGTCAAATGAAAAGTAAAGGCAGTAAGCCTTTCATTATAAAGGCATTGTGAACTGGAAAAGGATCTGGATAAAATCATTATGTCTGTACTACTATTTACTGTGTTACCCTAGAGAAGTCATTAGAACAACTAGATTGCACCATAATAGATAGAGCCCTGGGCATGGAGTCAGGAAGACAAGTTCAAATCTGGCCTTAGACACTTAATAGCTGTGTGACCCTGGGCAAGTCACTTCATCCTGTTTGCCTCAGTTTCTTCACCTCTAAAATGAGCTAGAGAAAGAAATGGCAGTATCTCTGCCAAGAAAACCAACGATGGGATCACAGAGAGTCAGACATGACTTTAACAACTGTAAAACAGCAACAATGTCCTTGTCAGCTTTCTGTGACCAGGATTTCACTCCCAACTCTCATCACTTATCACACCTTTTGACTGTGGGACTGTCCCTTTGCCTACCCTAAGCCTTATCTGTAAAATGGGATTAATAATACTTGCTCCTCCTGTCCTTCATGATTATGAGGTAAGGATGATGATGATGATGATGATGATGATGATGATGATGATGATAATGATGATGGTGATGATGATGATGGTGATGATGGTGATCATAATAATGGTGATGAAGATACATTTCTATAGTGCTTGGCCATACTCTGTAACTGTAGGAGCCATTTTTCTAAGTCAGTTAAGGTGACCATAGGCCAGGGTGGTCAGAGAAGTCTTCCTGGAGGTGCCATGACATTCACAATGTTCCAAAGAGTCCAAAAAGAAGTGAAATCCATATGTAAATTTGCCCTATTTTCCACTGCTCCATCTACTTTTGCTGACAGGGCAGAGGCAGCAAAGTTGTCTCATTGTTGACACGTCTAAGTGGGAAGCAAACTGGCAAGATATCAGAAACTTCTTGTAGGAGAGGAAGCATGTTGGACTGAAAAGAGGCTGGCGGGGAATAAAAAGGCTTTCTTTGTGTGCTCTGTCTCCAGGCAAGACGGGGAAGTCATTAGAAAAGGAAATTAGGATGCTCAATGCAGGTAATTTAAGATTATAGGGTAAGTCTAAGAAAATGATGATGAGGTTAAACGGTGGGGCTGACTCATTTAGAATTGATGTTCGGCCCTGGTTACCACATTATAAAATGATGCTGTAACACCTGGAGAGAGGAAAAACTTGTTCCTGGAATTAAAAAGTATAGCTCGAAGGGCAAACATAAAAAATTTATATTGCACTGTTTAACAAAGGCTCCCTGAGATGGAGAGTTATGACAGGATCCTGGAGAAAATCAGAGGTCAGCTTTTCATTCATCCCCCCAAACCTTTCTTGCTTGGGAGTGGAATTCTATCCTTCCTGCTTTAGGCAAGCCAGGATGAGTTCACTGGCCAATTGACCTACTTCTTGCTTTTGAGAGGCTTTGCTTATCTCTTCCACTCAGCCCACCACCCTTAAACCTTCCACTTGGTAGACATAGCTACTTTGAGGCCTCAAGCCCATGGGGGACAGTTTTCTGATGAAGTTCCTCAAAAAGGGTTTCCATTGGATGCTACCTAGGTCACCAAGGCATCCGAGGGGGAAAAAAATGTCCCTTGAGCTGTGTGGAATATGCTTGACAACTGGGGTCATATTGGTTGCAAAGCTTAGCTCTCTCAGCACCATTAATGACCTGACAATCAATCCCAGAGAAAACTAGGAATCCCTTTCTTAAATTTGAAAAAATAAAATAAAAGGTCCAGCATTACATATTGGAAAGAACCCTAGATTTTGTGTCAGAAGGAATGGGTTCAAATTCAAACTTTTCTACTTACTATCTGCTGGATTTGCGTAAGCTCCTCAAGATCCCGTAACCTCATTTTCCTCACCTATTCTACTGCCCCAAGAACCAAAGACAAAACCTCTATTTGACATTTAATACCTTTTACAATCTGGCTCCAGCTTACCTTTCCAGTATGGCTTCATATTATTCTTAGACACGCTCCATCTTATAGCCAGACTGATCTATTGGCTGTTTCCTTTACGTGACTTACCATTTCCTATCTCCTTATCTTTGCCTAGGATGTCTCTCATGCTTGGAAAGCATTCCTTCTTCATTTCTTCTGCTTGGAATCCTTTGATTCCTCCAAGGCTCAACTCAAGTGCCTCTTCCTACATGGAAGGGGGTAGGGTCTATCCTGATCCTCCAGTTGCTAGTACCCTCCCCTGCCTCCACTGAAATTAAGATGTGTGTGTGTGTGTGTATATATTTATATATGCATGTATGTATATATGAGTATATGTGTGTATATATGTATGTATGTATGTATATGTATCTATATATGCGTGTATGTAGGTATATGTATGTATATGTGTGTATGTTTGTAGACATGTACATGTATATGTATACATATATATACACACACATACATATACACATGTATATGAATACACACCACAAACAAAATGTGTGTGTATTTTCTTCATGGTCAAGGGAACTCCTGAGAACTACAAAGAGCAGCTTTTAGTCTGGGATCCTGACCCCAAAGATCCTAATTATTTAACTCATCATGGTCTTACTCCAGAGGTTTTTTCCCTAAACTAATTTCCAAAATACAGCTTAGATATAATTCATATCTAGGTTTTTCCAAATTTATATAATAGGGTTGCCTACTCCATTATGACATTTATATGCAAGGGCTGCTAAGAGCTTTATAAATAGCATTCCATTTTATTTTTATCACCCTAAGAGGTAGGTGCTATTATTGTTACCATTTAACAAATGGGGAAAATGATGCACAGAAGTTAAGTGACTTGACCAAGGTAACATTGTCTAGGGTCAGATTTGAACACAAGATTTCCTGTCTTCAGATTGTGTGCTCTATCCACTGTGAGATGTAGCTGCCCTCGAATAAGGATCTGTTCACTCTTTGACACTGGATGGCACAGTAGCCAGGGCACTGGGCTTGGAGTCAGAAAAACCTGAGTTAAAATCCAGCCTCAGACGTTTACTACTTGAGTGACCCTGGGCAAGTCATCTATCTTTTCAGAAAGTAAATATTATTCAAAAAACTATAAAACTATAACATTTCACGGTTGGAAGAGACCTCAGAAACTGTCCAGTCCAACACATAACTGAACAAAAATCCCCTCCAAAAAGATGCTAGATTTCTTTCTCACAAACTATTGTTCAATTACACCTCAGGATTCTTTTTTCACCCGGGTGGAGGTCTCCGTATCACTATTAGACTTCACCTTAAATTCAGCCCATTGTTCTGGCCTGCTGAGACGTTCTTGAATGAGGATTCTTCCTGCCAAAGAGACACTTACTGCCTGCTAGCTTCGTGTCAGTTGATAGAACAGAATGAATTGGGAATGCTGTGGTTGCAATTAGCGGCTCCAGCCTGATTAGTGTTCTCAAAAGACTCCACTGATCATTGCCTACAGGAGAAAAAAAAGATGCTATTCTTGAGGCCTTCTAGGAGTTCATTCCAACTTTTTTCCCAGGAAATCCCTTTGTCCCAACATTCATAGCATAATAACCATTCCCCATAGGTGCAACAAGGGAATTCTACACTGGGATGTGGGTTGGACCAATTGATTCTATAGGCCGAATTTGAAAAACTCTTCTCTCCTGCCTTTTCACAGTCCTGAGTCTCCTCTCAATTCTAAAAGCACCTTGGTATAGAGAAAAACGTGCTGAATTTGGACATCTAGGTTTTGAATCCAGATCCCAATTCTGACACTTTCCCCCTGCGTGTCCATGGGCAAACCACTGGCCCTGTTTGGTCTTCTCTTTCATAATCTGTAAATAAACATAAGAATACCTTCACTACTTACCTCATGGGGTGGTGGAAAAAGCACATTTTAATTATAAAGTGTGTTTTGCTCATGTTGTCTTTATCCTAAATATTCTTCAAGACCCATCTCAAGTTCAGCTTTTCCTGTGCCACCTTCCCTGACCACTTCAGCCAATGGGCATCTCATTCTCACTCCTCCAATGCTTACAGATTTATTCTGCTCCCTGTATTCTATAATCCAGCTAAAGTATCTCATTTCTTTTGCCTTTTGCATGATAATTCATCTCCTGATTCAACTCCATGCATTTGCATTGGTTGTCCCTGCCTCCTCCCAGCCCCAGATTGCTCTTCTCCCACTTCTGATTCTTAGCTTTCCTGGCTTCCTTTAAGGTACAGCTCAAAGGCTAGAGACCCTTAGACTAAGATTCCATCTAACTAGAATGGACATAATTATTTACATATTATCTCCCTCATTCGAATGTGAGCTCCAGATCAGAAATTTTTCTTTGTTTTCTTTTGTTTTTGCCTTTCGTTGGCTTAATAAGTAAATGCTTCATTTCTTAACTGACTAGCTATCTTTACTTCTCACTGGATACACATATATATTTTAAGTTGAGACTTTTTGTTAAGTTGTTTCACTTTTGTGTCTCTGTAACCCCATTCAGGGTTTTCTTGGCAAAAAATATTGGAGTGCTTTGCCATTTTCTTCTCAAATTCATTCTACAGATGAGAAAATTGAGTATCAATGAAGCTAAATGTCTTGTTCATGGTCACACAACTAGCAAGTGCCTGAGGCTGAATCCTGAACTCAGTTCCTCCTGAATCCAGGCCCAGCATTTTATCTACCACACTACCCAACTGCTAGTTAAGTCTTACTAAGCTTCTAGAGACACATCCAGGTCAAAGGACATTTAAGCAGCAAAGTTGCTTGGACTTGGAATCAGGGAGACGTGGGTTTGAATCCTGCCTCTGCCACGTGCTACTGTGTGACCCTGAACAAGTCACTTAACTTCATTCAGACTCAATTTTCTAATTTGTAAAAAATGGATAATGCTAGCACCTCCCTCCCAGATCCCAGATCTGTTGTAAAGAGAAAATGAGTTAATATTGGTAAAGAATTTTGCAAACCTTAAAGTAGTATATGAACATTGTTGTTTGTTGTCAGATTACAAAACTATGCTTGAGAGAAATTAAAATGGCTAGCCCAGGGTCATAGAGCCTAGAGAAGGAGGACAGTGAGACTCTGTGAATGCTTTTCTAATCTCTCCCCATCCCTAGCTCAAAAATGTTCTCTTTCTCCTCATCTTGCTAGAGCCTTTCTCTGTCTCTCCTTGGGCCCCATCTACGTCAACCTTCTATAATACTGGCCTTTCTGCTTTTCTCTATTACTGCAATCACTTTCTTCAGCCCATAAGGCTACCATGTCCGTCTCTGGATCCCCAGCCCTGGGCTCCCTGCCTTGCCAATATTAGGCATAAAAATGAAGTGATGGGAAGACAGAGGGGCGAGGTGGGCAGCGGAGCCAAGAAGCCCCAATGCCTCACAGTTTGGCTCCAGAGAATCTCATCCTCAGCTAATAGTCTCAGTCTCAGTCCAAAGGCGTGTGTTTCAGTAAAGCCCCTGTATCTTCCATGTACACCCACAGCCTCTTCTTAGTGTTCAATGAGATGATAGTTTTGAACCTCAAGGCCATGACGAAACCTTCGACTATTTGCCTTCCTGCTGTAAACTGCTTTGGACATTTCATAAATGTTTGATGCGTTACATCCTGGGGGGAAAAATGCATTGCTTCCTAAGTCTGTGTTATCTGCATTGACATCTCAAATGAAAGGGGGGCAAAAACAGGACAGCTTTTTTCAAAGAAAAAAAGATGATGAAATATTTTCCACCTTTTGGAGAGCTTTAGGCTTTAGAGGTTTGTACCAGTGCTTCTCCCTCAGGCTCTCCCACTGTGCTAGGCCTTGTTCAGCTCCCTTTTGTAGGTAGACGGATTAAGTCACTCAGGATACAGATGATGGAAACAATGCTAACTCACAATTCTGTAGCACTTTCAGATAAACAAGGCACTTCTTCCTAATTTCCCAGTGAGGCAGAAAGTACAAGAAGCATTATCATTACCCCATTTTACAGATGAAGAAACTGACTGCACTGACAAATGGCTTATAATAATTTATGTTTAAGTAGCACTTTCAGGTTCAGAATACATTTACTCAGCTATAGGTCTACTCTAAGTCTCCGAGCTGGTGTGCAAACCCAGAAATTCTCAGCCTGATTCCAGCATTTCTTCACACTGACCTGGGCTACCACTCAATCTTTTATTTCAGGTTCAAATCTTTTCTAAATCTGCTAATTTTGAGAAGCAGAGCCCTCATTAGAAATACCTGCTTGCATACAATGACTATTCATATGCCTGTTTTCTCTATAGGTAACTAGGATGTATAGTGGATAAAGCACCAGGCCTGGAGTCAGGAAGACTCATCTCCCTGAGTTCAAATCCAGTCTCAGACACTTGTCACCCTAGACAAGTCACTTTACTCTGTTTCCTCATCTGTAAAATGAGCTGGAGATGGAAATGGCAAACCTCTGTTAACTTTGCTGAGAGAACTTCAAATGGGGTCACGAAGAGTGGGGCACAACTGAAAAAAACCTTTTTCCAGCAGAAAAGAACCTTGACTTTGAGTCAGATAATTGATCTTGGGCTCAAGTCACTTTTTCACAATGTGACTGCAAGTCACTTCCACACCTTAAGATTCACTCCCCTCTTCCTTAAAATAGAAGTAACAAACCCCTTGTTAAGGAATCCTCCCCAGACATTCTGAAATATAATTTCATAATAATATAATTTCAGAGTCTTCCTTCACTGAGCCCCACACAAAGGATGTCTGCCATGGTCCCCACCCCACCATCTTTAGTTTCTTTAGATGAGTATCTTTTCTTAACATGTAATATTCTACCACCCCTTTTAATCTATTCCTTTTGAACAAAATATGGCCTTTTAGAATGGCATCCCAGTCATGAATCTCTTTCAATGAGTCTATGTGGATAAGTTTGAAGCCTTGCCTTGGGATTTCTAGTATACCTAGCACATGGTTACAGAGGCATGGAAGGCCATGACTTCCATTACTGCCTTTCTGTATGTTTGTTTGTTTGTTTGTTTTGTATTATAAATGTATTTTACTTTGAATTCACAAAACAAAACAGGCATTTCCATAACATGGTACAATAAAAAAGATGATTGCACAGAAAACTGTAAATCTACCATGTAGACTTTGTTATTCCCTCCAAATCTACGACTGTGTTATCATCTAAATTTCTTTTTTATTTTCCTCTTTTTTTCTTCCCTCTTCCCCTGCCCTAGAGATGAGAAATAGGTGTGTGTATAAATATACATATACATACATATATAATTATTTTATACATATATCTATTTATCAGTTCTTTTTCTGGATGTGGATAGTATCTCTCTTTACAAGTCCTTTATTTTTCATTTGTGCATTTATAACAGTCAAACTGATTTAGTCATTCAAAGTTATCCTTAAAACAATATTGCTGTTACTGTATACAGTGTTCTCTTGGTTCAGATCACTTTGTTCTTCATCATTTTATGCAAATCTTTCCATGCCTTTCTAAGGTCATTGAGCTCATCATTTCTTATAACACCATAGTATTCCATCACAACCATACACCTCAACTTGTTCAGTCAGCTAATGGGAATCCTTACGATTTCCAGTTCTTTTCCACCACAAAGAGAGCTCCTATACACATCCTTACATTCAAGGTTATAATTACTATTTGTGAATTTCTTTCCATCTTATTTTTACTCACTATTTTTTCTCAGCCTTTCTTTTTACCCTATCCCTGTTACCTTAAATCTTCTCCCCACACTTCACCTACCTTTACAAAAGTCTTCCATTCTCTCTCCCACCCTCCCAAATCCTAATCCACATACCCCTCTAAAAGTCCCTCCCCCACCCTATCCCCAAGTTGTCTCTCCTCTCTACAACTTTAGAAGATTTCTACACTCTTCCAGATGTACATGCTGTTTGCTCTTTAACCCAGATGAAAGCAAGGTTCCAATGTTAGCAGACCCCCAACCCTACCTATTTCCTCTGTATTAGTTCTTCCTTTCACACAACCATTTTTATAATATAATTGCTCCCTTTTACCTTTTCTTTTCTTTTGTTTTGTTTTGTAGAATCATCCCCATCATACACAACTCAACCCCAACCTTTCTTTCAAATTGCTTAGTACTGCTGACAGTTTTAAGAATATTGATAACATTTTCACACACACACATATACATAATTAGTCTTTAATGTTTTCTCTTTATTTCTTAAGGATTTTCTATATCAAATTTTCCATTGACTTCCGGTATTTCTTCATGGACTCTGTCTTCCATTAATGACTGCACTTTTTCCTCATCTTATACTCTACACTATCAGGCTTATATGTTATTATTAAGCAGTTTTCTCGCTTTCCATTTTTAATTAAAATCCATCTTGATCAAGTCTACAGGAAGTTTTAGTTTCGCCAGCCCTCGTCAGACCTCTTCCACTTCTAGCCAATGGACAATCATTCCTACACTTTAAGCCAAAGGTCCAAATCTCACCTTCAGATCAAATATTCTTAGTCAAGCATTCACTTCTCAATTTTTTCTTTTTTTTCTATCTTCTACCTTTAATCCTCAGAAGTCATGATCATAAAATGATAAATTTTTCAATATTTCAAGATTCAATCATTTTTCCAGAGTGAATGTATCCCTTCACTGAGGTTGATCATAATCCCTCTATATTTTAATAAACGATCTTTGAGAGCTGCTTTGGCCTAAAAGAGTCATCACCTGGCAACCAACTTGACAATGATTCTCTCTAAACTTGTTGAGTCTGGGCTTCAGACAATAGCCATCCAGTTTATCATTAAACCCATAGATGACATTCTGGTCCTATGGGGATATAAGAGGCTAGAGGTAATTACTTGAGGATACATGAGGCAGGTTCTTCATATTGGAAGAGACCGTCCATTCACCCCCCTTCCCCTTTCTGTCCTACCTAGTGAGGCTATAATGCTGAATACATCCCGACTTGGGATCCTAGTTCCTCTAGTCCCATTCACAACTCTTTTGTGTCACAATCTTATCATCCCAGACTTTGAAAGATCGTTTGCTATAGTCCCTTGTCCTCAGGCAAAGCCCAAATATATGGGCTACTCAGACATCCAGAATAGACAACCCTTTATTCTGCCTTAGAAATATTCATGGAGCAAGATAATTTGTAAGCTCCTTCAGTTATCCAATCTAATATTTCATTTCCATGAAAGCTAAAATAACTATAGGATCATAAAAACTGTATATCCTTTCTCAAAGAATGATCCAGGGACCCAATGGTGTCCCCAAGATTCTTTCATTGGGTCTATGAAGTTAAAACTGTTTTTATAATAATGGCATATTTTAATATTTTTTTCTTGCTTTTTGGAGGGGTTAAATGACTTGCCCAAAGTCACACAGCTAATTTTGTGTTAAGTGTCTGAGGCTGGATTTGAACTCAGGTCCTCCTGACTCCATGGCTGGTGCTCTATTCACTGTGCCACCTAGCCACCTCTGTTTTAAAATTTAATAGGATAAATATCAATAGCTATAACTCACATAAACAAAACCTCTTTGACAAATCCTCAAAACATTTTTAAGAATATAAATAGGTCCCAAGACCAAGATGTTTGAGAATCATTATTTTAGGCCCATTTTTTACCCCATTCAATAATTGCTTCTATAGGGTCCCTAAGACATGTTTATCCAGCCTCCGCTCAGTGATATCTAATGATGTCCTCATCGTACATGCATCTCCTACGGCAACTTTACTTCTATGTGAAATCTCTTGCTTTACTGCTCCAACCTTTACCACCCCTTCTTCTGTTAGGGAGCAGCCTGCCTGGTGCCTGTATCATTTCTGGAGAGGAGACATCAGGTATCTTCTCTCAGATCCCAACATCTTCTTAGAGCTCTTACTGATCATCTGTAATTATTAAAAATTGGTACAATACAGTACAACCTGTGATGACAGGCATCACTAAATAGCCCATTCCAGATCTTACATTCAGCATTCATTTGGTAAGAATGATTAATCAGCCCCTCAAAACAAATTCAATAACCTTAAAGCAAGGTGCCATAACCACCAAAGTGGGTACATTGTGTACCCTGGAATCACTGCAGCGGCCAGGAAAGAACCCTCAAACACTGACCACCAGTTAGCCTCCAGTGATATCATCAATGTGGGTTGGCCGAAGACAGTATAATAAAACTGATCATATAACTCTGAAATAATAACAATAACAACTGAGGAAGTATCACTGAGTTCAAGTTAGTCCTACTCAGAACCATTATACAGATCTGTTTAACATAGGCAACACAGTAGTAAATACACTTCTGGTATCACAAGAAAGTAAGACAAGTTGGAATAAGGAAAAATTACCTTCTAGAATTGTTTCCATACTGATGATGCTAATGACAGATGTGGGTTAGCTATGAGTGTACAGTGAGGGGACTAAAGATTCAAATGCTTTCACTATGTGCTGATACTCTATTGTAAGAAAACAAGAGATCTTATCAAGGATTTCATATTACTTTGTGTTAATGGTCCCCTCAAAAATCTCTGGCCATACTGAGAGATGTCACTAATCCTAAATTTAGACTGGATGAAGTAAGAGTAGAAATTGAGGATTTATTTCAATCTGAAGAAGGAAACTGTGAAGAACCTCAAAAAGCACCCTTACTGCAAACCAAAGAAGTGACACCTGATGATTAAAGAGATGGCAAAAATCACGCGGCTGTCTCTGATATTGAAACAAGAAAAGCATACTTAGAATGGAATTTTAAAGGGTTATTTTTAAATTGTTGACACTACTATTATAGGAGAGAGTGATGCAAATAAGGTAGTATCTCCCATAACTTTCATGAATGAAAGCATTCTCCCACCATATTTGCCAAAAATAAAAAAAAAATTTCAGAATCTGTCCCAAGTAGTATATGCAGAGGCTATCGCCACAATGAAAGCAATAAAAGGAAAGGTGGAATGAGCTAGGATATGCCTAGGGTTGGTACCAGATGACACCATGATAGAAGCAATTCAAGAAAACTATTGTAAACCTGCAAAAAAAAAAGTTATTGGAAGATTACATTAATATCTAGAAGACACTTGCGCAGAAAAAATGGAAAATTATTGCCTGCTGTCCAAGCGAAGGTGACAAGAAAAGAATCATGTACATTAGACCCTGAAAAGAAAGTATAAAAGAAAATGATCAATTTCTTGAACTGAATATTGAAAGCAAAATCTAAAGTTTAAGATGACACAAAGAGTAAAAGCCAAAGAAATAACAAGGTAAACAATTCAATGTCAATCAAAACTATAATATAAAGACTTTCAAAGCAATTAGATGAGAGACATCCTAAAGAAGGGTAATGTGGAAAATGCTGATCAATTATATAATAGAAAGAAGACCAACACAATGAAAACACACTTAGATCAAACATGAAATAGAATGTTTCTGTTCAATCAGGATCATTGATGACAGAAAAAATTCATTAAGGACAGTGATTCTGCAAGATTAGAAAGTGGTGAGTTCAAATAAGACTGTTTTTATCTCAGTCTCTTCAAAGTGATGAATGAATCCTATCAAAGCACATAAACAGTTTCCCATCTCATAAAAATATGACCTCACATTTCTTAACAGAAAACATCACATATTTAATTCCAAAAGATGACCATGCCAAATATGGGTCAATTATATGTTTGTATACCTTACACAAATTCATAATTTGTATCACTCAAGACAATTCTATAAACATTTCACAAAAATTGGTACAAAAATAAATTATTACAGTATAAATTAAATGCTTTCTGTTTTCCAGAAACTATACTAAGGATGAAAGACACAGATGGAAGCAAGCTAGTCCCTGTTCTCAAGAAGCAAATATTCTAATGATGAAAAGCAACATTTATAAAGAAACTAGAAAGGAATGGGAGGAGGAATAAGGTATACACATGTGGTAGAATAGCATGAAAACTCCCTGGAATGAAATGGAATCCTTCATTTTTACCAAAATTGACCCATCAGAGCCCAAAGTGTATCCATGAGCAGAATTAATTATTCTAATGGGAAGGCACAACATATGATGACCCAAGTAGACATGGCATGGCTTTGGAAATGAGAGGAAAGATATTGGCTATGGAGCAAATAGGTATACCAAATACCCCAAGGATATCAAGGACAGCTCAGTCCGTCAATGAAGAAATCACAGCAGTGAATGGATGGAGGAACTGGCCCTAGAAGCTCACTTCCTACCATTGACCATGTTATTGGAGAGACTGCATAACAAACAAAATATCCAGACAGAAGGAAATAAGGACACACTGAAAGCAAATAAAACTTTGAACTTGAAATCACAGGTTAATTTGAACCAATGAATGAAGGTAGTACTTACAAAATGCCTTGGTCTCCTCCAAGAAAGACATCTGGACTATAAGATTCTAAAGAAGGAAGATGAAGTTGAGTGTGCTAAGAAGTCAATTAGCATGGTAAAGTCAAAGCAACACTTCCTCACCAAAAAGGATGAAGAAAATGAATAGATGTTCTCAGAGCACAGTAAACTGATGAAAAATTTACAGAGGTACTTTGGGGACAACCAGACTTTATTTCACAGAACAGTGCATAAAAGCTAAAAGAGATATATACCACTGGCTTGGTCAAATGTTACCAAAAAAAAAGTGTTCATCTCCGGTCAAAGCCTATAAATTGACTAAGACGCAAGAATAGAATTGAAGTGAACTAGTTGGGTGATTTCAACATGAACCCAATAAACAATTTAAACAAAGAATAGCCAAACCTATGACTGAGTCAGGCAGATTTGGTTATAGAAACTAAGGGACTTATGTTAACAATTAAGGATCAAGCCATTAACATTGAAAATTATAGAAAGGTTAACCTTAAGGAGTCAAAACTTTTTTAGTAAAGCAAATTATACAATGGAATGGTAAAAAAAAAATAAAACCTATGTAACATATCACTAAAGGTTGCAAAAATCTGACTAATACAGTATACCTAAAAAGGCACCACTGGTGGCTAGACTTAAGCAACAGAATCTTGCTGTTCTTTATAAAACTACAGAAAACAAATTCCCATAGTATAAACACAGACCCAGAAATATCTTTGGAAATTGAGCAAATGATCTCTATCGGAACCAGAGATTTAGCATAGGCAAAATCATTGCCCATAACTCCTAAATATAACATTAGTCCACAAAGCAATGAAGAACAATAATTTTAATAGTTTTCCACACTGTATACTCATCACCAATAAGTCACATAGAACGAAGAGCTTTCAAAATGAGATATCTAGGAAAAGAAATTATAAGCAAACAGGAAAAGATGATCAGAACTAGGGTTTCTGTCTATGCCAACACAAGAGAAATTGATGTGGACATGAAAGAAAAATGGCAACGTGGTAGAATTAAGAACACTTGGAAACCGATAGGAGGCAAGAGATAAGGATATGTGATTCATATCATCCTGTGGGCTACTGGGGTTTTTATAAAGATACTTTTGTCTCTAATACTCATTCACTTAGCTGTCCAGCTACACAATAATACACAGAATATGACATATAAAATGAGATACAGCAGTATTGTGATTCTTCCTTGGAATATTCCAATCTATATCCCACCAAAAAAAATGAGGAGAAAAGTAAAACACTGATAATGGTGGTGGTGGTGGTGGTGATGGCAATGAGGAGAGATAACAAAAGAATTAGCATGGAGGGGTCGATCGGGATCCAGCCTTATATCTGAGAATACCTGAGTTTAAACCCTGCATCTGACACAGCTTAGTTGAGAGGTCCTACATGAGTCACTTAATCTCTCAATGTTCCAGTGGGTCCCTAAGAACATAACAAGAATTACTCACCAATACTGGTAGACAGGGTGACCATAACAATGGAATCCCAGATCTAGTGTGATAATAATAATAATAATAATAATAATAATAATAAGAAGAAGAAGAAGAAGAAGAAGAAGAAGAAGAAGAAGACTCTTAGTTGTATAGTTCTTTTCTCCCAACAGCCTTGTGAAGTCGAGATAGTAAATAATAAGATTCAGAATGGGACACTCAAAGATGGGACTTGCAAATAGTTACAGCTTATTAAGTGCAGGAACCAGGACTCAAACCCAAGTGTTGTGACTTGAGTAAGCTGCTTTTGATAGTATACCATCTACTCTGCCTATCTGATCTGAATTTTCTCTAGTATTTAGTATGTGCTTGCTCCGTTCCCAATTCCCGAAAGACAATGAACAAGAGAAACAAATTTGCCCAGAGATGTGTGCCTCTAAGCCTGGGGAGGGAGAATTACCTCTTTGCTTCTACTTTTCACTTTTGAGTAAGCCATAAGTTTGGCCTCAGGATCCTAAGAAAACCCATTGTCAAGTTCTTTATAATAACAGCCTCAAGTTATGTCTTTTTTAATATCTGCAGCTTTTGAACCATAAAATATGGTATTCTTTTATAATACAAAAAAACATCAGTCTCACCTAAGTGGCATATATAAAACCTGGTAATGAGGCACAATAAATCCTTCTTGGTGAGGATTTTAAGTATATAATCCCTCTATTTAATTAACACATCTCAACCTGAGAGCAAAGGCATTTGAGATTTAACCCAAGCTTGTCCAACATTAACACCAGGGCCTCACAAGACAGAATACTTTGTCTCTAAAGTCCCTTCAAGGTTTTCACTTAGATGCTTTCAGCTCTGAAACATTCATTCATCCATTCATTCATTCATTCATTCATTCATTCATTCTTTCTTTCTATATTTCTTTTTTTCTTTCTTTCATTCACGAACATGCATTAAGCACTAAGTGCTGGAAGAGCCTTGTGCTCAGCTTAGGGGGGAACATAAATAATGTATCTATGACACATCCTTACCCTTTTGAAACTCACTGCTTGACAGAGGAATATAAAAACAAACATAGACCCTGACAATACACAGTAATATGATAAGTGCATTAGAGAGAATTATGGTGATGATGATGGTGGTAGTGATGGTGGTGGTGGTGATGATGGTGGTGATGGTGGTGATGATGAGGTAGTGGTGATGATGAGATAGTGGTGATGATGGTGGTGGTGATGATGGTGACAGTGATGATGGTGGTGGTGATGATGGTGGTGGTAGTGATAATGCTAGTAAGGGTGATGGTAAAAGTGATCATGATGGTGGTGATGATAAATAAAGTAAATAATTTGGGGGAGTGAGGGATTGACCTCTTTCTATTCCTTGCATAAGACACTCTATCTCCAGACTGAGCATTTTCATGGGCTATTCTCTGTGCCTAGAGTATTATCGCTTCTCATCTTCTCACCCAAAAAGTTATCATAAAATTTCATTTTGAGTCAATCAATATGCTTTTATTCATCACTTAGTATCTGCTAGGCACCATATTAGGCACTGGGATATAAAGACAAGGGTGACCTTACACATTAATATATGTTAAATTACTATATATGAATAATATATATAGATATATAAAATACATAACATGTATGGTAATGATATATTTGGATGTGTGTGTTTGTGTATGAAAATTAATGAGTTAATTTCTGGGGAGGTGGGAGAGGAGGTCATTGGAAGCGGGAAAACAAAAGGACTTCATGTAGGAAGTGACATTTGAGTCTAGTTTTGAAGAAGGCAAGAGATTCTGAGAGGTCAAGGGCATGAGGAAATGCATTCCCACATGGAGGGAAATCAAAAGAGATGGAAGATAGAGTGCCACGTGTGTACTGAACAACAAGAAAACCAGTTGGTCTATTATGCAAAGTGAATGAATATGACTAATTTTCAGGAAGCCTGGAAAGGTAAGCAAGAGCCATGTTGGAAAGGGCTTTTAATGTCAAAGTATGTAGTAGGGAGTAATGTATAAGTCTTGAAGGAGCATTGGAGTCAGGTTGTAAAGGGTTTTAAATGCTAAGCAGAGGGGTTCAGCTATGAATCTTAGAATTAATAGGGAGTTTTTAGAGCTCATCAGCAGGGAGAAGGATATTGTCAGATTTAGGCTTTAAGGATATCACTCTGGCAGTTTATTGGAAGATGCAGTGTAAAGAGGAGGGACTAGAGGCTGCTAGACCAATCAGGTGGCTCTTATAATCATCTAGGTAAGAGGTGATAAGGACCAAAGGAAAGGAGATGCATATTAGAATTATTATGGGAGTTGCATCAATTCTTTGGATTTCTTTCCCTCTAAATCAGTAGAACATGGTCTGTATTTCCCCGTCTTCATGAGAGGAACATTTTACATTGTCTCCTAGGTCTAAAATCTCCTTCTCCTTCTCTGCAACTACTCAACTTCTACCCAACCTTTAAAACTCAAGAAATTTCCCCTGGTCACCAGCACCACCATCACCCATCAGGAATGTCTTTCCCCCTCAAACTTTACATAGCACTTTGTTTTGTACATTTATGATGAATTTTATTTCATATTTTATATTACAATCTATATATTATATTCCACTACTAGGTTATAAATCCTATGAGGGCAAATGTTTTGTTTCATTTAAGTTTGATATCTCTACAAGTGCCTAGTGTTAGGTTTGATACAATGCAGGTGCTTTTGAAAAGATTGAACTGAAGTGGAAAGAGTACTGGGTTTGGAATCAGAAGACCAGGACAAAAATCTTTTCTCTTCTCTTGGGTCTCAGTAAAATGAAAGGGTTGAACTAAATGGCCCTATGGTCCCTTTCAGCTCTCAACATATGATCTATAATCCTATAAATGGAATTTGAATTCCCCTTCTAGTCACTCGGGTTCATCTAAATCTTTTCTGACTCCTTTTTCTCTCTTATTGTCCATTTAATCATTTGCTATCATCACTTTTACCTCCATGATCTTACATTTCTCCTTGTATAATGTCATGCTTGACTTTGTATCAAAGGTATCTGGGATCAAATCCTGGCTCTGCTATTTACTACCCATTCAATCCTGCATAACCCTCTGAACCTTAGTTTTTTAGTTTTGTTTTTGTTTCCATCTGTGAAAATAAGGATAAACTATATGAGTTAAGTAAAATTAAGTCAAATCAAATAAGTATTCATTAAGCTTTTACTATGTGACAAACCCTAGGCATATGAATACAATGTTAAAGAAAATAGTTCCAAACCTCAAGAAACTTCCATTAGAAAAAGGGGGGGGGGGGTGGAGGGAGAGACAATGTAGGGGAAAGACAGATAAGATGGAGTGTACTAGTTAAGTCTGTAGGGACAGTAGACTCTAGAGAGAAATGAAGGATGATTAGTATGGGTTCCAGGATGAATTCATCAATAGAAGTAAACCGCAGTCGTGGAGGGCTATACCAGGGTGAGAAGTTCCTCTAAGATTTCTTCTGACTCTGAATCTATAATCTATAATCTGAAGATATAATCTATAATCCCATTATCTTTTCCACTCCCACAGCCCAGGTTCAGACATTCATTACCTTCTGTCTTAACCATCATAGTAACACTCTCCCTACTTCCAGTTTTCCTCTACCATAATTAATTTTTCCCACTGCCTATAGATTACTTCTTAATTCACAACTCTGATCACATATATATTCAAACAGAGAAACTCATTGCCTCTTGAATAGAGCTCCAACTTCTTAATTTTACATTTCTTCAGTGAATTTTTGTGCATCTTTTTATTTTCAATTTGGCCAATTCTTCTTTTTAAGGAGTTCTACTCTTCAGTGGATTTTTGTGCCAATTTTACCACTGGGCTTATTCTGTTTTTAAGGTATTATGTTCTTCAGTAGATTTTGTGCCTCCTTTACCAAGTTGTTGACTCTTTTTTCATTATTTTCTTACATGACTCATTTGTTTTCCCAGCTTTTTCCCCCTCTCTTATTTGATTTTTAAATTCTTTTTTGAGTTCTTCAAGTAATTCTTTGTGGGGGGGTGGCTAAAATTATTCACATTTTTCTTTGAGACTTTGCATATAACTTCTTTGATACTGTTGTCTTTTTCTGAGTTTCTGTTTTGATCTTCCCTGTTACACTGTCTATCATCCATTTCTTTTTTGTTGTTATGTGCTCATTTTTCTAGCCTATTTTTTTACTTTGAACCTTATGTTAAAGTTGTACCCTGCTCCCAGGAAGGAAGGACCACTGTTTCAAGTTTCAGGCTTTCCATGGTATTGTTCTCAACACTAATTCTGGTTGTGCATAAGTTTCAGTTTTTTCAAGGTGGTATGATCTAAGAAAAGGTGTCGTCATTGCTTTCCTGGTCTGTGCTCTGGTCTGTAAGCAACCATAAGCATTCTTTTCTGTTTGGAACTGTGACCAGGGTCACCACTCCTGCTAGTACACCTCCTCACTTTGGTTCTATAACCTGGAACCACATATGGTAATGCAACAGAGTCCTGCTCCCAGGATAGTCGATGTAATCTCCTTCTGATCAATTGTCTGATCCCTTTACCATCAGTAGACTGAGAGCTGCAAAAGCCACAGCCAAAGATTCAGTCACCCCCTCCTCCCCCCCAAGGCCTGCTGATGATTTGCTGGAGCATGGCATGTGCTGGTATGGTTTTGCTATGAACTGTGCTCCACTCTTACTTCAGTGAGACAGATCTTTCCTGCTGATCTAAGTTGTCTTGAGCTGGAAAATTCCTTTACCCTGTCCTTTTGTTGATTTTTAAGTTCCAGAATTCCTCTTGAGGCATTATTTTAACATTACTGGGAGAGGGAATTGGGAGAGCTCAGGTGCGTCTCTGCCTTTACTCCACCCTCTTGGCTCTTTCCCTCTTTAGTTATATATTGAAAGTAATTCATAAGAGAGCCCCAATCTAGTTTTCCAGTCTAATCTCTGACAACTCACCTCTACCAAATACTCTAGCCAACATTTCCCAAACATGTTTCTATACTTTCCAGTCTGTGCGTGACCTTCTTTGGATTATTGTCTGTATCCGTAATACTTTCTCCACTTGTACTTAATCTAATACCACCCAGATAAATCCTACATAATTCCCCGCCTATTTCTTTCAGTTCTTCACATCCTTCATGGTCCCAGTCAAGTGTCACCATCTTCATGAATTTCTCTGACTCATTTTCCTGAGTTGGATATGATCTTTTCCTCTTCTTCATAGAACTGACAAAATAATCTGTCTAAATTATATCTTGAATCATTAATTCCCCTACTCAAATTCTTCAGTGGCTCCCTATTACTTCCATTAAAGAAAATCCATCGAAGGGCCTGGAATACGATATTTCGAAGATTAAGGGAGCTGGGATTAAAACCAAGAATCAACTACCCAGCAAAATTGAGCATATTGTTCCAGGGAAAAATATGGTCATTCAATGAGGTGGAGGACTTTCAAGCATTCTT
>CM053595.1:270874824-270914673 GCA_028646575.1 Pseudocheirus occidentalis | reverse complement strand
AAAGGGATCTATATGTATACTTACACATATGTCTATATATGTGTATGATTACATATCTGAGAATGTGAATATATGGGTATATAGGGAGCATAGGACCAATTGAATACAAAGGGATGATACTTTAAAAGGTGAAATTCGAAGGTGGGAGAGCACTAGAATGAGAGGAGACAGGGAGAGACAAAATGGGGTTAATCATGCCATATAGAAGAGGCAAGGGATAACTGTTACAACTTTACTTTCATTTACTCTCATTGAATCTGGTTTAAGGAAGAAATGGCATAAACTCTAAACTGGGCATCATGCCACACAAGAGAGTAGGGGGCATGGGGATGAGAGGCGGAATAATGGAGGGGAGGGCAGGGTCTGGGGGAGGGATGCTGGAAGCACACACTTCAGTAAAGTGACAGGGACAGGGTAGAGAACAGAACAAGTGGGGGCAGGGATAGGAAGGAGGGACATATGATCATTGTCACAATATGTCTACTATGAAGAGGTCCTGTATAATCACACATCCACAGCCTGTATTGAATTGGTTGTCCTTCCAGTGGGGGTGGGTGACAAGGGAGGAATTGAAAGAATCTAGAATTTAAAGCTCTGCAATACCTGCAACTAGGAATTAAGTTATACAGGGCTGGGATAGGAGACCCTCCCTGCCGTACCAGAAAGTTAGAGAGCAGACCAGGGGAGGACCTCTACAGTGGGATCATTGTTTGGGGGTTGGGGTAGGGGAAAGATGGGGAGAAAATTTGTAATTCAAAAATCTCATGAAAATGAATGATGTAAACAAGAAAACAAATTTTAAAATTTATTTTTAAAAAAAGAGTTAATGTGGTTTCCAAAAGATGTACTGATCACCATTTACAGGAAGGATGATGTAGGCTCTAACAGTCTCCATTCATTTCCATAGAACAATAAGAAACATCCAAAGACAAGTCCACAATAAGTCAATGAGCATTAAGTGCCTACTGTGGGCCAGGCACCATGCTAAGTGGTGGTAATACAAAGGATTTAAGAATGAGAAGAACAGGATGATATTCCTCTACATAACTGGCCCTGGGTATCCTTCTACATAAAGGGAGTCTTTAATGTGTGTGTGTGTGTGTGTGTGTCTGTGTGAGTGTGTGAGTGTATGTATATCCTAGGGGGCATGGAAGAAAGAGAAGTCTGTTTCTCTGCTCAAAAATCAGCCAACAAGCATTTATTAAGTAATTACTCCATGCTCAATACTATGCTAAGAGCTAGGAGTTCAGCTACAATGAAAAAGACAATCTGTTCTCTCAAGAAGTTTACATTCTAATAAGGAAGACAATATGTGTGTGTGTGTGTGTGTGTGTGTGTGTGTATTTTTAAAAATCTGAAAAGGGAGAGGTAGGGAAAAGAAGGTATTTGGCATGGGGGATTGATGAAGAACTCCAGAGGAATGCAGCCTGCTGAGAAATGAAGTGGTGCTGACCTAGGCACTCTACTTGAATGGAGGTTCTGGGAAGATTCCTAGAATCAGAGGGAAAGGTTCTACAATTATATTTCTATGACAGATGTCACTGAAGGGAGACAGGAAGCTTTCTTACCTGGGAAATAGCATGTGAGTAGACCTTGTCTAGCTTCTTTAAGCAACACATACCCTTGAATTACAAAAATCTCAGAGGCAGAAGGGAGTTCAGAAGGTATAGCAGAGAAGGAATTCCTTGTAAATAATGAAGAGAGATAACAATACTTACTAACCATGTGACCATGGACAAGTCAGCTATACTTGCTTAACTCTCTCTCTGTATCTCTCTCTCTCTCTGTGTCTTTCTCTCTATGTCTCTCTCTCTGTATGTCTCTCTCTCTCTCTCTCTGTTTCTCTGTCTGTCTCTCTCTCTCTCTGTGTCTCTGTCTCTCTGTCTCTCTCTCTTTCTCTCTCTTACTCTCTCTGTCTCTGTCTCTCTGTCTCTCTGTCTCTCTGTCTCTGTCTCTGTCTCTCTCTCTCTTTCTCTCTCTCTCTCTCTGTCTCTCCATACACACTTACACACACACATATAAATATATACCCAGATGAAGAATGACATCTAGATTATTGCGCTCAGATGGACAGAATAATGAACTATTATGATTATCTCCATCCATATCCATAACCACATCTATATCTATATTTATATTAATATCTCCTTTAGCTATAGTTAACCATATTTATCCATACATGTATGTGTATATTCATATAAGCACATGTAGATGCATATGGTTATTAAGATGCATGCAAACAGAGATGGATGGACACACACAAACACAGACATGTATGGTTTCTCTGACTCCATATTCAGCATTATTTTAACTGCCTCACTGCAAAGTGTACCTACCAGTCTGAAGGAAATCTTGTGTTGCTGAAGTCTTGAAGGAAGCCTGGCCAGCATTGACTTGGTCAAAATTTTCCCCAGTAGAATGTTAAGTATTCCTTTAGAATTGGATCTGTTTCATTTTTTATTTGGCATATCTGGTATCTAACAGATGGTTATTTAGATTCCACTCAAAGAACACTAATAATGGAGAACTCATAACATTATGAGATTTCTTACCTCTCGCTTGCCGGGTTCTGTTGCTTAGGAAAATTGTTCTTTACATTTAACCAAATCTGCCTCTCTGTAATCCCTATCCATCACTCTTGGAGTGCTTAGAGCTTGGTCAGACGTCAAAGGTCATCCACTGCAGCCTGGGCCATTACCAGGCATCTTGACTTTGGTCCTGCCACTAGACTTCAGTTATTGGAAGAGACAATGAGACTGGTGATTTTGAGTACCCCTGCCTCACTTAAATCTCATTCACACACAAGTCAAGATATCACCTGTGATGATATTGGTCCTCTATGAAGACAAGACAAAACACAAGACCTGCCACTCTCATTTCTGCCTTTTGTGACCAAGAAAAGCACATCTAAACCCTCTTTCTCATGATAAGTACTGGAAATATTTGAATATTTCTCCACAATTTTCTCTTCTCTTGCCTTAACATGTCCAGTTGCTTCAATCATTTTGGGGGGATAGGCTTGGTTTGGAATCTGCTTTTAGATTCATCCTAACCTCACAGAGTATTGGTAACCTCTTCTCTAGGCCCTCCCATTTGTCAAGAGCCATCTGAAAAGGTTTTGTTTAACATTGACTAGAAGACCTGAACAGAATGTGGTGAGAAAATTTTCTTCCACTCCTCTTCTTCTGTTAATATAGCCAAAGAACCTACATCTGAGACTTGTTAGGTAAACAAATCATTCAGTGTCCCAGTTTCCTCAATTATAGAACCAGGATAATAATACATGCCTCCTCTACCTCATAGTAATTATAGGGATATATTTCTTTTTTTAACCCAAATTTTTTATGGAATTTTTTATCTTTGTGTGATAATAATATAGTGATATTAAATAGGTATAATCTATCCATTAAATAGATAATAAATAGTGATTTATTATTCTTATTACAGTTCTAGTTTTGCCCCCTCCCATATAACAGAGAATTCTGTGCCACCTCCAGGCTCTGCCCAGCTATCTCATACATTTTATAGCCTGAACCATGAAGCCATTCCCTCTTGGTTTCAGGTACAAGATTTGCTTTGCGGAGTAGCAGACAGTGCTATCTGCTCAGACTGCCAGGTGGGACATTTAAGGGGAAAGGAAATAATTACTTCCATTTGACAGTATCTCTTAGAAAGGTAACAGACAAAACTCCAAAGAGCACAAAGGTTATTATTTTTTCTAGTTTTCCAGTGGAAGAAAAAGAAATTCACACAATGAAAAAAACTCTAAAAACCTTCCTTCTCTTTGACCAAAGGCATCTGATACACCATCATAACATGTACCCCAAGATGCCCAACAGGATATTTGAAAGCTCAGATTTAATCTTTAATTTCCCCCACTACAATGTGGGTGGCTGAATGCACCACCAAGGTCAGGCAGAGTGGAGGCTGTGGGCACAGCAGGCATGACATTTCCAACTCAGTGAATATAAGTTCTTATAACCAGTGTTTTGTTCTTTAAAACATTTTGCAAGTCATCAACTGAAAATAAAAACGAAAAAAGAAAGGCGAGGAGGTATCAACAACCATCATTTTGAAAAATTTGAAATCATTAACTTTTAGGTTACTTTACAGACTTAGGAAGATGAAAAAGGCATAGTTTTATAGCTCAGGACAATTATTTAGCATCAAGGCATAACAGAAACAGTACGGGATGTAGATCCAGAGGACCAGGATTTTAATTCCAGGTCATCTACTTACCACCTATTTAACTTTGAGGAAGTCACTTCAAGTCTTAAGTTGTCAATTTCTCCCATGTAAAATGAGATCTAGATAATTCCAGATAATATCTGGATAATCCCAGCTAATATCTAGATAATTCCAGATAGAGCTGGATGATTAGTCAAGATAATTCTTTCTTGCTCCAAATTCTATGGTGTTATGAACTAAACATTACTGAGGAAAAAAAAATGCTGAACTGAGCCGAGCTTCCCACAGATCATACTCAAAGCATCCTTCCGTCATAGAACTGAGTGGGGGATGGTGAATATGATACTCCATCACATTATCAAGGGAAAGAGACTGCCCTTCTGTAAATTAGCATTTCTCCTGGTTTTATGCTCCATTTAAACCTCAGGTTTGAGCTCAAGAGGCACTAACTGAACTGTGCCTTTTGCCAGGTTTATTGGTGCACATCAATTGTTTTCTGGAACACACTAGAAAAAGACAATGCCATGAGAGAAACTGGGCTGGACTTAGAGTTTTCAAAAAAACTCAGCTTGATCCGGGGTCTGCTACTTATTAGACCCTCTATTGAAACAATGGAAGCAAAAATGGGAGATGTAGACAAGTTTGAGGAAAGGAAGAGAAACCTATCTATCAGGGGTGGCCAGGTGGCACAGTGAATAGAGCACCTGCCCTGGAGTTTGGAGGACCTTTCAAATCTGGCCTCAGACACTTAACACTTACTATCCATGTGACCTTGGGCAAGTCACTTAACCCCAATTGCCCTGCCCTCCCCCCTCCAAAAAGCAAAAAAGAGTTTAAAAGAAATCTATTTATCCTCAATTTTCTCAGTTAAATGGGAGCCTCTTGAAAATGGGGAGAATAACCGTTGCACCATTTACCTCAAAGAGTTGTGAATAAAGTCATATTCCCAAATATTTTTATCAACAGAAGGGATTTCCTTCATGTGAACTCTCTTCACTATTGAAAATTCCAATCCATCTATGAGTTAGGTGCAAAGGAATTCTCTGAGACACACAGAAATTAAGAGATTTAACCAGGGGTGCCAGGGAGTAAGTGTCAGTATTCAGTTTTTATGGATTTTAAGCCCAGTTTTCTACCTATGCTATACATACAGAACTATAGAAACATGGGCCATTATTATAATCTTTATGTAAATTAGACTAAAAAAAAACATCTTTTTAATTCCTTAAATATTCCATGGTATTGATAAGCACTAACTGTGTTCTTATTCATTCAGCATCTCCTTGGCTAGAAATCCTGAGTGAAGTGAAAAGAATCCCCATCAGGGAGCAATTCCTGAGCACCTAGAACAAAAAGTAGTAACTAAGCATAGACCCAGCTCCCCTGGCCCTCCTCCTTCTCAAACTCAGATCTTCTGATTCTTGGCCCAGGGTTTGGTTTGGTTTGGTTTTTCTCCTTCATAGCTACACTTGGCTGTTTCATTACCCAGAGGACACAATGGCCTTGAATCAATTATAGAGTCATTCAAATCCTACCAAAATAGACCAGGTTTTAGCTCAAATCCAACATGCATAAAACAGAACTCCTTCCCCTTCCACCCAAGTCCACCATGCCACTGAATTTCCCCATTACTGTTGGGAGGTCTGTCATCCTTCCAGTCACCCACAACTTCTGCCTCATCCTTCCCTTCTCACTCTTGCTAACACCCAAAAATCAATCGGTTGGCAAAGCTTGCTGTTCCTGTCACCACAGTACTCATACCACCACTATACTAAGTCACGTCTTTATCACTTCTTACCTGGACCATTGTAGCCTTTAGGAGAGGCAGCTAGGTGGCACAATGGACAGAGGATCAGGCCTAGAGTCAATAAGATCTGAGTTCAGATCTAGCCTCAGCCACTTACTAGTTGCGTGACCCTAGGAAAATCACTTAACTCTTATTTGCCTCAGTTCCACATCTGTAAAATGGGAATAAAATGGAGAAATAGGAAAGCACTGCAGTGTCTTTCTTAAGAAAACCTCATGAACATAGTCCATGGGATCACAAAGAGTTGGAGATGACTGAATGACTGACCAACACCAATATGGCCCTGTACATAAAATGCTGGCCCGAACTTGAATTCAGTACAACCTCAAACACTTTCTAGCTGTGTGACCCTGGTCACTTACCCTCTGTCTACCTCAAGTTCTTCCATTATAAGGTGAGGGGCACCTAGGTGGTGCAGTGAATAGAGTGCCAGGTCAGGAGGCAGAGTCTTCCTGAACTCAAATCCAGGCACAGGCACTTACATTAGCTGTCTGACCTTGGGTGAGTCACTTAACCTTGCCCAGTTTTCTTAACCTTAATCTTTGGCTCAGTTTCTTCATCTGTAAAATGAGCTGGAGATGGAAATGACAAAGCACTCCAGTATCTCTGCCAAGAAGACAACAAATGGGGTCACAAAGAGTGAAACATGACAGAAACAATTCAATGACAATAAGTTCCTGATTCTAAGTCCAGCACTCTTACACACAGGGTCAGACACAGCCAAAAAATGACCAATTGACAACAAAAACATATCTGAGATGTTCGACCTCTTCACCTCCACCACTTGGAACCTCTTAACTTCCTTTAAGACTCACTTCAGGATGGCCAAGTGGTTCAGTGAATAGAGCACTGGCCCTGGAGTCAGGAGGACCTTAGTTCAAATCCGACCTCAGACACTTAACACCTACTAGCTGTGTGACCTTGGGAAAGTCACTTAGCCCCAATTGCCCTGCCCTCCCCCCTCCGAAAAGCAAAACTAAAAAAAAAAAAGACTAACTTCAAGGAGGCTTTTCCTGCTCACCCCCCTTTCTAGCACCTGTCTTTCAAAGATTACCTTCCATTCTTTATTTGTGTCTTGTATGTAATATTTTCTGTCCTAGTTGAACATGAGCTCCTCGGGGTCAAGGATTGAGTTCTTACCTTTCCTTGTACCTCCAGCAGTTAGCAGAAAGCTTAGCACAGGGTAAGTGGTCGACAAATACATGTTTGTTGGTCAGCTGCATTGAAAGGGTATCCACAGCTGTGCGCCTGCTTTACCAATAGCTTTTTATTCATTTTATTTTGTTTTTTAAGTACCTGCACTGGACAGAGTTTGGAGTGTTTTTTGTTTGTTTTGTTTTGTTTTTCCTTAAGGAAAGAACACACTCACCATGTAATATTGTGTACATGAGTCACTTTTCCTTACCCAGCCTCTGCAATAGGTTAGCTAAAGTGCCTCAGCCCTGACATTCTATGTTCCAACATTAACATACTGCATTACATCTTCAAACCTAAGATCACAGGATATAGAGCTGGAAGGGATCTCGTGATTATTCTACATCAGCCATCTCATTTTCCAGATCAGTAAACTGAGGCCAGGAGAACTTTGTGACGTCTTACCCAAGGTCAGTCAGGGAGTGAACAACAGGGTCACAGTTTGAATCTCAGGACTTCCCATTCCTAATCCAAGGCTTGTTCCACATCATGATATTGCCGTTAATGATTGTATGTTGTTGTTGTTGTTTAATAGGTATTTTATTTATCCTTTTTTGCATTGGTATCATTTCTCTCCTTTTTTTTGGAGGGGGGAAGGTAGGGCAATTGGGGCTAAGTGATTAGCCCAAGGTCACATGGCAAGTTTTGTGTGTGCGTGTGTTAAGTGTCTGGGGTTATACTTGAACTCAGGTCCTCCTGACTCCAGGGCCAGTGCTCTATTCACTGCACCACCTAGCTGCCCAGCATCCAGAACCTACATTCTATCTTCTGTATTCTAGCATTCTATATCAGGGGTGGGGAATATGTGGCCTCAAGGCAAGATGTGATCCTCTAGGTCCTGAAGTGCAGCCCCTTGATTGAGTCCAAGTTTTACAGAACAAATCCTTTTCTTTAGGGGATTTGTTCTGTGAAGTTTGGATTCAACCAAAGGGTCTCACTTGAGGGCCTAGAGGGCCACATGTGGCCTTAAGACTGCAGTTTGCCCATCCCTGTTCTGTATTCTGAGGTCCTTTCAAACTCTAATAATGTGCAATTCTCTGATGCTATGCTTGGTGTATTGGTAATAAGAAATCCACTTGACCCCATGCATTTTATTCACATATGACATAATCTTCTATTTGGCTTCATTACCTCTATATGTTGAATCCAAACATTTCATCTCATCCTCTTCTCTGTGAAATATTTTTAAACACAATGTCAATAGGCATATGATGAGTAAACAAGAAATATAGGCAGCACTTGGCAGCGATTTAAAATAATGGATGGAGATCATTAAAAAGAGAGTCGGGGAAATGTGTCCACGGCTGGTCGTCGTAAATGTTCCGTGATTGTTTTTCCCAATTAAGGCAGACAGCAATGGCCCTTTCTATATTAACGAGTGTCATGGGCCGTCCAGACAAGTCAGCCTCTTCAGTGCCTTCCTGTTACCTTGCCAACCCGAAGGTTGGACTAAGAAGGGATGCTAAGGGAGAAAGAACTGGGACAGAGGATCCCAATTCTAAATAAATCTGGGGTTTCCACAATGTGACCCAGGTGGGTCTGACAATCTTCAGGCTTACGTTAACTACTCTATGGACTAATTAAAATGTGAGCCAGAAAAAACTGTATGAATTTGGGGAGGTAGACAACAGAATCACATATTCACAAACAGGTCAAGCTAGACAAAGAGTATGGGATTATTTTTATTTTACAGTTGGGTAAATTGAGGCTCAGAGAGGGTAAGTGATTTACCCAGAGGCACATAGCTATGATCATAGAGCTAAACCATCTTTTAACTATCCATAAAATGAGGTAGCATATGCAAAGTATTTTGCAAACCTTAAAATGCTATGTAAAATGTTGCTATTAACATTATTAAGTTGAGCTATTACCAAGAATAAAAATGAATTTTTTCAAATGATGCTATATTAGTGAAAAGACTCCTTGGCAAAGAACCAGGATATATGTGTAGGTGGTTGATGCAGGGGAAGAGGGATGTGTAATGACAAACAAAAATAGGCAAATTATTTACCATTCCCCAAACACATTCACTTCTCTTTTATATCTGCATTTCTATCCTTATCTGTCCTGGCAAAAATCTGCAGCATTTTATTAAAGAGATAGCTTGCCAGCATTTAGAAAGGGAAGTCTAGGGCCTTCCTCTGTTGATTAATTCCAATTTATCCTGTATATAAGTTTGGATGTAGATAGTTACTTATTTATTATCTTTCTCATTAGACTGTGAGCTCCCTGAAGGCAGAGAATGTCTTTTGTATTTCTTTGTATCCCCAGAAGTTAAGATAGATAGATGGATGGATGGATGGATGGATGGATGGACAAAAGATAGATAGATGATAGATAGAGAGATAGAGAGATAGACAGATAGATAGATAAATAGATGGGTGGATGGATGGATGGATGGATAGATGGACAAAAGATAGAGAGAGAGAGAGATGGATAGATGGATGGATGGATAGATGGACAAAAGATAGATAGATAGATAGATAGATACATAGATACATAGATAGATACATAGATACATAGATAGATACATAGATAGATAGGTGGGTAGGCAGGTAGATAGATAGGTGGGTAGGCAGGTAGATGGATGGATGGATGGATGGATGGATGGATGGGCAAAAGATAGATAGATGATAGATAGATAGATAGATAGATAGATAGATAGATAGATAGATAGATAGGTGGGTAGGCAGGTAGATGGATGGATGGATAGATAGAGGGACAGAGCATATATGTTGTTAAGCACTTACCATGTACCAAACACTGTGCTAAGAACTATAAACATAAATACACATGAAAAGAGGGCCGCCTGTCTACCCTCAAGAAGCTTACATTCTAATGGGGCGGGGGGCAGAACACATAAAAGGAGAGCTAGAAGAGGAGGGGTAGAGGGATTTTACCTACATAGCAGCTGATGGAGAAGGATTCTTCTTTCTCCTTTCCCTCTCCCCTCTTCTCTTTCCTTTCTTCTTCTTCTGTAGGGGACCCATGTGTTAGGTGGGTTTGAAGATACACTTGATTCTGTCCCAATTAGGTCAGGACTAGAGCACTGTAATTTGTTCCAAGACACTATATTTTTGGAAAAACAGAGACAAACTGAAGTACATCCAACAGAAGGTACCCAAGAGAGGGAGAGGACTAGAGAGCATATTATATAAGAATCAAATGAATCGAATGAGAACATTTAGCCTTCAAAGTCAGTCAATAATCATTTCTTTCATACCTCCTTTGTGCCAGGAGCTATCTTAAGTGGTATAGATCCAAAGAAAGATAAAAAATATTGCCTGTCCTCCAGCAGTTCCCATTCTAATGGAAGAGACAACATTAAATAATTAGAGACATACAAAATATCTAGAGCATAAATAGAAGGTAATTTCAGAGGGGTGAGTACCGGCAGCTAGGGAAATTGGAGGAGGGTTCCTGCTGAAAATGGAATTTGAGCTAAGTCCTAAAGAAAGTCAGAGAAACTGAGATGGAGAGATGAGGAGACAGAAGATTGTGGGCATGGGGGAAAGGAAGGGCAAAGGCCCCAAGACAGAAGACGGTGTTGGTGGGAGACATCTGGGCAACTGAAAACTGGCCAGAGTTGCTGGATTATGAGTATTGGGAGGGAGGGAAGGAATCAAAGTATGATGTGGTTGTGCCTTGTCTGACTCTTCTTAAGACCATTCTGGGTTTTCTTACCAAAAGTACTGGAATGGTTTGTCATTTCCTTCTCCAGCTCATTTTATAGACATGGAAACTGAGGCAAAAAACAGTTAAATGACTTGTCCAGGGTCACCCAGCTAGTAAGTATCTGAAGTCAAATTTGAACTCAGATTTTCCTGACTCCAGGCCCAGCAGTCTATTTACTGTACCACCTAAGTGCTCTCATATTTTTTTGGCTAGGTCATGTGATTTTACACCTTCTATTATTCCAAAAGGAACAGACAGCCACCATGATTAACATCTGAAGAAAATGCAGAGCCTCTTGCAAGGCTCAGAGTATTGTGCTTTGTGACTTGTAAACATATAAAACTGGAATGGCATTAGAATCATAGTCTCGGGAAAATACTTTTATGTCCATGAGTGTGAGAAGACAGTAAAGTCTGGAAGAAGTCAGTCTATGACAAGCTTTGGGATTAGCTTTGAGTGGAAAAGGCCCTGGGCACTACCATTAGCAGAGCTAGCTTCTAATCCTACCTCCATTTTTACTGACTACGTGACCTTAGGAAAGTCACTTAATTCTTTTTGGGCCCTAGTTGAATCATATGTTAGATGAAGGGGTTGAACTAGAGAGCCTTCAGGTATTTTTCTGATCTAGATTTCATCTCCTAGCTCTGTTTGTCCCAAAGGGCAGAATTGGAAGCAAGGAGTGAAATTTCTTCTTTTATCTTTTTTTTCTTTTTTGGAGGGGGGAAGGCAAGGCAATTGAGGTTAAGTAACTTGCCTAAGGTCACACAGCTAGTAAGTATGTCAAGTGTCTGAGGTCTGATTTGAACACATGTCCTCCTGACTCCAGGACTGGTGTTCTATTCCCTGTGCCACGTAACTTCCCCAAGGGGTGGAATTTCTTGGGATACAGAACTGGTTTGATGTAAGGAAACTATTTCAAACAAAAATTGGGGGCTACTTTGAAATGTTATTCATTTCTCTTCCCTTGAGGTCCACCAGCAAAAGTGAGATGAACATGCATTGGAAATGTTGGGGAAGGGACCTCTGAATTCTCCTCCCTCCCCTGTTCTCACAATCTACAAGTCTCTGATAGCATTCCATGAGTCTAAAATAGCAAGAGCAATAATTATTCATTTAAATAGATCACTCAGATTTACCAAATGTTTCTGTCACAACAGCCAGGTCCAGTTAAGAAGAGGCAAAATTATTTTCTAGATGAGGAAAAGAAATCTCAGAGAGGTCTATTTCTTGCCAAATGTAACCCAGTCAATATCATTAGGATGTGGCCTCTGGTCTTGGGAATCTAGTCATTAAGAAGCCTAAAAACGTATAGTTCAAAATATGAAGCTATCAAAGTGACAATTTAGGAAAATCCAGCAAAAGGAAGAAGACAATCGAGGTTTGGCAAAAATCAAATTGTTATGTCTTTGAAACAGTGGGACAACCAGACCAATTGAAAAGCAGAGCTGGAAGAGAAGACAATGGGATATAGTACAAAGAGGATTAGATGGGAATAGAGAAGTGAGTTCTAGTGCGATATTTGCCACTAACTGGCTGCATGACTTTGGGTTAACCACATTCCCACGTTCCTTCTCTAGGTCTGTCTCCTAAAGTCCCACCTTCTACAGGGCAACTTTCTCAGTTTCCCTTAACATTAATGCCTTTGTTAGTACATAGTTCTTGGTATGTGGTCTCCCACCTTAGACAGTGACTTCCTTATTTTTACTTTTTGGTCAGGGTGGGGGAGTGGCTTTCTTTGTATCCCTACACTTAGCACAGTGCCTAGCACATGGTACATGATTAATAATTTCTAGTTGATTTGGCTTGAGTTGACCAACCTGAAAAATGAGCACTTTCATTGGTTGGTTGGTTATTGTCCTTCATTCTCAAAGAGGACCAACATGACATCACTGTATCAGAATCCATTTACAAGGTGCCTCACTGCGGCTGATCAGACCAGTGTGAACTTGGAATGTGCCACCACAGGAGGAACATCTGGGCACAGATATTTCACAGGAACATCTGGGGTGGATTCTCTAAATTTGCATAGCTCCAGTTTTGTTTAAGCTACTTCAATTATGCTTTTCCCATAGAGCACAGCACCTTCTCTGGTGAGGGCACACCATGCTAGGCAGTCCTGTGTCAGTGTTTCCTATGGCATGCAATCAATTCCAGAGTTCTTAAAAGACACCTTAAAAGTATCCTTGCATCATTTCTTCTGATCACCATGTGAGCACTTGCCCTGTGTTGGTTCTCCATAAAATAATCTTTTAAGTAAGTGCACATTTGGCATTCAAACAATCTGGCCAGCTCATCAGAGTTGCACTTCTCTGCAGAAGAGTGTGAACACCTAGCAATTTAGTTTGATACTTACTAGTTGTATAATCCTCGGTAGCTCACTTAACCCTGTTTGCCTCATTTTCCTTATCTGTCAAATGAGCTGGAGAAGGAAATGGCAAATCACTCCAATATCATTGCCAGGAAAACACCAAATGGGGTCATGAAGAGCTGGACATGATTGAAATGACTGAACAACAACAATAATAAACACTTTATATCTATTCATATATATTTAATGTAATAAACACTGTGTATGTATGTAGTCATTCATCTATCTATCCATCTGTCTATCCATCCATCCATCATCCATCTATCTATCTATCTATTTCCCCCATTAGGACATAAACTCCTTGACAGTAGGAATTGCTTCATCCATTTGTATCTCCAGGACCTAGCACAGTTCTTGGCACATGGTCGATACTTAAATACTTGCTGATAGATTGTGTGTTTGTATGCATTCAAACATACATGCACAGATTCAGTGACTAACCATTCTCCATATGTGTCCTCCATTTTCCTATCCCTATGCCTTTGCATAAACCATCCAAGTTGCCTGGACCTATAATAATAACTCATGCAGTGCTTTCAAGTTTACCAAACACTTTTTCCACAACAGCCCTGTCAAGGTAGGCAGTGTGAGTACACGTATACATATATGTACACACATACATATATAAATACATATATACACATGCACATTCATATACACATGGATGTACATGCACATACACATTAGAATGTACACATATACATGCATACATATGCACCTGTGTATATGCATATGTATGGTGTGTATTTATATGCACATATATTTATATGTATACGTGTGTATGTATGTATATGTGTGTATACACACACACATATACAATATGATAGACTTTACAAGCTTAAACAACTCATTCACAGCAAATAAGTACTCAAGTCTAGATTCAAACTCAGGTCTCCTGACTCTGTACCAATACCTCATGTTCACTACTGCTAGCCATCCAAGCCTGTTGAAAAATCACAATCGTTTTAGGCTAAGGGGCTTTTGAAAAACATAATTTATGAGCTCCAGATCTATGATCCCAATAGATTTCTCTCTTTTTCAGGTAGCTCCCCTGACCCAATCATGTTAGCCCGTGGTGATATGTCCCTACTCAAGTCCTAGGATCATTTCCAGTTGGCTCCACTCCTGTGACCCTTAGCTAAGCTTACCTCGCATCGTAGCATGTGTGCCCATGTCTTACCCAACCTGCTGCAACAAGACTTTGAGCTCCCTCAAGACAAATGTCTTCTTTTTGTAGGGAACTTAATTGTGAGTCCTCCTCTCATTTTACAGATGAGGAAACTGAGACACTGGGAGACATATTATAAGAAGAAGAGCTAGCACTCATAAGGTGATTTTAAGATTCATGAAGCACTTTTTCAATTATTTACGTTATTCTGAGCCTCATAACAACCCTGTGAGGTTAGTGCTATTATTATCCCCTTCTTTTTTTGTTATTGAATTATTTCAGTCACATCTGCCTCTTTGTGCCCCCATTTGCGGCTTTCTTGGCAGATATACTGTAATGGCTTGCTGTTTCCTTCTCCAGCTCATTTTACAGATGAAGAAACTGTGGCAAACAGGCTTAAGTAACTTTTCCAGGTTCACACAGCTAGTGTCTGAGGCCATATTTGAACTCAGGTCTTCCTGACTCCAGACCCAGTGCTTTTTCTACTGTACCAATGGAAATGGAGGCTCTGAGAAGTGTTGATGAAGTCACACAGGTCATTTAGTTGTGGAAATGGCATTCAAACTCTGCATCTGAATGTAATGCTTGAAATAGCTATGTAGAGTTGGGGAGACAGAACAGAGGGAAAATGACTTGCCCAGGGTCATATAGCTACAAAGTGTCATTTATTCTATGTCATTATACCATTTCCAGTCTTCTTACACCTTAATCTCCCCCATGTACTCTGTGATCCAGTGACCTTTGCCCCCTTGCAATTCTTTACTTATGACACTCCATCCCTGAGCTCTATGCATTTTCACTGACTGTCCCTCAAGCCTGGAATTCTTTCTCTTCCTCTTCTCCATATCCAGGCTTCTTTTAAGACTCAGTTAAAATCTCACCTCCCACAGGAAGCTTTCCCCCATTTCCCTCAATACCAGTGCCTTGCCTTTGCTGTTTAGCTCCAGTGTGCCCTGTATATATCTAATTTGTCCAAAACCATTTGAATATTAGACTTTAGACTGTTTAGTTATGAGAAGAAGGTTTCTTTTATCTTTCTTTGTATCCCCTTTGCTTACTAGTACAGTGCTTGGCTCATAGTAGATATTTAATAAACATTTGTTGACCTAAATTGACTATGCTTCCTCTTAGAAAGTTCTTTTTATTTTAGCAATGACATGAATCTGGGCTGGCACCCACATCAACTCCTCCACTCTCCCCATCTGAACTTCTGCTACAGAAACAGGCATTCCCAAGTGGCCCATTCCTTCCTTAGATTTCCACAAAGAAATCAGATTTCTCATTTCACAACTGAATACCTACTACTGTCATCTTTTTCACTGGATTGGAAGGAACTTAAGTTACTTCAAATCTATAATTATTTCCAAGTTCAGTTTTCAAGCCTAATGAACTAATGATAATTGTCCCAACACCTCCTCCATCCCCTGAATGTAGGTCATCCTAATAGTCTCTGCTATGTCTCTGGGAAGAAACTACCACGGTCTCTTTGGAAAGCTTATCTTTTGTAAGGAATCATATTGTCCCACTACAAAGGTTAAAATGGATGGGGCTAAGGAAGAGGAGAGAAGGGAGCAGCTCTGAAGGGAAGTATGCCTGAAAGAGGAACAGAAGCTTCAGAATAAGTCACAAGGCCCAACTAAGTGCACATGGGACCCATCCTCAAATACAAGCCTAGGCTTATATGCCTAGAGGGCACCCTCAGGGGAACTGAGAAGATCCCTTGCCAGGAGAGCACTGATGATTAGAGCAGCAGAAAGAATGATGAACAGAAAAAGAGATGCTTGAGTTCTGGTCCCCCCTTTTCCTCTGACTCACTAAATTCCACTGAGTAAAACCTTCCTTTCAATGGGCTTCAGTTATCTTTCCTGAAATGGGATGACTTGATTTCCACACATTACTTCAGAAGTGGCATGATCCAACGCACTTGCAGACATCCCCCTTCTGATGCCATTAGTCCTCTTCAAGAACAACAGACCAGAGCAGATTATCATTATTAATTCTTCTCCTTCTTCTCCTTCTTCTCCTTCTCCTTCTCCTCCTCATTCTTCTCCTCCTCCTCCTTCTTCTCCTCCTCCTCCTCCTCCTTCTTCTTCTTCTTCTTCTTCTTCTTCTTCTTCTTCTTATTATTATTATTATTATTATTATTATTATTATTATTACATGAACAGTCCATTATTCAGGACTCCTGTTAAGAAAGCAGTCATCCCATGACAGATGAGAGGATGAATGCTAAGGTTGGAAGGGCAGCACATTGCAGGGGAGGATGGCTTTGTTCCTGACTATTTCTAATACTGTGTGACCCTGGGTGAGTCATTTGATATCTGTGAGTCTTATTTTCTGTAAAGAGGGCATAATAAGAGCAGCTCTCTCTCTCTCCCAGGGGAATGGGGATCGAACAAGACAATGAAGATAAAGTATGTTGCAAATTTTAAGCCACAAAAATGTGAATTATCACTCATCATTATCATTATTGCCTATGACACCTTGGTCAAGTCATTTCCTCTCTCTGATCTTCAGCCTTTTCCTCTATAAATGAGGTTGGACTGGAGGTTTTATATGGTCTTTTCCACATATCAATCTTTTGAACATGGGTAGGGAAATCAAGTCAAGTAATGAAGTATTTATTAAGGGCTCATTATGTGCCAGTCACTGTGCAGAGAAAGACAGTGCCTGGCTTCATGTTTCATGCTTCATGCTTCAATATCTATTTGTTTCCTTCTTTTCCTCGGGCAGTTATCTTCTAAAGAAAGAAGACAACATATAATAGTTAAGAGAGGTAGGAGAGAGCAGGAACCCAGAAGAGGGGCATCCAGAGAATCAGGAAGGCAGCCTGGAGAGGAATGCAGGAAGACATGGCTGGCCTGGGCATCCTCTTTAACATGGAGGTTGTGGAAGGAACCAGTCAATTACAGAATGGGGCCTAAAAAGCAGAAGGACCTTCCAGTGTAAGAAATTCAGGGATGATGTGAATTTCAGGGTCAGGAGGCTTCTGTTCTGTGACCTGGCATATGTGCATGCATGCATATAAATGTACTGTGCACATGGATATGTGTGTGTTTATGTGTGCATGCATATATCATGTATATATGTGTGTACATGTGTTCATATACACATACACACATTACGTGCATGCTGTGTGGAGGCATGCATGCATCAGACATACATGTTGCATGTGTGCCTTCATATGTGCATACATGTGTTACATGTATGTTGTGTGGGGCATGCATGGCTCTTTGTGTCCATTATAACGCATGTGTATTGTGTAATGTTTATGTGTGTGCACATATATGCATTTGTGTATTGTATGTGTACACATATATGTGTTATGTGTACATATATGGTATAGAAAGTTGGGAGTGAAGTCTCTATAGGAATGAAGACAGGAAGTAGGGAAGTCAAGCTCACATGTGACCTATTTTAATCTCTTGAAGTTTGTTCATGAACAAAGGTTCAAGCATTAACCAAAAGGGCGACTTGTAAAAAGAAGAGGGGGGAGCCCTAGCTTTATATAAGGCAAAGCCAAATTGGTTAAGAAACAATTAAACTGAATTGTTTAAAACTTTAATAGGAAAGATAGCATCGAGCCCAGTTGCTATTTCCTGCCCAGCAAAGATAATAGAACAAAGAGACCTGAATAGAAAGAGAATAGAGAAATTCTGGCAAGTCAGTAGGAGGCCACTTTTCTGGCAGAGAATTGCAAAAGCCCAGAATGCTTCAGTGGGAGAGCCAACTGAAGGCAAAATGTCAGCAGGGACGGCTGTAAATCAGCTGTAGGACCCCGGGAAGGCGAGGAAGAATGATGAGGAGAGAAGTTTTCTGCCAGCACAGCCTTCAAAAAAGCAAGTTCTCATTTATGGAATGTCAGACCTTTGTGGAAGGAGAATAGGGTGTCATCACTTCAAAAGTAGCTTTTTGACCCCATTGGAAAGAACTAGGAGCTGTCAGCAGATGAGGCCAGTGACAGATTTAGATTCAAAAAGTTGCTCATGGTTAGAGCAGCCCTAAAACAACATGGGCTGCTTCAGATGGTGGTCAGTCTCCCATCACCACAGAGCTTCAAGTAGACTAGATGTCTACTTTTAGAAGATGCCATAGAGAAAACAGAAATAGATCGAATGAGATGACCTCTGAGGTTCCTTTTATTCTAGACACTAGGTCTCCATCCATCATTCAATCCATCAGTCAACAAATTTTTATTAAGAATGTCCTATTATCTAGGCTCTAGGGAGGTCTTCAGGGAAAGAAAAGGAGCCCACTTTACTCATCTAAGTGCAGGGGCTTGGGCCAATGACTCATCAAGCTACCATGTTCAACGTGTATATTTTTTAATTTTCCTTTTCTGATTGTTTCTTATCTACTACTGGGTACTTCCCAGGCAGATTGTGCCCATTCAACTCAACCTTCTTCCCATTGGTTTTTCCCATTCCTGAGAATCTAATCAAATCACACTAGAGATCATTCTACAAGTTAGTAGTAAAGAGCGAAAGTTCCTGCTTTCCCTCGGCATTCATTCTCTGGAATTGCCAATAGGGAAAATACCAGCCCTCCTCCCTGGGTACAAAGACACAGTCATGGGGGCAATGCCCATGGAGATGAGGTCAGAAGCTGGGCCTATCCTGGGTCAGTTTGTTCCTTCATTGGTTTTATTCTCAGGGATAGAAGTGGAAAAAAGTGCTAAAAATCACAGGATTTAGAGCCAAAAAGGACCTTTGAGATTATCTAATGCAGGCATATTAATTAATATAATTTACAGCCTCCTCCCACAAAAAGGAAGAGAAATGACTTGTTCAAGGCCATACAGTCTGTGGCAGAGTCAGGATTCAGACCGTAGTCCTCTTTTTACAAATCTGGGCCTTTTTTTCTTTATGCCATGAGGAGGTGAAGGAAGAAATGGGAATAATAATAGCAAATACCTCCAGGATTGTTGGAACATCAAATGAGGTAAAAATTGTGAAGCACTTAGCACAACGCCGGGCACACAGCAAGCACTTCATAGGTTTTAGCTCTTGTTGTTGTTGTCATTAATTATTATTATAGTAACTAGAATGGGCTTGATTCTGAGATATCTTAGAGATCATCAGAATATTTAGAATATCCTACACTCAGGGGTCTGAGCAGACCTACCTCTGAATCTCACCTCTAACATTTACCAAATATGTTAATAAAATTAAAAATAATCATAAGCATAACTAACATTTGTAAAGGGCCTACTATGTGCCAGATACAAAGATGAACTTATTTGATCCTCACAACAACCCTGGGAGGTGCTACTATTTACGTCCATTTTACAGAAGGGGAAACCAAGACAAATAGAAGTTAATTGACTTTCCCAGGGTCATGCAACTAGTAAATGTCTGAGGTCACATTTGAACTCAGGTTTTCTTGATTCCAGGCCCACTAACCCAGACCGCTATAAACTGTGCCATTGAGCTGCCTTGAGACTGTGGGGGATGTGTGTGTGTGTGTGTGTGTGTGTGTGTGTGTGTGTGTGTGTGTAGTGTAAGTTCACATATATAGAATACTTTACTGTTTTCCAAGCAATGTACTCTTCTGATACTCATGATCACTAGCAAGTCACTTTGCATGCTTTGCCCAGTTAGATTTCTTTTGACTCTGTTCATGTATCCTCAGTCGGCCTTAACTTCCAGCTTCAAGTCAGGAAGACTCATCTTCCTGAGTTCAAATCTGGCCTCTGACACTTAGCTGTGTGACTCTGGGCAACTCACTTAACCTCATTTGCTTCAGTTTCCTCATCTGTAAAATGATCTGGAGAAGGAAATGGCAAACCATTCCAATGTCTTTGCCAAAAAAACCACAGTCACAAAGAGTCAGACACGACTGAAAAACCACTGAACAACATAAGCCTAAATTCGTTACAGAATAGTTCTACTCTAGGGCCAATTATTCATTTGGCAAGTTTCTAGTCTGCATCACATTTCATAAAGGATTCAAGACAGACTCAACACTGCCTCTCCCACTCCTGCCTTATTCTTCTTTCCAGCTCCCATAAATATATTTATCATCTTTTCCTGTTAGAAAGTAGGCTCCCTGAGGGCAAGAGATCTTGCTTGCTTGCATTTTATAGTCTTAGAACTTAATGCAGTACCCAGCACACAGTGAATCCTTGACGAAAACTTTATCTATAGAAATATCAGGGGCGGCTAGGTGGCGCAGTGAATAGAGCACTGGCCCTGGAGTCAGGAGTACCTGAGTTCAAATCCGGCTTCAGACACTTAACACGAAAAACTAGCCGTGTGACCTTGGGCAAGTCGCTTAACCCCAACCTGCCCTCCAAAAAAAAAAAGAAAGAAATATCAACTTGACATTATTGTTACTGTGGAAAAAAACTGCAGTGCAGAAAGGGAATTCGCTTTCACAAGGCTGCATACATGAGGAATGAAAAGTGAATATTCATAGCCAGGTCTTCCAATTCCAAGTCCAGTGCCCTTTCTGTTACATGTCTAAAAGCCATAAGGCTACCCCTTCACAGAATCCATGGGCCACAAGTGGGCTCCCACAAGATCCTGGAATCATTTAGCAAGCAAAATAATTAAGACTGTTATCCAACAATTTCTATTTCTAAGACTAGTCTGTCTTTATGCCACATTTTAAATGTTGCCTATCCTGTTCCTTTAAAAAAGATACAATTCTATTTGCAAATTTGACTGTCATGTGAATCTAACCATTATGTAAATTCACTGATAATTTCATTTTCAACCTCATATATATCACTGACATCAAAATAATGTCTATTGCTTGTTTCTCTTTCCAGTTGACAGTATTTACATGTAGTTACTGTCAGTGAATACCATCGTTCTCATTTTCTCCTACATTTATGCTCATTTGAAATAGAGAATTTCATAGAACGGTAGAAGAGGAAGCAGCCTTAGAATATACAATGTTTAAACATAGAACAATGATTAATAATAACTGCCACGTAGCACCCTAAGTTTTGCAAATCACACTTTACATATATTTCCTTATTTGATTCTCAAATAACCCTGTGAGCTGAGTAGCATAATACTATACACTCCATTTTCCAGATGAGGAGATTGAGACTGGGAGAAGTTCAGTAATTTGCCATGTCACAAATCTAGTGAGTGTCAAAGGTGAGGTTGAATCCCAGACCCTTCCTGGCTCCAAATTTAGCACTCTTTCTAAAAACATTAGAGTTGGAAGAGGTCTTAGAAATCCCCTTAATTGAATTGTCTCATTTTAAAGAAGAGGAAAGAAACTGAAGCACAGAAGAGGAAGAGTTAGAACCAAGATATGGTTCCAGGTCAACCAACCAGTCAGTGCTCCTTTGTCTACACCATGGGGGAATGCCATGAGTGGTCAAAAATTATGGACATTGTGATATTGGGTAATACAATAACAATAATTAAATACTACATGTTAATAAAAAAATAATAATAGTTATAATGAATGAATACTCATTCAACAGCATGGTATAGAACTTAGAACTTAACACAGTACCCTGCACACAGAAAGAGATTTTTTTTGGAATGAGAAAATATGAGTTTATAGTCTTGCTCTGTCACTTTTGAGCTGTGTAATCAAGGACAAGCCCTCTCATCTTCCTTTACCTTACCTTCTTTGTCTGTAAATTGGGGGTAATATGGCATGTTTACACCATTGTGAAGAATACAGGCTTTAAACATTAAAGTACTCTTGATTTCTTCAATATTTCCCAAAAAAATCCTTCTTAGGTACACATCATATCCCTTTCACATCTGAGTGGCATGATATAGAAATAGCAATGGCCAAGCCAAAATTCATTTCCTGGTAGCTAATCTTAAGCACATTGCTTCCCAAGAAACAGACACATAGTTATCTTGATTATATGAAATTCTTTCCCACTTTGATATCATCTTAATTGAAATTTAACAAAAAGGTAAATGGAGGTAAGGCTCTCCTAGAAAGACATCATTTGTTAATAGTGTCATGCCACTTGGTAATAAGGGATCAATGGTTTGCCTCTAAGCAAAAGGGCAGTTTCTCTTTTATAGGTTTTAGGGAGCACAGACAAAAGAACAGAATGGGGTAGATGGCATCATGGGATTGAGGGCAATATGGTTGGTTACACAGCTGGAGCTTAGGGAGAAATATGGTTGGAAGTTTGGTAATGAGGGGCTGGATATAATCCCCTCCTTCCCTCCGGAGACTAAGAAATGATCATTGTTTGAGTCCAGGTGCCAGATAGGGGCCCAGACTTTTTGGACAGCAAACCAGACATCTTTGAAGGATAGCTGGGTGGTGTAAAGATATTAGGCCCAATTCCATTATGACAAACCACATCCCCCAAGGTCAGATAAATTCTTTGTGGCAAGAAGAGAACAGTGATTAGCAGGATAACTGGGTTTTTAAACTTAACTCATTACAGACCAACTGAATCCCTGCAATAAATTCAGAGAAAAAGAACCATGATTTAAGCAATTACAGGAAAAAAATCAATTAATTATAAATAGGATCAATAAGAATTTGATATTTGATCAATCTTGATCATTTCAATGGGACCTATCAGAAACTTTGACAAAACAGTGCCCCTTCCATATTGTTGTGAAATAGAGAAAGAGGATAGGAATTTATTATCAATATTATTATTATTATTCAGAATTTTCAATGAAATTCACAAAAAAGTCCTAGATATCTTGCTATTATTCTAATATATTTAATGTTCTATGGCATACTTGGCAGGTGCATGAAATAACTGCTTTTTGTAATTGAAGAAAAGTATGTAATGGGACATAAACTTACCTTCTATAACTAACTAGAAAATCATAGATACAACTCTAGTAAGTGACAAGATGGTAATGATGTGTATTGCATCCTATCCCATGTAAATTTGATTTCTTCTACCAAGTTTTCATATGGCGACAGTAATTTATTCCATATAACTTTAAAATAATAAGTATTCATTAATGCAACATCTATTAAAATGCTGTGTTTTTAATTATTATGAATTTATGGATAGTGTGTTGAATTCTTGAAAATATTTTAAAGTTTATTTTCAGCATGAGGATGGGTCATTTGTTTTTGAATGGTGACAGAGAGCTAGATGGATAGTTAGATAAATAATTGCTAACATTTATAAAGTGCTTATTCTTGTTTTTCATCCTCCATTATTGAAGGAGGACCAGTGATGTCACAATGATGGGGTCAGGGTAAAGTGTGTTTGGCAGAGGCTAAGCAGTCCAATATAAGCTCAGAAGGCTTTACCAAATGTCAGGCACAAATATCCACTTAAACATTTGGGATAGAGATGTCTCTGGAATTGTGCATCTCATGTTCCCTTTGTGCTACTGTGATTTTGTTTTGCTCATAGAGCACAGAATCCTTTTTCTATGCAGGCACACCATGTTGGGCAGTCCTGTGCCAGCATCTCCCATGTCTCACAATCAATACTGAAGTTCTTCAGAGAGACCTTGAAAACATCCTTGTACTACTTCTGACCTCCATTTGATCACTTGCCTTGTACAAGTTCTCCATAAAATAATCTTTTAGGTAAGTGTGCATTTGGCTTTCAGACTATGTGACACTTATAATGTGCTAGGCATTATGCCAAGATTAAAATTCCATTTGGTCCTCACAATGACTCCAGAAGGTAAGGGCTATTATTATTCCACTTACAAATGAGGAAACTGAGGCAAACAGAAATTAAGTGTCTTGCCCAGGGTCACACAGTTAATAAGTGTCTGAGGCTAGATTTGAATGTGTCTCTTTTACTCCAAGACCAGTGCACTAGCAACTGTACCACCTAAATGCCTATGATAGATAGATGATAGAGATATAGGAATAAAGATATAGATAGATATATACATAGACAGATAGATGATAGATAGATAGATGGATAGATAGATGATAGATAGATAGATGGATGGATGGATAGATAGTTGGATAGAACATTTGTCAATATGCCAGACACTGTGCTAAGCATTAGTTATACAAATACAAGCAGAAAAAGCAATTCCTACTCTCAAGGAGTCTACATTCTGAGTGAGAAAGACAACATAAAGAGAATAGTAGAAAAAGTGGTATGTGGTACAGAATGATTATGCTCTGAACACCTCATGAAATCATGGTGTTCAGAAGGGACTCACTAATTTAAAGAGTCATGGAACAGAAGTCTCTCTAGGGTGAGAGGGCTTCTGGGGAGGAGGTGGATGAATCCAGAGAAAAGAATGGACTTGGGAGTCAAGTTAGCATGAAACAAACACTTCAAGAAATGATGGTCTCTAGCAGGGATTCATATCAGAAGACAGACACTTGGCTTATATTGTAAAATTCAAGCCACCAGGTTGTGCCTCTTGGGATGTTCATTAAGTGATATATTCTTTTGTAGCCTGAAGTGATGTGTAACACAATTTCTGCTGTTTCCTTTCATGAAAAATCTGTGTTCCTTAAAATAATCCATCTGTAATTTCTGGGGGCAATCACCTGATCCAAATTATAATTATGAACCCTTCTATTTCTATAAATAAATTGATATGATTCAGTCACTAATGGAGTACTTCTCTGTTACGATGAATTTTTATGGATATGTAGTCCATAGCAAACCTTGTAATTCTATTCTTGGCTCTTAGCCATTTCAAAAGCTTCATTAAGAGATAAACCGCTTTAAGTTACATTCAGCAAAATCTCATGGCATGTCCCTATTATCACCTCCTAAGGTTACTTGGTAAAGAGAAGTCATCTTGTTCCAAAGTATTTTTGCAAATTGTTAACCTGTTTATCATGTACTCTAAGAACACCTATAAATCTTGCTTTTTGATGAAGAAATGTTCACACTTGCAGGGCCTTTGGGCCATAGGTCCTCTTTTTCATTAATATTGCACAAATTTCGATTAGAATACTTTCCAACCCTTTTCCATACTTTCATTCTGCAGTTCAGAAACTATATGTTAATACCAGTATTGGGTAGGTGATAATTACTTTAAATTAATTCTTCTCTTCAAATTTCAGTTTCTGGGTGCCACTAAGTCTCAACCTAAATAGCAACTACTTTCTACTTGTTAGTTTTATGCTGTGCCATACCTGGAGAATAGCAAGCTATGTGTAAATATTACCTTCATTCATTAGTTCTCTTAACATCCAGATTCAAATTCAAAACCTTCAGTCTCTTTCCCTTGCCTAATTTAGAAGGTTTCATTTATCCAAATGACATTTTTATATCATTGGAGAAAGAATCTAAAGATAGAAGAGCTGTTTAATATTTGTTTCTCCTTCAGTGCTCAGCAGAGCCCTTTAACTTGATATCATCTATGCACATAATGTAATTAATAAAATGTTTGGTGTGATTCCCTCTTTGTAAGTCACATTCAGTTCTATTTAGGACAGATCAAAATAAGTTTAAGACTAAGCAAAATCAAAAGCGACTGATTATTCTCCCTGCTTCCAGTTCAATCTGCTCTCTACAAAGCAGGAAAATTCTTCTCCCTTAAGAATAGATCAGACTATGTTATGCCCCCTACTCAAAAATCCTCAGCAGCTATCTGTTTTCTTGAGGATAAAATACAGCCCTCCACCTTGACATTCAAAAGACTCCATAGTATGGCTTCAATCAACTTCTCATACTTACTTCACATATTCCTTTACAAATTAAATGTTCTAGTCACTTTTTCTTCCATTAATCCTTTTTTTTTTCCTTCAAGACTCAGCTCAGGTACAAACATCTGTTAAGACTTCCCTGATCTCCCCATTTGTTAGATCTCTCCTTCCTTCTATATGTTAAGATCAAAGAATGGTTCATTCATATCTTTCTATCACCAGCACCTGGCACAGTACTTTGTACTACAATTCAATTCATTGAAACAAACATTTATTAAACACGACGAATGAACTGAATGTTCAGTTAATTCAATGTCAAAAGAGTACTTTTAGTATAACTCACAAATAAAAACCAAGATATAAATCATGCTCTACAATTCACAAAAAGCCCATGAGGTAAGCATTCCACATCTAATTATCTATTCATCCCCATTTTGAACAGAAAGGGAAACTGAGGCTCAGTAGCTTCCAAATATAGCTAAAAATTGGTGGAATCTAGACCCAAAGCCAAGTCTCCAGTGCTTTTTCCATTACCATCTTAAGGACCCACCTAGTTCTAAAATTCAGAGATTCTACAAAAAGTCAATTTTACAGTAGCATGTGAGGCTTTTCCTGATACAATATGAGTGAGAGCCCACTCAAGGACATCTAAACTTTACCCTTTCCTTTACAACACCCTCCCTGGAAATCTAGGATTCTGACATCCTTTCTCGCTCCTACAGAGTGTTTCTTTCCCCCAAACTCAAACTCTTCTCCAGTGCTGCCCAAGGGTCTGCCACTCTGTGTGCTAGAAAGGAAATTAAAAGAGGAATGTCACCTTCAAATCCTTTGAACAGGTCAACCTCTTGGATAGCAGAAATGGCTGCTGCCTCCAGTGGGAAGGACTGGGCTGCTAATCACCCAGTGAGAGTGGGCTGAGCTAATGGCAATCTTTACTCAATTACTCAGGCCATGATACCTTTATCATAACCCAATTAATTTTTAATACTATTCCACTTTAACAGAACGCAGCACATTACTCTTCACAAATTTATCTTTATGGTGAGCTCCCCTAGCTTAAATTCTGTCCTACCTGCCTCCTCCAAAAGAGACAACCAGCAGCACCAGTAAACAAAACAGAACCTGTTCACTCTGATCTTCACTAAGACAGGTACCCATAAGTATCCTCTTATAATTAGAGACTCCACCAAATTTCCTCCTAGTTTCTATTATGAATTGAGAAGGAGATTTGAATACAAGAATTTTCCTTAAAAGAACATAAAAAATTAATGGTATTTGGGATGATGAATCTTTTCTTTATTTCCCTAAATATGCATTCATTTTAAAATATGGCTACTTTCTGCTGGTCTGTTTCCTTTTTTAATATGACCTACTGAACCCCCAGGTTATTAGCTCTTCTTTCTTAGAGAGTTTTAGGTGTTGTCTCCCCCATCTCTCTGCCAATCTTCATTTATTCCTTATCTACTTACTTTTTCCTTATTCCCTAAAAATATGCCCAGACTGACCCCCATCCTTGAAAGAAACCTTCGTATTTGTAAAAATTTGACTGCACACTGGCCATTCCTGACTATATATTCCCTATTCTACACCTATCATCGCAGGAGGAATAAGATGGATGTGTTACCCTCAGGCCTTTGAAATCAGGATTAATCTGTTTCCCTTAATTATACCCTTGGAGGAGAGGAAGAGAGGGAAGGGGAAGTAATTGGGAAGCTATCATTATGTTTTTACAAGCATCAATTAAAAAACAAATATTTTCACTTGACCCCATGACCTCAGGCTATGTCTCTCCATTTATACCAAAGCTCCTAGAAACAGTTGTCTACCATCCTTGATCTGCTTCCTCATTTTACATTCACTTTTCAAACACCTTGCAATCTGACTGTTAGCTCAATCACTCAATCAAAATTCTCTCCAAGGTTACCACCAATCTCTTAATTGCTAAATCTGATTGGCTTTTCTCAGACCTTATCCTTCTTTACCTCCCTACTGAGTCTGACACTCCTGACTACCCCCATCTTTTCAGATAGTCACTTCTCCACAGCTTTTTGTAATAATTCTCTCTCTGAATTCTCTTCCTTTACCTTCTCACTCTTCTTTGATAGTTCATCATGTCCTGCCTATTAAGTGTGACTGTACCCCCTAGTTCTATCCTGAACTTTCAGATTTTTAGCTTGACATTCTGCCTCATTGATTGCATCAGCTCCTATATTATTCTCATATCATAAGATCATATTATATCATACTATATATCATGTCAGTTATCATATCTAGTTTTATGACTTCTGAATAAAATCCACATGAAGCCCTTGTTTCTCTCCTGAAGTTATTGTGTATCTTTACCTACCTTCTCCATTTTAATGTTTTGATTGTTTATTTTTGGATTGTTTGTTTTGTTTGATTGTTTATTTTTTTTGAGGGGGTAAGGCAGGGCAATTGGGGGTAAGTGACTTGCGTAAGGTCACATAGCTAGTAAGTGTCAAATGTCTGAGGCCGGATTTTAACTCAGGTCCTCCTGACTCCAGAGCCAGTGCTCTATTCACTGTACCACCTAGCCATAGGCATTTAAAATTAAAAATTGAACTAATTATCTTTTAAGTTCTTAAGCTTTTTTATTTTCATATCATGGACATGCCCTTTCTGACTTCTTGGCAATCTACTGAAGTATAGTTGGTCTCTTCTCAAAATAACGTTTCAAAATCCATAAAATAAAATTCCTAGAATTAGAAAGCAAACCAACTATATTGAAATAGTTATTTCTCTTTCTCGTATATACATCTATATGTATATATGTGTGTATATGTATATATATGTGTATGTATGTCTTCTGAAATTCTTCTCTCTTTCCTACCTTAGAATTGATCTTGGAGATTATCTGACAACACACCTTTCTGTCCCAAACATCTTTGACAGCAATTCCCCACTAATACAGGTCTGAAGATTGGTGTCAGCATTTTCTCTACCACTGGAATTGTCATGTTTCCCCTTCTATGCAACTTTCAGAACATGGATGCCTTTCTCTCCCATGTTGGGTGGGAACCAGTGAGATCGTTATTAAGTAACAGTCAGAAGTCAAACCTAGGTCTTCTGGCTCTTGACCCAAATGCCATGACAATCACCATGATTAAAGGCATTAAGTTCTTGTCATGTGAGAAATAATTGAAAGGAATGAAGATGAAAAAAAGAAGAATCTTCAGAGTTGGGTTCAAGTGTTTGAAGCTTTTTCATATTAAAAAGGATTTCTACTCTACTTCACCCAGAGAGCGGGAAGAGGAGCAGTGGATAGCAGTTGCAGAGGGTCCATTTCAATTCTAAGAAAAACCTTTCCAACTATTAGTGATGTATCAAAGAGGGTGAATAAACTACCAAAGAAATGTAATGGGTTCCTCCTACCAGCAGCCCACAGTCTTGGGCCAAAGAGAACACTTCTCAGGAATGTTATAGGGTAGATTCTCATTCTGGGCTGAGCAAAAAAGGAGAAATGCAATCCAAAGGCTATCACATTCATTTAATTACAGACCAGTAACTCCAGTGGCATAAAAGCTAAAGTCCTTGGTTTGTTTCCTCTGTGGATCAATTTCATAGGGACAAAAGTTATCTTCCTTCAATTAATTGGACCTTATTAAGAGCCTATGTCCTAGAACATTTTAGGCATTGGGGTATAAATATAAAAATGAGACAATCCTTGACTTTATGAAGCATACTATTTCATGAGGACAGAGGAGCATAACATATTCATGAATAATTACATGCAGGTATTTAAATAAATGCATGATGATAGAGAGCACTAATAATGGATGTAACTAAGAAAACTATCTTGAAAGAACTGAAACTTGAAGTAAACCTTTAAGAAATCTTAGGGCTCTAAGAGGTGGAGATGAGGAAGGCATGGTTTTCATGGAAGTGAGACATAGAATGTCTCATATGGGGAACAGCACATAGGCCATTTGGTCTGGGATGTGTAATATATAAGAGGGGGTAATGTATAATCAGTCAGGAAAGTCAGGCTACAGTCAATTTGTAGAGAATTTTAAAGGTCAGAGGAATTGATACTTTATACTAAGAAAACTATAAAGTCATAGAAGCTTCCTGAGGAGGGAAATACCAAGGTTCCTTGACCTCAGATTGCATCCTTATGTCCAGTCAGACATCTCACAAATGCACATCTGTAGGATCATGGGATTTTTTATTTTCAAGGAACCTTAGATCTCCTAATCAAGATGCTCCATTTAACAGATGAATGGAATGAGTGCCTCAACTAAGATGATACAGTCACAAAAATGAAATATTTGGGATTTATAAACTCTAAATCCAGTGTTTTTTTGACTTGACCATACTGCCCTGGACCATAAAGACACTGGGGAAGAAGGTATGGCTCTTTCAATGCATCTCCACTACAAGAGAAGTAATTTTTTTCTTTGTTTTTGCTGGTTGAAGTCAAAAATAGAATCCAGGTCTCCTGACTTCCAGAACAGTACTCTTTAACCACTATGCCTTTTGAATTATTTTTTTAATTGGCAAATTTATTGGTAAAACCTGACTTGTTCAGATCACTGGAGGAGAGATCAGATTTAGGGCAGTGCGTGACATACTATAGAACAATGTTAACAAAGTTCCCTTTTGTTGGTTATAATTCCAAGGAGTAAATTAAGACAGGCTTTGACAACATGTGGTTTAGTGAAGTTCCTTAAGGAGCCTCACAGCACAAATAATAATAATTCATAATTGAAAGTCAATAGGAGTAGTAAATAGAGAGGCAGTCTGAAAGCTAAGACCTGGATTTGAGTCTTGTCTCTGAAATACACAGGTTGTGTGACCGTGGACAAAACACTGACTCTCTCAATGTTCTAAGCAACTTTATGACCATAACTGTTAGAAGGGGTGTTGACCTGTCATGGTAGAAGGAAGTTTCCTGCACCAATGATATTGCAGGTCCTGCTCCTATCCCCTCGTTGAAAAATGGAGAGGAAATATGGCATGAGTATAAATTCAATTTCAGACATTTACTAGCTATATGCCTATAAGCAAATCTCCTAATTTTTCCCTTCCCCCCCATCTGTAACAATACTGCACCTCACAATGTTCATAATAATTTTTGTTGTTGTTCAGTTGTTTCAGTCACGTCCACATTTGAGTTTTTCTTGGCAAAAATACTGGAGTGGTTTGCCATTTCCTTCTCCAGCTTATTTGACAGATGAGGAAACTAAGGCAAACAGTCTGGAGTAACTTTTTCCAGGTTCACATAGCCAATGTCTGAGGTCAGATTTGAACTCGAGTCTTCCTGATTCCAGACCCAGTGATTTTTCCACTATACTACCTAGGATTTGAACTCAGATCTTCCCAACTCCAAATTCAGTCATCTATCTACTCTGTCACTACCCCTATGAGTATCATATAAGTTAATGTATTTTTAGCATGTTGGAAACCAGAGGGCACTCTAAAGTTCTTAGTATGACAAGTAAAGAAGACAAACTATCAAGATCAGAAAGGCCATCGCATCCAACTCCTCCATTTTACAGATATGGAAATGGAGGTTCTGAGAAGTTGTGGTGAAGTCACACAGGCCATTAGTTGTGGAAATGGCATTCAAACTCTGCATCTGAATCTAATGCTCAAAATAGCTGACTATGTAGAGCTGGGGAGACAGAACAGAGAATATGCATAAAGAGACAGATAACCATAATTCCCATTTCCATAGTGCTTTAAGACTTGCAAAGTGCTTTCCTCCAAACAGTTTTAGATGGAAAGCAGAATGAATATTTATTATTCTCATTTTACAGATGATAACACTGAGATGTAGACAAGTTAAAAGACTCACCCATGTTCACACCATTAGTGGCAGAGCTGTAGCCTAGGGTCTCTTCATCCTAAATTCAGCAGGCTTTCCATGCTAGCATGCAACAATATAATACTTGAAGTTAAAGATATCCAGAAGGTAATAGCTAGTTGTCAGCCTGATATAGAAGAGAGGAGGCTAAATCTTAGTTCTGATTCTTACTTCCTTACTCAGGTCTGCATCACTTAAATCCAATTCACTTAACAAGTCAAGACATCACCCTCCTGATATCATTGGTCCTCTTCCAGAATAAAGAATAGACAACAACAGCAACAATCTACCTTACTATTAGCATCTTGGACAAATCAAGTCCCACCCCCATCCACCCAAGTTTTCTTTTCTGTCAGATAAGAGGGTTGAACTAAAGAAGGAGTTTGTAACCTTTTTTGTATGTCATGAGCCCATGAGGCAGCCTGGTGAAGCCAATGGGCCTCTTCTCTGAAGAATGTTCTCCAGAACACAGAGGATTACAAAGGAAATCCATTATACTGAAATAGTTATCAAATATTAATAATACAAGTTTGTGAAGCATAGGTTAAGAAGTCCTGAGCTAAATATGGCTAAAGTCTCTTTTAGTTTTAAATCAAAGGCAAAGACAATAACAGCTCATAGCAACAAAATGTAAGCTGTGAGCATGGGGGTCCATGTTGCTTTTAATAAGCTAGAATGACATCATGGAGAATATGAGTCCTTAGCAGGTTTGAAATTGACCTTCAGCTGAATTTAATATGCATATATATATATTTACAATCCTCACCCCCAATCTTTCTCCAGGCAGTATACAGTGGGTTCTCAATAAATATTTGTTGAAGAAATAATAAAAGTTGTGAACTGCTACCCTAGATAATAGAACTGAGGCCATTCATTGATAATGAAGGCCACTAATTAAAAGCCATTTAATTAAATTCAATAAGCATCAAGTAAATGCCTGTTAATACTACTTGCAGAACCCCATACTGGATTGTGTGGCCAGGGTGGGTACGGGAGAGGGGAAAGAAAAAAACGAAACAAGACTTTTTCTTTGCCACCAGGTATTTATAAATGTACAATGTAGTTTAAAATACACTAAGGTCAGTCAATCCAACAAGCCATACTATATGCCAGTCCCTGTACTAAGTGTTGGGGATACAAAGTAGGGAGGGAACAAATATTTATTAAGCACCTACTATGTGTCAGGGGTCAAGTACTTCAGACATATTTTTGCATTTGATTTTCACAAGCATCTTGGGAGGTAGGTGCTATTATGGTCTCCAGTAAATAGCTGAAGAAACTGCGGGAAAAAGAGGTTATTTCCCAGAGTCACAGAGCTAGTAAATGTCTAAGTTTGTATCTAATCTCAGGTCTTCCTGATGCCAGGCCAAGCATTCTATCTACTGTGACATCTAGATGCAAAAAACAGCCCATGTTCTCTGAGAGTTCATAGTCTCACAGGCTAAGGGCATGTAAAAGATTCAAGAAAGATAATCTGAAAGTTGAGGAAGGAAAGAAATATTTCAAGAGAGAAAGAAATCAGAGAAGACTCCATGGAGAGGAAATTATTTAATGTGGTTGTTAAAGGGTAGAAAAAAATTCCAAAGGCTCAATAGTCCTTTGGATATAGAATGGGATGGGCAGGAAAAACAGAAGGAAATACTTGATCTGTGTTTGCACCCTCTTGACCCTCACCCCTACAAGAATAAAAAGGAAGAAAACTGGAAAATAGAAAATAGAATATAAAAGTTAGACAGTTGTCATGTTGTAAGCCAGGCTAAAGATGTCTTATTTTGAAAATTTGGGGCATATAATGGAGGAAGAAGACTGGAGACATCTGGAAAGCTTGTCAAAGAGACAGATGGCATCTGAGAGGAGACCAAAGTGAAAGGAGGGATCATTTTTCTCCCAACAAATTTTATGAAATTTTGGGAGGCTTAGTTCCTTTGATCTATGGCCCAAAGTAATTCCCTTTGAATGGACCTCAAATTTGTGAGGGCAAAATATTAAGCAATTGGTCAAATCTCAAATGCTTTGCCCAACATGAATGTGCCCATTAAGGATGAAGGACTGAGTCCCTCCATCATCCCCAGTTTAAAAGCAGAATTCAGTGGAAGATAGACCATACAATACAGAGCATCACGGATGGCGATGCACATATAAAATTGTCAGTCTACTGTTTTTCTGTGTACGAGTGACTACAGTTGTAACATACCTGAAGTGTTGTTATGAGGAAAGTGGGGATGGAGAGATGACTGTCACTTAATATTTATGGATTATTCATGGTGAGCACCCTGCTGTAAGAGGGACTTTATGTATTTGCTTGATAATCCCTCTCCTACTGGGGGAGAAGCTAATCTTCTCATTGTGGCTTAGCATTTATGTATGGAGGGCTTTTAAATTCAGCAAGGGCTTTATTATCTCATTTATGAGTTATTTCTTGTAGGCATACTGAACAAAGCAATATTGGAGTCTGCCAAGAACCCCTCCCAATGGCTAAGAAGCAGTGTAGTCTAATTGAAAGAATATTGGCTTCGAGGTGCAAATGGGCCCAAATTCAAATCTTGGCTCTATTTTCTTAGCTATATGAATTGAAGCAAGTCAGTTCCCCTTTTGGGACTTGGTTTCTGCTTCTGTATGTTACAAAGGTAACCAAAGGAGCATAATTGATTTCTCTTTTCTAGTGGTTTATGTAGAGAATGTACAGATATTTCTTACCTACTTCTAATTCAACCATGTTAGAAATTTTATGAGCCTACTTCCAGCTATGAGTGACAGAATGGTTACTACCATGTAATGATGAAAAATGTTCTAATTAACTACGTAGTCAGAAGAACCAATGACTCAGGAGGAGTTGAGCCAGAATTGAGTGTGCATAGAAAAGGTGTGATCTAGCCATCTCTAGTCATTTGTTCCCGGACTGAAGTGAGGCAATATTGCTTTAAGATGCCAGATAGGGGAAAAACAATTGATCATAGTCCCCTATTCAACTGCCATTTCTATGTGAACACATGGAGCCTGTGTGTATGTATGTATGTGTTTCTTCTTTTCTGATCTAAGGCAAATGAATATTCTGATATGGGAATGCTGTAAAGCCACATATGAGCAGCTTTCCAGAGGACTGCTGCTGTGAACAGCTTTCAAGGTTCTGATTACATAGTGTAGTGGGCTCTCTATTCATTCAATAACAAACCAGAGTAAAAGATTCACAGAAAAATCAAGGTACAGCATTCACAATGTTACAACTTATCACAAAAAATCAAAATACAGCATTCACCATGTCACAGCTCAATAGCTTATCACTAAAATGGCCACATAATTTTCACCAAAGTGGTCACATAGTTGTGAAGAAAGTATAAATGAATGCACCTTCAATGGTTGTCTTTTAAACAAATCAAAATTACTTTATCCAGTTTCCATGTGACTTGCTCCAAGAAATTCTTCCTCAGTTCTTGATTCTCATTCCTCTTCTCAGGCCTTCTTGATTCTCAATTCAGTATTCAGTCCAGCAGCAGCTGCTCTGCCTCCACATGCTTATCCCAAGAAGTTCTAACTGTCCAGCTTGTGCTCTTCCTTATATATGGTATAACTCCCTCCCACCCCAGTTCAGCCTCTCCCTGTCACATCAGCAACAAGGATTCCCTTTTTAGCCCCTTCCTGTTATGTCAGCAACAGGGGTTCATACATCCTTTTTCATAACAGAAGCTTAATTTAAAACTAGGTGTTAAGTACCTGTCAGCTTTCTGATACAAAGGGATCATCAAATTCCATTACCATTACAAGTGCCCAAGAGATTTAATGAGTTTTTGAGATCTAGAAGTCCCACAAGAGGTTCCACTAGTGACTAGATTCAGTATGACCAGGAGTGGATGATAGAGACAGTAAGTGCCTATAGACTAATTTGAATAGTCATTGGAGAATGATGGTGGCTTCAGGGATCATGATCCTTCATGAAGGACAGATTTGTTAGCTTTGACTCAGAGAAAGGTACCAGTCCTCAGAGTCCAACAGAGTACTATGCCTAAAGAAAAATTCATGAAGATTCCATGAAGAGAGAAAAGTACTTCTAGGGCTAGGGGTTGTGAGGCCTTCCTTTGCCACGTATATGCCTTACCATTATCACTCTCAAAGTTTAAGCCTACTCTTCTTAGGGACTCTTATGTATATCTCTGAGAGATTTGCCCCAGGGTATGTTTTGTTCTAAATGTTCTTACTATAATTTCTTAGTAGACTGCTCATTCTGAAAGCTAATGGAGCTTAACTGTTGGTTGATAAAGGATAGCACCCTGATGGGGGCTCAGGAGTAACAATAAAGTGGAGCAACTTTGGCAATGTTTACTACTTCTCTAAGATGATAACTGATATGCTCAAAATGCCTTTCTGGAACTCTTGGCTTTGAAGAATGCTTGTATATTGGTTTGAGAGTTATATGGGCCTGAAAGAGGTTCTATTAATGCATTTACTCTTAGGTTCTTTTACTCTAAATTTGTGGTCCTATGATTTGAAATGTTTAGGTTCAAAAACTAAGACTGCTCTTAAATAGTATCAGTATGACCTTGAGAAAAGAACTGTATAGAGTAAAATTATGCTGATATATTCCACTGAAACACAGAGTGAAACAAAGAAGACAGAATTTCCCTGTGAGTGGGGGCACCATGGGCCAAGTGAGTCTAATTGGATAAATCCCTGCATACCCCCACTTGAATAACCACAGGCACAGTACCTACTTAGTCATTCTTATAATAACTTTTTTTGAAGCTGATGCTTCTATAGCATCAAATGGTTCATGTAGCACTGTCCTCACAACAACCCTGAGGATAATAAAATTATTATTCAGTTTTGAAGATGAAGAAATTAATCCTCAGAGGTTTGTCCAAGATCATGCTGCTATTTAATCTTTGAAATCATTACAGCTCAAAGAGATCACAAAGGTCATCTTCTATTACAATCCCATTATTTTATCAAAGAGAAAATTGAGGCCCAGAGATATCTTGCCCAAGGTCTCACAGTCAGCAAGTGATGGTCAAGATTTGAACCCACATCCCAACGGTCCCAACAATCAATATGTTTTCCACTGCATCATGTTGTCCTGTCTCCCAATTTATTGCTCTCTCTATTGAACTATACTGCCTTAATCTGTACTCCCACAAAATCTAGAGGAGCCCTGTCAATACTTCATACAAATGTAGCCAACCTGGACTGAGGAGACCTTTGAAGAGTTAAGAATCTATACCAAAGCCCTGAAGTCTGCTGGGATGAATTTGCATTAATGAGATGTAGGAAAACACTCCCTTTTTCATTTAAGAGCATAAAATGACTACAGAGAAGTTCATGTGACCAGAAATTGCTTTAAGACCTCATGTCATTCTTTATCACTCAGGTTCTCTTCAAAGACCAAAGAATTTTTTTTAATAACTGTCTTAGTTATCAAAGCCTACTTGCAAAGTCTCCATATATGACCAAACTACTGAAGTTTTGTTAGTTTCAAGTGCTCTGCTTACATTCATCAAGTACAACAATAACATCAGCAATAAATTCTGATCAAAGAAATGATTTTAAGTCCTTAGACAAGGAGGATAAACAAACCCAATTTATTGTATAAAGCTTGATGCTTATTGTAAAGATATAGTTGTTGTTCTTCAGGCATTTCAGTCATGTATGATACTCGGTGACACCATTCAAATTTTTATGGTAAAGATAATGAAGTGATTTTTCCATTTTATTCTCCAGCTCATTTTATAGATGAGGATACAGGGGCAAACAGGGTCAAGTGACTTCCCCAGGTCACACATCCAGTAAGTGTCAGAAGACAGATTTGAACTCAAGTCTCCTTTACTCCATGCCCACAATTGGACTTAACTCATTACAAATGAAGAAATTAAACATTTGAGAAAAAAAATCACTTGCCTAAGTTTGCATATATAGTCACACTAACTAATGAGAGTCCAATTCTTTGAACATGTTCATTGTTCTGTCTGCTGCCACCCACATAGATATGTAATCAATCTGCTTCTGAAAATTCATTATAACACAGGAAGAAGGGGAAAGTTTTCCATTCCAAAGTATGAGCAAATATTCTGTGATTGCTTTCTGTCTGCCTACTTTATCATAAAGGAAAAAAAAAACCTTTGGCTACTCGAAAGGCACTATGGTTAGCTAAAGGACTCTCTGTCCCTGGCTGTGTTCCAGTAAAGAGGATGCAATGCTACATGCCTCCAGGTGGAGAGCAATTCCTTGGTGTTTATTTCCCTATCTGGGCAAACTCCATGTGACCTGTGAATACATGTTCCTGTTATTACTGGGGTCTGTTCTGTGTTTCATCCTTTTTGATTCTTGGACAAATAATTGGAGTTGGAATGGATTTGACTACAATCTTGTGAACGTCAAAAGGTGAGAAGAGCACCAAGGTTCTAGGAACTAGAGTTCATACCAAAATTTTCTGGTAATTGAGTCAAGTGAAATACCAGTATAGCTTGTCAAATACCAGAGGGCTCAAGGCTAGCAATGAACTGACCCAAGTACCCATATCCCATGACAAAGGAACAACTCAGTCCAATGGCTGTACTGCATCATATAAAGCAAAAGCGTTAGAGCAACCATTCTGACTTTCCTCCTACTTTTTACAGAGATGAAGGTGACTGAGGGAAAGAATATCCTCTTGGTTAAAGAACTATGTTTTATACTCCTTATCTTGCTATATCTTTGTAGTAAATCTTTTTGTAAAAGCTAGTTACTTATCAATGATATCAAGAGAAGGGGAAGAAGGAACAGCTTGGTGGTATTGGCCCTGGAGTCAGGAAGACCTGAGTTCAAATCTGACCTCAGACACTTGACACACTTACTAGCTGTGTGATACTGGGCAAGTACTTAACCCCAATTGCCTATCCTCCCCCCTCAAAAGAGAGAAAGAGTAAGAGAGAGAGAGAGAAAGAGAGAGAGAGAGAGAGAGAGAGAGAGAGAGAGAGAGAGAGAAGGCAAAGAGAACAAGCATTTATTAAGCATCTGCTATTTTGCAGGAACTGTGTTAAATACCTTAACAATATCTCATTTGATCCTTCACCACAAACCTGAAAGACAGATAGTATTATTATCCCCATTTTACTATTAAAGAAACTGAGGGCAGAAATGAAGTGACTTGCCCTGGGTCACACAGCTAGTAAATGTCTTAGGTGTAGAAGGAAATGGCAAACCACCCCAGTATCTTTGTCAAGAAAACCCCCAATGGGGTCACAAAGAGTCAGATGTGACTGAAAAGTGACTAACCATAAAAAAAACTACCTGATTCTAAGTCCAGCACTGTACAAACTACACTACCCAGATGCTTTAGGTGACTACTCTTTAACTGTCCCACCTACCATCTTAGTAACTTTCAAAGACAAATGTTCTCTTTCCTGGCCACAACACCTGTGCATATGTTGTCTTTCTCAGTAGAACACAAGCCCCTTGAGGGCAGTGACTGTCTTAGCTTTTGCATTTGCATATCCAGTATTTAGTTTAGTGCTTGTCCCAGGGTAAATGCTTACTACGTGCTCTTTTTCAGTCATTCACTTAATAAAAAAAGTTGCTTATTAACTGATAATAGGCATTTGCCTTTGCCTTGGACTCCTGTGAGATATATGTCTGACAGAGATCAAAAGTTATGGGCAGTTTAGTAACTTTTACCAAATAATTCCAAATTGAAATCCAGAAAAATTGGAATACTTCATATCCATCAATAATACATCAGTAATGTAATCAAGATTAAGAGGGAAGTGGGAAACTGGGAAAGAATATTTACAACCAGTGTCTCTGATAAAGGCCCCATTTCTAAAATGTACAGGGAATTAAATAAAATTTACAAGAATGCCAGTCATTCCCCAATTGATAAGTGGTCAAAGGATATGAACAGGCAATTTACAGAGGTAGAAATTAAGGATATATTTAAGCACATGGAAAAATGCTCTAAATCACTATTGATTCATGAAATGCAAATCAAAACAACTTTGAGGTACCATATCTCACCAGTCAAATTGGCTAAGATGACAAAACAGGAAAATGACAAGTGCTGGAGAGGATGTGGAAAAATTGGAACTCTAATGCATTGTTGGTGGAGCTGT
>CM053595.1:270854547-270874324 GCA_028646575.1 Pseudocheirus occidentalis | reverse complement strand
GGTCCCAGAGCCTACACCTCATCAGCAGTCCTCAAAAGTCCTGGGCAGCTCCAATGGGCTCTTAGCAGTCTCTCTCAGCAACTCAAGCTCAATCACACTGGATACTGCTCTTCCCAAAAGTACTTCATCTTCTGGCCTTCTCTGGGCTTGAGCCTTCCTTTCCATTCATGGCTCCTCCCAGGTCAGCCCCCTCTCTTTAAGTCAACAAGTCTATCCCACAAGTGGGATTCACAAGCTCTGGGTCTTTGCACTCAACCCAAAAGCCAAGTCAATTCAGGGGCATCTCTAAATTCCATTACCATTACATTCCACCCCTCCAGGTTCCTTAGCCTTAGAGTGCTGTGCCCCAAATATCTGGGGTTTTGCCTAGCTCTTGTCAGAGTTTTTTCTGCCTCAGAACTGGGAGGGGACTTTCCACCACCTCAACAAGCTCTGCTACACCAGTGCTCCTCAGCCCAGGACCATCACCCAAGACTGTGATCCAGATCCAAGTAGGGTAAACCAAGAGAATCCTACCTTAGCACCAGTAGTGAGATTCCTGTAAATGCCCTCTGGACAGTCACTTGGTCCCCCTACAATCTGTAGGCCTGGAGCCAAAAGCAGCAGCAGTGGAAATAGTTACAGCTGCCACCATTTCTGTTGATCCAGGGGCAGGGGCTGGACTGCTCTCTTCTCTGATCCAGGATCATCAGGGTTCCCCACTGATCTTTTACTTTCTCTTTGGTGTTTATGGGTTGAGAAATCTGGAAACCACCACAGCTGCCAAAGATTCACTCTCCTAAAATATACTATGGCCAATATGTGCCACTGATTTGGACCGACAGGCTCACTCAGCTCCAATTCCAGTGCAATGGACCCTTCCTGTTGACCTGCCAAGCTGCATTCAGTGGGAGATTTCTTTCACTCTGTGTGATATTAATGAAATTTGAAGAAATCTTTGTACTTAGCACCTTGTTTCAAATTAAGCCTTTGTTAAAGAAACAGAAGGTATGAACCCCTCTTGCTGACATAACAGGAAGGGGCTGAACAGGGAGGAGCAATACTATATATAAAGAAAAACTCCATCTGGGAAACTAAGAACTTCTTGGGATAAGCATGTGGAGAAAGGGCAGCTACTGCTGCTGGACCAAAGACTGAACTGAGAATTGAGAAGAACTGAGAAAAGGAATATTAATTGAGAACTGAGACAGAATTTCTTGGAGCAAGCCACATGGAGGCTGGAGAAAGCAATTTTGATTTTCTTTTTTTAACTAAGCTTATGGTGCTGAAGATTTCCAAGGGTCTGCTAGAACTGCTGAGGAGCTACTGAGTGGGCTGCTGAGGGGCTGCTGAGGATTTACACAGGTCAGCCGAAACTTCTGCTGAAGACTTCTGAGAGCCAGCCTCGAGTTGCCAGAGAAAGCATGACTGGTGTCAATACTTTGTGGCTTTCTTAAGCCTTGACTTCCCAGGAATAGGGACTGTGAAGGATTTAAGATGGATTGGACACTGTGAGTTTCAGTGTGGAACAGGAACTGCATGGAGAGCTGGACAAGTAGCTGGGAGCTGTCTGCCTTTGAACACAGCTGACACTTTGGTGAATTCAGGTAGAAGCTGGGACCATGGAAAGGGAACCAGAGAATCTGAGAGCCTACCTCTGGTAGAGATGATAAAACCTCTCTGTGAATACTGAGTAGTGATTGATAAAATTGTAACTTACTTGTGACTGAGGATGGCCAATGTATTTTCCACCACTCCTTAAGAGAGTACTGAGTCATGACTGATATTGTAACTTAATTGCACCCTATAGTTGGAGAACTTTGACTATTGTACTCTGTGTCTCTTAAGGAGGCCTTGCCTCCTTACACAACATACCTTGTTTAAAAGAGAACCATTGAATGATTGAGTTATTAAGTGATAGATTGACTAAATGATTGTTCTTTGTTTAAACTATGTGACTACTTTGGTGAAAACTATGTGGCCATTTTAGTGATAAGTTGTTGAGTTATGATGTTACTGTGAATGCTGTATTTTGATTTTATGTAATAAGCTGTAACATTGTAAATGCTGTACCTTGGTTTTCTGTGAATGTTTTGCTCTGATTTGTTACTGAATAGAGTGTTCTCTATACTATGTAATCAGAACCTTGAAAACTGTTCATAGCAGCCATCTTCTGGAAAGCTATTCATTCATGGCTATGTACTCTGTCACTTTGTGGTTTTTGTAGCTTCTATATTTGTGATCCAACAGCTGTGTGTAAGTAATTTGTGTGTAAATTACATCCAGTATTTTTTATATGGTTTCATTTTGTGACAACAGGCATGTGGGTTTCAATTAACATTAAGCTCACTCTGAGCTTTTAACTCTGACTAGATGAAACCAGAAAGAAATGATTTCCCTCCTTTTAGTCAGTTAAGTGGTGGATTTCATACCATATTCATATGTTTCATTGTTCTCATTTTCTCTTAAAGAGCACACTTCAATTACTATTAGGGATATTGGAGTAGCTGATGGCATGAGAAAATCAGGCAATTTTTGGGTCATTCATATCCACAATGAAATAGGACACATCAAAACACATACACTCACAAATGTGATGGAAAACATAACAAATTATGGAAATCAAACACAGCACCTGTAACTTACAAGCTATGATGTAACAGTCTAATAAATCTTCAGAAAACAGACCTTCTCTGGGAGCTAGATAGAGTTGTTTTTAGTTCTTCACTATGTACAGTTCTTGAAGTTGAAAGAACAGTGAGAATAACTGGGGAGAGGAGAATCTTCTAACTTGCTATTAAAAATAAAAACAAGCAAACAAAAACAAAAAAGTATCCTGGTCAAGACAAACCAAACAGTGGAATACTAAAGATTTTTAAAAGTAATGTTTTGGAGCAGCCAGATGGCACAGTGAATAAATCACTGACCCTGAGCTCAAGAAGGCCTGAGTTCAAGTCTGGCCTCCGACATGTAAGACTTAATAGTTGTATGACCTTAGCCAAGTCAATTAACCCCAATTGCCCTGCCTTACCCCCTCCAAAAGCAAAAATTCTAAAAAGTAATGTTTAATTGATGACATTGCACTTCTTTTTTATTCCACACTATGTGTCCAGTGAACTTTTAAGATATAGGTCTCTTCATAAGACCACAAAACAAGCATCCACCCAAAATGACTGAGGAGGTTATTTTTGTTTGGTTGTTTGGTTGTTTGGTTTTTTCACCTTCAATGGGCCTAGAAATGTTGTCCCTTTTGAGAAAATGATGAATTCTAATAAATCCATTGACATATCATGGAGCAAAAATGATCTGGAATTAAACAAATTTCCAAAAGGAATTGGAATACTACAGCATAGTTTTGTGCTATAGGATGGTAGATTAAGAAAACTGTCCAAGAGATAGAGATAAACTTGCTCCAATGGCCTAGGAAGTAGCCTGATTTAAAATACATTGAAAATCTCAATTTTTAAGAATGAACTGTGTCTCCAAGTTATGCTTAATATCCATTGTGATAAATGTATGGTTTGAGGATGAAAGAATATGTGCTCAAAAAATGTGAACTGAATATCAAATTTTGAAAACAAATATTTGCCAAAAATGATGATATATGGCATATTAAATTATTTCAATGAGGTAAAACAATTGTAAAGTTGATTAAAAATCAATAAATTAGGCATTTCCTTTGTCCTAGCAGCTAGCTAATGCATACTGATGTAATGTGCAGAAGTTAAGCAAGAGAGTATTCCAAGCATAGGGAAAATACAGGGCAAATATTTTGGAAGGGGAAATTAGAATGCCTGTTTTGGGCAGTTGTAAGCAAAATTGTCTGGCATATGACAGGTTCTTACTAAATATTTATTGAAGGATGAATTGATTGATTGATTGATTGATTGAGTTCATGAATGGGCAAGAAGCTTTGAAAAGTAGGCTGATGTCAGATCATTAAAGGTTTTAAATTCCAGAGTGAGGAGTTTGGATAGTATCCTTGAGGAAATAGAGAGTCATTGACATTTATTTAGTAGATTTGTATTTTAGGAAGAATATTTTTGCAGCAGTGCATTTGTTGACTTGTAGAGAGAGTGGAGTCATATGACACCTAGAGAGTAAGCCTTAGTGACTGAGATGATAACATTACCCTCAATATTAAACGGAAATTTAAAGCATTTGGGCGTAAAGATAATGAAATCAATTTTGAACATGCTGATTTTAAGATGTCGCTGAGATATAGCTCAACATGTCCATTAGACAATTGGAGATGAGGAGCCTAGGGGCTTGGGCTGCATTAGCGGATTCGAGAATCATCAGCATTGAGGTGATTATTGAATCCATGGAAGCTGATGAGATCACTAAGGGAAATAGTGGAAAGGGAGAAGAGAAGAGAGCTTAGGACAGAGTCCTGTGGGATGGTCATGATTAACGAGTATGACATGGATGAACATCCAGCAAAGAAGAATGAGAAGGAGCAATCAGATAGCAGGAAGATAACCAGGGGGAAACAGTGTCATGGAAACCTAGACAACATAAAAAAAGAAGAGCATAATGGAAGTGTGAGAGGTCAAGCAGGATGAGATGCTTAGAGGCATATTCATTGCCAACGATCCAGAAGGGCACTTACATGAGCCAGGGTGGCTGTGGTGTCTTCATGAGTGAGAAAAGCATATAAGAGATCTCATGGAGATATAATCAGCAAGAAATGGATAATAGGCAACGGAAATCGAGTCTGAATCCCTCCTCCCACCCCTAACTCCAACTCTTAAAATGTAGCCAATCACCCCTTTTTAATGTCACATTAATGTCATACATCAGGGCAATTGTCCCAGGACTTTCTTTGTACTTTATAAATGAAAACCCATTGGGGAATACATACAGATGCTGATTTCCTTTGACAGTCACCAGTTCTAAATTGAGAGATCAAGTGACAGAGTCTCCCACTGCTCCAAATTGCAGCACATCTTCCAGCTTACAATTCATAAAAGCAGAGGCTGTATTCCTTAAAGACAGCCCTTTGTTGTTGAAGTCAAGGCAGACTTTCCCTTTTAGTGGTGGTGACACAATGCTGTCACTCTCCTCATCTCTCTAAACTTCCCCTTTTAAGAGGTCAGTATCATCTGTAGTACAGACATCAATTCTACACCAAGCTGCTTTGCACTGTGAAGCACACATCTTTGTACTAATTTTCTCAGTCATAACCTAATAGTATTGCAGGAGACATTTTAACAAGCCCAAGAGTGAAATTAGATGCAATCATATTTAGAGGGGAAAAAAATGATCTGTTTCTTAACCACCCTCAGTGCTGGCATTTGTTCCTCACAACAGTGCATGTATCTTTACTAAGAAAGCTTACTCCATTAAAATGTAGGAAGAAAGGACCTTAGAACACAGGGTGCCACAGTTGGAAGGAATCTTAGAATGTAGAATGTGATACAGCTCGTCAGACCTGGAAAAGGTCTTAGAACACAGAATATTAGAACTTAGAATGTAGATGTTAGAACAAAACATTATGAAAAAACATCCCTAATAAGTGTCTCCTGTGAGGACAATACTGTGTTGGGAACTGGAGAGATGCAACATTATACAACATATGGGCTCTATCCTTAGCAACATTACACATTATTAGGGGAATAAGATTTCTACAGTGATAGCAATAATAAACATTACTATAGAAGGGCATTAATTGGAGCAGAGGCCCATGGGATTCATGAATAGATTTCAGAAGGTCAGAGAATTTGAGGGGGGGGGAAGAAAAAGAAGTCTTTATTTTTACTAACCTCCAACTGAAATTTAGCATTTCTTTCCATTGTTTAATAAAATAATTCTGAGAAGGGACCAGAGGCTGTACCTTGTTGCCAAAAGGATCCAGTACACACAAAAAGGAGAACAGCTGAATTAGAGAACTGAAAAATACAGTGTAGTGTGAGGTCAATGGGGCATAAAAGGCTATTAGCAGGATGAGAGGTGTGAGAGGGGAAGCATGGAAAGTGTGATAGTATCATTGGATTTGGACTTTAAAAGATGTATTGAAGGTAAAGAAAGAGAGCAAGGGAAAGGAATTCCATGAACATAGAAAAGCAGTAACAAAGATAAAGAAAAGAAATTGTTTCTGGAGTCAGAGAGTTGTTCATTTTGGCTAGACCATGGACATTGTAGGAAAAATTGATGTGGGATAGGGCTAGAAATGGAGCAGTTAGGTGGCACAGTGGATAGAGTGCCAGGCCTAGAGTCAGGAAGACCTTAGTCCAAATTTAGTGCAGAAACTTACTAGCTATGTGACCCTGGGCAGGTCACAACCCTGTTAACCTTAGTTTCCTCATCTGTAAAATGACTTGGAGAAGGAAATAGCAAATGACTATAGTATCTTTGCCAAGAAAATTCCAAAACGGGGTCACAGAGAGTGGGACATGACTGAAAATGAATAAACAACAACAAACAGAAAGGTTGGAAATGGAGGGAAGTTTACCAAGTAGCAGGTTTTGGATGAACAGAGAAAGTTGAATTTGACTCAGAAGGTGTGGACATTATGAAAGGTGTTTGAGGTAGAGGAATGATGTCATCCATCTTGGCTTAAGAAAAATTATTTTGGTAGAGATGAGAAAAATGGCATGAAATGGGGATGGTAGGGAGTAAGGAAAAGATATGTTCAGAAACTACTGGAATAAAACAGATGGGCAGTAATAAGACGCTCTTCCATGTTGACTGCAAAGAGAATAGAGACTAGAGAAGAGAGGAAGGTGATGGGATTGAAATGATTTGGTAACTGAGTATGAAAGGTAATGGTTACCAACCACAATGTTATAGATATAAGAGAATGGCTCAGTGCCAAATGGAAAAAAGGGAAGCCAGAATTTAATAGCAAAGATGAGTTTGGTTTTGGACAGTGAAATATACAAGTGTAAATAATAACAACTCATATTTCTACAACTCTTTAAAGTTTGCAAAACACTCTTTTCACAAAAGGTCTGAGAAGTTGGTAATACAAGTAGTATTAGCACCATTTTGTCCATGAGAAAACTAAAGATTAGTGAGATTAAGTGTTTTATCCTAGATCTCATAGATAGGAGAATTTGAAGTCTGAATTCAAACCTGGATCTCTCCAGTTTCCTAATATAGGACACATTCCAGTATAGCTGTCTGCTTCTGAAGAAGCTTCTGGAGATCTAAATTTGGAGCTCAGAAGAAAGATCAAGACTGGTAGTCTAGATATATGAAGAAGACATCAAGAGAAATAGTAGTTGAAGTCATGAAAAAAAAAACATGGGAAGTTGTTTAGAAGACATAATGTCTAAAATAAAATAGAACATTAACATCAGAATGAACTTAGAGCATAGAATGATGATCTTTGAGATCATCAGACAAGTTGTCTCTAAGGTACAGCTTGACCCCAAAGCAACCTGGCATTACCTCAAAGGGTATGAGAGGATGAGAGTTATGGATCGTATTACACCCTTTCTGCCACTTGTGAAATTATTTCCAACATAACTACATTATCTTCTTTACCCATTATAGCTCAACATTCTCTGATTCTGTCTCCTCCCACTTTTGTCTTTCTATGGTTGGGCTGAAGCCCCTCAGAATGGTTACAACTTAATCATGCCTAGGCACTCACTCATACACAAGAGCTTTGGAGGCAAAACTCTCAGCTCCTCTGCCATACTCATAGTCCCTGACCACCACCCCACTACCATCCCAGTGGTTACCATAGACACCTCTCAATTTGTGAGCTCTGAACTCTGGGAAATTAGTAAGACCCACCCCCTAACACTCAAATTTTTTGGTGAGAAAGTCTGAGTAGTATAGGAGGAACAGGCACAACTGGGTTGGAATCTGCATGACAGATATCATTATATTATCTTTACCCAAAAATCCATCTCTCTCCTGAATATCCGTATCACTGTCAAGAGTACCAACATCCTTCCAGTCACCCAGGTTCCAATCCTAATATCACTCTCAACTCACACCACGCACATCATCAGTTGCCAAATCTTTTCTTTCTTCTATTTCTATTTTTTTCAGTCATTTCTATCTTCCAACATCTCTCTGCTCAGTTCATTTCTCTATACTCAGTCACAATCCTACTTAAGACCCTCCTCTCCTCTTTCCTGATCAATTGCGAGAGTTTACTAAGCAAACCCCTGCCCTGTCCCTCCATGTTCTAATTCATCATCTACCCAGGAGACAAAGTAACTTTTCTAAACTGCAGGTGTAACCATGTTACAATTCTCTATTCAATAAACTCCAGTGGTTCTCTAACGTAATGACTCTCTAAGTAAATTTTATTCTATGTTTATCTCATCTTTTAAAAATTCTACTTTGAGGGTAAATTTTATTTCTAATTATTTTGTATATAATTTTAACATAATTTTGCATACAATACTGGTAGAGTATTACATATATAACTTCTAGATATACCACCCAAAGTATAATGCACACTCATCTTATCTCTACAATTCCAGTTTATACCAAATTGCCTAACATATAGTCAGCACTAAAAAAAGAAGTTAAATCGGACATCTACATAGAGTGGGTGTGTGTGTGTGTGTGTGTGTGTGAAATTTGCAAATTAAAAAGCCAACAAACATTCATTTAGCACATATTATATGCCGTGCATTGGTGGGGGGTGCTAGATCAGTGAATATTCACATTTTAAAGGGGGTGTGTTCAAAAGGATGAATCTTAACAATGTGCAGACTAATGATTTCACGCTTCACAACCATTTTGTAAATGAGTGTCTTGAAGACTAGACCTATCTGCTGGAGGTCACAAAACTAGCCAAGGTCAAAATAGAGGCTCTAACTCTTAACTCCTGCCTCCAGTCTACTATTCCTGTAATTACATTTTGCTGCACCTTATTTCTGGCCGAAGTTATATGGTTATTTCTATGAATCAACTAAACTTTAAAATTTTAATTGAGTACCTATTTTGTGTAAAGTTCCTCTAAAAAAAAAATAGGTATGTACCATATGGTTTCTATCTTGGAGGATTGCAGAGTTTAACTAGGGAGAAAATATTAATGCAAATATATATGTACATATATACATATACACACATATTTTTAAGAGGCATAATATAACTACTTGGCAAATGGGGCAGGAAACATTCTAAGTGATATAGGAAATGATATTCCGAAGAGATTACTCTAGGTTGTGGTGGGCAGAGATTTTCTGAAAGATTCAGAGATCTGGATTTTTAAGGATGCGGAAGATTTTGATAAGGAGAGAGACTAGAGAGAAAGAAAAACTAGGGGAAAAGGAAAGGTAGGGGCAAAAGTATAGAGGCTGAAAAAAATATGTTTGAAGGGTGCTGAGTGGATTGGTGCTTTATTGGAGAGTAAAGAGGATGAAAAAATGTTGGTGTGATATATTAGCCTGGAAAAGACCTGCTATCTGATGTTAGGTAAGTCATTTATCCTCTCTGGCCTCAGATTCCTCATATGTGGAAGAAGAAGACTCCATGCTCCTCTACAGCTCTAAATCTGTAAGCCCATGACCCTTGAATGACAAGCTAAGGAAAACATGAACTTTTAGAGTTCTCTGAACTGGGGCTGGATGACACCAAGCAATTTTAGTCCAGGAAATATTCTGGGGTACTTTGTACCCCAGAAACCACAATTTTGAAAGTAGAAATGATCACACTTCTCAAAATTATTCACATTTCTTCAGGTAGAAAAGTGTTATTTGTCAATAAGGACAATAGTTCATACTTCCATAGCAATATGGAGTTTACAAAGCTGTTTTCTCTCAATAGACCAATGGAGGTGGGGAAGACAATAGTAGCTAGTGGGGGTAAGAAAAAAAAAGCTTTTTGTAAGGGAAGGCATTGAAGCTCAGTTTGAAAGGAAGAAAGGAATTTTAAGAGGTGGAGATGAAAAAGCAGGACTTAGGGAAATGCCCATGCAAAGGAGTGGAGATCTAAGATATAGGAAGAAACAAGAAGTAGCCCAGTTTATCTGGAATGCATTTGGAGTTAAAAGTACCCAGCCTAGGGAAATAACACTGTGATATCTAGCTAGCTATTGGCAGAAAAAATCTAGAGAGATAGATAGATAGATAGATAGATAGATAGATAGATAGATAGATAGATAGATAGATTCATGGATGGATGGAAGGACAGATGGAGAGAAGGATTGAGGCATGTGTAATGGGAATCTGAAGATTTTCCCTCCCCCTAGACCCTTTGCTTAAGTGGCTTGGGTGGCTCTGAGAATCTTCCCTGATTTGAAAGTATACTCTGTCTCCTAATAGGCTGAATGCGGTCACCTGGAGCCTGTAGTGAGAGGCTTGTTTTTCGGGAATGCCCACACCTTGTTACTTTGTAATTGGACAGTGGGTCAAGAGGGCTGTGACATTCTCTGGCCCAAGAGAAGGCAATATATAAAAGAAGAGTTGTGTGATTTGGCCTGATGAGATTCTGGGAAGTCGTTGAGACCTCCAGCTTTGAAAACATCAGATGCTGATGTTTCCCTCTCTGGTAACTTGAATAAGTATGGATGTGATGGTCAGATGATTGGAAGCCCATCTGCTGATCTGTTTTTTGGTCTGCTTGTAATTTGTGCTTGTATTCTCTGAAGTTCAGGGTGCTGACTTTTTCCCCTGAACTAGGTAAATGGTATGTGTTTGATTGATTAAAGTGAGACTCTTAACCCCATTTTGAGTTGCTTTCCTTTAGAAAAGGAGGTCTAAGAACCTGTGCTGGCAGCTGCCCTAGGTATGCTAGGGTGCTTGCTGATACAGGATGGAGAGATGGAGAGATGGAGGGATAGATAGACAGACAGATAGATAGACATAGATATATAGATACAGAGACAGACATAGAGGATAGAGATAGATATAGATGATATATAGAGCCATCTTTAGATATCTATATATATTTGTGTAATATTTAAGTATATGTATTAGTTATACATATATATATATACACATATGTACTATTTAACTTCAAGATGTACTACCCAAAGCATAATGCAAACTCCTCTTATCTCTGCAATTTCACTTGACAACAAATTGCCTAATGCATAGTCAGCACTAAAAAAAAAATGTTAAATTTAACATCTACATAGCAACAATATTTTGTAGGATAGTTCATTTCATTGGCCAGTCTACAGAAGTCCATGTTTTGGTCATGTAGCTGAATGATAACACCATTTGGCACAGTACGTGAAAGAGGAAACCAAAGAAAATGAGAAAAAAGACAAAAACCAAGAATAGGAAAGAGGACAAGACAGAAAGAATTGAGAGAAGAGAAGAAAGAGGAGAAAGGAGATGAAGAAGATCAATAGACAACATAAAGAAGGGCAAGGAGAAGGAAAACAAATCATTGATTGAAAGAGAAGGAAGGAAAGAAGAGGAACAGGAAGAAGACACAACCTTAACATTCCTCACACATGTACCAAGACTCTGTTGACTAATGCAAGCTCTGGGTATGGGCAACTGGTGATATTATTCCAAGGCACTAAGGCTAAGAGGGATATTCCCTTTCTCCATAAGACCCCAGCACTTAGAACTAAAAAAACAAAAACTGAGCTCAGAAAGCATGGATAATGAGAAATAAAATTGAAGTGACTATTTCCTAGGATTATTTCTTTTAAAAAAAACATAGAAAAGGAAAAAGAAAAGAACTCCATTGGAGAAATTGACTTAAAAGCAAATGGAAGCCTCAGAAAGCTATTTGTCCTCATTTTGAGAAATACAAGGCTATGGCCTGTATGTAATAAGAACATACAATGGGTGTTCCCATTTTCACATAATAAATACAGATCTATATATATGCATTTATACATATTCATGTTTTCATGTGAACACAGAAAGGTATATACTCATATGGAGTTGCCTAATTAATTATATTAATATTTGATAATTCAGCAAACCCATTATATTGTGGGCATAGGTTATCATTTTCCTGATGCAGATGAAAACTTTTTCACAATTTCTCATTCAGTACAATTATCATCTCTCCATAAATACTCCAGTGAGAGTCCATGTGGTATGCTAAAGGTCACCCTGGTCCTTAAATTCTAGTTGGTTTCTTTTCATTCTTTCAAATTCACACATCTGTGAAAATCCACAAGTACTCACTGGGAAATTAAAACAAAGAATCTTTATTATCATCATGAAATGGATACCTAAAAAACCAACTGAAAATAATAACCTGGAGCACATATCTTCTTCTTTCTGGATATTTCTCCCATCTTTAAAAGAGGTTAGACTGAATTCTCTCCAAGTGTCTTACAACTTTAATATTCAGTGTTCTAACATTTTGTGTTCAAAATCACTTCCAAAGCATCCTATCATTTGTAAGGTGCTTGAAAATGAGGTGTTTTTAAGAGGATTAATAATTTCCCTACACTCTCAACATATTTATAATTTGCTTGATTCAACTTGCCCCTGTGATGATAAAGAAATATACTGCTAAAATTTAAGGCTGATCTATGCCCCAAATATGCCCAATTATAAAACAATCAGATTTAACTACTTTTCCTATAATATTACCAGTTATTTTATATATATTATACTGGAAAAAAGTATATGGAGGGGCGGCTAGGTGGCGCAGTGAATAGAGCACTGGCCCTGAAGTCAGGAGTACCTGAGTTCAAATCCGGCCTCAGACACTTAACACAAACAAACTAGCCGTGTGACCTTGGGCGAGTCACTTAACCCCAACTGCCCTCAAAAAAAAAAAGCAAAAAAAAAAGTATATGGAAAAATGATTTTGGAGGCAGAGCCAAGATGGTGGTGTAGAAGCAGCAGAGTTTTGCAGCTCACACACAGCCACCCTAAATACCCATAAAACATGACACTAAACAAATTTTAGGGCTCCCAAACTCACAAAAATACAGAAAACACATCTCTCACTGAAGGCAGCTCAGCAGGAGGGGCTAATCACGGCAGGCTGGGAGCCGAGGCCAGCCCAGCCAGGAACCGAATCTGCATCCAGGACCCAGCGAGATCAGGAGGAGCCAAGCAGCAGCTTGAGGCTACCAGAGAGGAGATCTGCAGCACCTGGAGCAATCTCCACATTTATCAAGCCAGTAAAAATAAGGCTTACAGAAAAATCAGTGGAATTCAAGCTTTCAAGCTACATTTGGGGGAGGAAAAGCAGTTCAGCCAATCTGGCCACAGAGCAAGGATGCAGCAGGAAGTGGCAGGATCTGCTGCAACCAGCAACTGCCTCCACTGGGCTGCTTCAGAGCTCCTGGCCTGCCAATTGCAGGGGGACTGAGACGATTGATCAGGGCCAAGGTCTCTCGCATTGAATGGCCTGGATCTGGATTGTGGTCTTGGGTGGTGGTCCTGGGGAGCACTCTCAGCAAGCCAAAGATGGTGGGGGCTATAGCACCCCCCTAATAGTGCTGGCAGCTGTAAAAATCCCAGCAATTTGGAACACAGCTTTCCCCCCTGGAAGCAGAGTTCCACAGAGCTAAAAAAAAACAAACAAACAATTAATTGACTGGCCAACATGAGGAAAGGGAAGCAAAACAAGAACAGCAATAAACTCTAGAATCCTTTTTTGCAGACAAAAAGGATCAAAGCATGGAACAGGAGGAAGACAACCCAATCAGAACTCCCACACCAAATGCTTCTGGCTTTTTTTCTTTGTATCCTTAACAATTAGTGTGATGTTTGCCTAGAAAATAATCAACACTTAAAAATGTTTGAATTGATTTGAACATTGGAAAAGTAATTTCAAATACAGACTAATTGAACAATGAGTATGAAGAGCAGGAAGGGGATTTAGAAGACACAATGTTAGACTAGCCAACTAGGTAGTACAGTGGATAAAGTGTGAGACCAAGAGTCAGCAAGACTTGAGTTCAAATCTAGTCTTGGACACTTATTAACTGTGCTGCCCTGGGCAAGTCATTTGAACTCTGTCTACTTTAGTTTCCTCATCCGTAAAATAAGAATAAAAATAGCACCTACCTGTCAGGGGCATTATGAGGATCAAATGCATAATATTGGAAAAGTGCTTTGCAAACCTTGAAGTGTTATTTAAATACCACTATCACCACCACTGCTACTGCTTCTGCCGCTGCTGCTGTCACTTCCATTACTACTACTACTACTACCACTACTACCACTACTACCACTACCACTACTACCACTACTATCACTACCACTACTACCATTACTACTACTACTACTACTACTACTACTACTACTACTACTACCACTACTACCACTACTACCACCACCACCACCACCACCACCACCACCACCACCACCACCCAAAAGGCTTAGGAACTGAATTTCAAAGAAGTAGAGTGACTTCCCACAGCAAGATGGCAGCAGAGTTAAATCTTGTACCTAGATCTTCTGAATTCCAGCTCAGTTCACTGTCCAATACAGTAAGCACCATCTCCACTTCCTCTTTTTCCCCTCCCAATTAAGTGAGAAGAACTCAAGTGACAATTTCTCATTGTCACACAGCATATTAATTACTTATCCTTCCCAGAAGCATTCATATCCTAATGAACCATAACCTAGATTCTGCATTTTACAGATGAGGAACCTAATGCTCAGACAGAAGGAAGGAAGAACTTGGCCCAAGGCATGTGTAGGAATTCCCTGTCCAACTCAGGACTTGAGGTCAAGTCTCTTTTCCTCCTACATCAATGTTCTTTCTTATGACACCATGCCAGTGCCAAACCCTATCTGATTTCTCCTCCCAAGATAATATTTTAAAAGACAGTGATCACATTTTCTGTAAATCTTGACTTTTCTAAACTTTCTCAGTTCTTTCAACTAGTACTGGTCTGCAATGATCCCTCATTCTTTTTCTATCCTGCCATTCCCCACCCCCTATCATTCTCTGGAGTAGCTCCAGAATCTCTGTGGAAAAACTTCTTCAAATGTTATTGAACTGAACACAACATGTATAAAACACCTGGGAGGCTTTTTTACATTTGTGATTCTAGGCACTGTTTCCTTGGAAGGAAGTCATGATGGGCCTGGGGATATATAGAGCAGCAGGGCAAGGATCGATGAAGACCAATTTGTCTTTACTGCTTCCATTCCTTATATGGGAGAAGTCAGACACCAATGATGCAAGGCTCTCAGCACATGGTTTCTGTGGATCCCTTCCTGGAGACAAACAAGTGGTTTTTGAGAGTTTTCTCCGGTGCAACTTCCCCTACCCACACAGCAGCATGAATATGGACTAATTACAAGCAAGGTCTAAAAATATGCCATTATGTGTTGGCTGATTTACAACATTCTTTTCTTTTTCTTTCCTTTCTCATAATTAAGTACCAGAAGTACAGGCTTTTACATGTACATATTTGCTCTTATTTGGATAAATTAACCTGTTGTTTCCAATCATTCTGTTTGGAGAGAGGAGAAAAGTCAGTATGTCATACTCCTGATGCCTTAAGGCCTTCACGACATTTCTTCCTTGATCTAGAATATGAAGTTCTTGGAGTAGGTACCATTTAAAAAATGATTTTATATTAATTTATTTTATGTCTACATTATTATAAAATATTTTATATTTGTTTATATTTATTTTATATGCCAAATGCCCAGTGTCAGGTATAACATGACTTATAACATGGGCTTCTATGGACTGGTCAGTGAAACTAGCTACCTTGCAAAACATTGTTGCTCTGTCGATGTTTCATTCAACAATCAATTTTTCAGTATGCTAGGCACTTTCTTATATATTGGGATATATTTGGACTATGGAGGGAAGAACAAGGGAGTCCTTATTCTTGAGGAGCTTGTGTATAATAGTATTTAACAAAGACTGATGTTGTGGTTACAATACTGGACCTGGAGTCAGAAAGACTTGAATTCAAAATAAGCATTAAGATACATACTAACTTTGAGATCCTGGACAAGTCTCTAACCTGTCTGCCTTATTTTCTTCATCTGTAAAATGAGGATCATAATAACATTTAGTTCCAGGGTCATTGTGAGGATCAAATGAAATAATATTTGTGAAGTACTTGGCAAAAATCATAGCATTGTAGAAATGCTTTCATCATCATCATTGTCATCATCATTACCATCATCATCATCACCATCATCATCATCATCATCATCATCATCATTTTCATCATCATTACTATCATCATCATCACCATCATCATCACCATCATCATCATCATCACCATCATCATCATCATCACCATCATCATCATCATCATCCTTAATTGACTGATTAATTGATGATGATATACTCTAGTCCTCTGAATCTTCTTTGGTTATATATACTGTGTACCAGAAGTCAGCTTCTGGTACAGCAGTTGCCCCTGCATATTTTCAAGTTTAAAAGCTTTGCCATTGATGATCTGTGCGACTTTAGGCAAGTCCAAGCTTCCTTGAGCTTTGTTTTCTCCATCTTGAAAAGAAAAGACTTGAATCAGAAACCTTCTATGGTTTCTTCCATCTATAACATCTTACAATATGAGCTAAGGTCTGTTTAATTTCAAAGATTTTTATGATCTGTCTTTCAATATTCTGTGATCTAAGGGCCTTGCCAACTGTAGCTTTCTATCTCCTAAGGTACCATCCAAGTCTTAAATTTTAAATTTGAAGATAACTTCCAGTAGATTTCATGATCATCTGTTTCCATGTGAAATTAAATAAAATAGACAGTTCAATTAATCTCAGAAATACAGATGGGCCTTAATTTGAGACAACTAGCTGTAAAAGGCCATTCAAACTCACAATAGTTAGGGGTATGATAATGCAGAGCACAGAAGAATTTTTTATTTATATAGAAGGAGTGATCATACAATTCTTTTATACAGCAAGTTCCACCAAGACGCTTAGGATGGGATTCAGTTTGCCAAAATTATTATTTTTCTTTTTTAATGTAAATTTTCATTTGTTTTCTTGTTTACATCATTCATTTCCATGAGATTTTTGAGTTACAAATTTTCTCCCCATCTTTCCCCTATCCCCAAACCCAAAATAGCAATCCCACTGTAAAGCCCCTCCCCTGATCTGCTCTCTTTTGTGCTCTCCTCCAACACCCCTCTAACTTTCTGGTAGGGCAGGGAAGGTCTCCCTACCCCAGGCCCTGTATATCTTAATTCCTAGTTGTATGTATTACAGAGCTTTAAATTCTAGATTCTTTCTGTTCCTCCCTTGTCACCCACCCCCACTGGAAGGACAAGCAATTCAATACAGGCTGTGGATGTGTGATTATACAGGATATCTTCATAGTGGACATATTGTGACAGTGACCATATGTCCCTCCTTCCTATCCCTGCCCCCCTTGTTCTGTTCTCTACCCTGTCCATGTCCCTTTTCTGAAATGTGTGCTTCCAGCATCCCTCTCCCAGACCCTGCCCTCCCCTCCATTATCCTGCCTCTCATCTCCATGCCACCTACTCTCCTGTGTGGCATGATGCCCAGTTTAGAGTTTATGTTATTCCTTCCCTAAGCCAAATTCAATGAGAGCAAATGAAAGTAAAGTTGTAACAGTTATCCCTTGCCTCTTCTATATGGGATGATTAACCCCATTTTGTCTCTCCCTGTCTCCTCTCGTTCTAGTCCTCTCCCACCTCAGAATTTCACCTTTTAAAGTATCATCCCTTCATATTCAATTGATCCTATACCCTCTATGTACACATATACACACATGCTCAGATTTGTATTCATACCCATATATAGCCTCCTATATAGACATATGTGGAAGTATATATATATATGCTTCATCAAGTAGATTATATTCTAATAGATGTAAAGAAAACACGTGGTAGGTAAGTGAATACAAATTGCTCATGAAATAAGTCCAAACTAATTTCTGGTCGTAAAGTACTAAAAACTACTGAGAGAATCATGAAGGATCTCTTGTCAAAGACATCACTTAAACAGAATGTTAGAGAGGCCTTGGGATTCTAAGAGCCAAACTTTGAGTAGGGAGAGCATTCCAGGCACAGCAGGTCTGTACCTAAACTCAGAGTGGAGAGAGAATGTTGCATGGGGGGAACCCTTGGCAAAACACTTATCTTCTTTGTGACTTGGTTTCCATCTCTGTAATGGAAAGAGCTTTTAATCCACTCCTAGTAAATTCCTTTCTAAGTCTAATGACCCTCTGGCACCATTTTGGGATTAGTTGAAGCCTATTGTGAAGGGCACTAACTTCCAGAGTACTGGTGTCTCTTCTAGCTTAAATGTTCTATGATTTAGAGGACATTGTTCAGGAGCCCAGCAGGGCCAGACTGCTCCAGGAATAGACTGGAAACATACAGTTTTAACCATCTTTTGGACCGTCTTACCTTTATTCATTACAAGCAAACCCTTCTTGGCTTTTCACATTTTACAGAGCTGTTCATATGGCAACGCCTAAAATCCACCTGCATTTTACCTTCACTGTATTAATCCCACCTCTGAAAACTTTGCTCCATTTCTCCAAACAGACAAAATCCATTCCACCCTGTTCCTATAAAGCCTTGTCCAACAGTAGTGTTTGGCCTCATCAGTGCATAACCTCTATCCTATGGCAGTACAGGTGAATGCAAGTTTCTACTTAGCAAACATGGTGCAGCTACTAACCTGTTCCAGGTTTAGCCCCTCTGATAGCTGATTCAGCTTCCAGGAGGCAGCATTACAAAGAACAGGGACAACCTATCTTTAGTCTTCCCTCTCTTTTACTTATTCCTCTTCTTACCTCAACTTCCATCTTACTGCAGTGGTGGCCCAAAGGAGGTGCTCATCAGGCCATTAACACAATCTCAGTGACCCTAAGAGAGATTTATTACTGGTTTCTAGATGTGAGTGTTTTCTCAGATAGGATTGCATCCTTCCCCTATTATCATTTAAATTGCCTTTTCACAGAGACAAACATTTAAGAAAGTCATCTCAAGATGTTTGGAAATGAAACTAAGAAATCATCAATACTCCAACAACTTACTTTTCCCGACGCTCTGACTGTGGTGGACTGAGGAATATATTTAAAAACAATCAGAAATGGACCCAGAGTAAAGGATTTCATCCCCCAAAACAACTGGAGATAAATTGGTATGTTTCTATCATGAGGAGAGAAAAGACTTTTATGTTTCTTGGGAAAGGTGTCTGATGATGTGGTCACATTCAGTCCTTCACTTTCATATGAAATATGCAATATTTCACTATGCTTTATTCATTCTATCTCCATGTCTCTCCTAACCATCCCCTTCTCTTCAGGTGCATAGTCACAAGCTTAGTTCAAACTCTCAATCACCTCTTTATTGAACTAACCCCTCATTTGAAATAACCCCCTTTAAAAAATTCTAAATATATTTTATTTTATTAAATATTTCCCAATTACATATAACATTTTTTCATGATCATTTTTTAATTCCGAGTCCCAAATTCATAACTAATTTGATTATACTTGTGAAGTTATTGCGATTGGCTTCTAATCAGTCTTTCTGTCTCCCATCTTGTTCACCTCCAATCAATCATCTGTACAGCTGCTGAAGTCCGTTCCTGAAGGGCAGCTCCTCTCATGCCATTTTCCTACTCCAGAAACTCCTGTGACTCGCTTTTGCTTCTAGGATCAACTACAGTACAAATCCTGGCACTTGAAACCCATCATAATCTGGATCCCACCCACCTTACACAACTCTCTTCATAATGCTGCCCTTCAAGCTTTCTTTGTTCCAACCAAATAAGATTATGAGGTAGCTGTTCCTTAATTCTCTATTCCCTTTCCCACAAGATCCTATTTACCCAAACCTAGAATATACTCCCTCTTCCTCCCTCCCTCCCTCCCTTCCTTTCTTCCTTCCTTCCTTCCTTCCTTCCTTCCTTCCTTCCTTCCTTCCTTCCTTCCTTCCTTCCTTCCTTCCTTTCTTCCTTCCTTCCTTCCTTCATCC
>CM053595.1:270828553-270854047 GCA_028646575.1 Pseudocheirus occidentalis | reverse complement strand
TAGTCCAGAATAAAAGCCATAGAAATTTTTAAAGCCAATTTTGGGTGTAGTTTATGTCTATGCCTCCTCAAATACAGATAACAGGGTCTCTTTCAGCAAAGGCCCCTTCCACTTCTAATATTGCACATTCATTCTATGTTCTAACAACCTATGTTCTAATATCCTTTCCAACTCTAATGTTCTGTACTGTGAGGTCCCTTCTGGCTCCCTTACCCTGTGTTCAAATGTAAATTCTGGACGTTAGATGCAAAACAGATTTTTATTTCCTCCATCACAGAAAAAGCATAAAATACAAAGGGCTTAAGGGTGTGCATGAATACATACAAGATATATAAAATATTCAAATAATCTTTTATACTCAGACTCCTCTTGGAAGTAAGACACTTCGTGGGATGACTGCATAAATAATTCTTATTCACCTTGGACCTACAGAACGTACAGCAGTACCATGGGGAGTTGCTGATGTTCAGTCTCCTCTTGTCATGTCTTTAGACTTCCAAATTCAGCGTGATCTTTTTGGCAGTTTTCTCTTTTTCTGGGAAGGGAGCTATAAAAGAACTCTTCCTCTAGATGTTTGGTACCCAATTCAACAACTCTTCTTCAACTTTGTATATTACCTCCTAAGACTGGAGACATCCGTTCTCGGGACTGTGGCCTCTGACCTTCACACAGCAAATGAAATAGGAAAAGAGAAGGATACAAGCAGGAGGTAGAGATCCAGAAACTCAAGTCTCAGACTTACTGGGGCTATTTGATGTGGGCTTACCCTTTTGTGAGTTACTGTTTTCTGCTTCTGGGGCAGAAGGGAGAGGGAAATTCATTCTGTACTTTGATAACCTCTTGGGTAGAAATTGAAGCAGAAACAGCAGATGAAAAAAATGTAATAATAAGAAAAAGAGATGATGAAATTACTGAACTGAAAAGGATTTGTTCTCCCAACAATTGTCCATCTTCTTGGACCTGGGTCAAACAAGTATCAGGAGGCAGCATAAGGTACTGGGAACCAATCAGAATCAATCCCTGTGTTCTCTCAGCAAAGGACTAGGGCACAAGTCTCCAGGGAGATGGTAGTGTCTCTTGTTGTCACTGTTTGCCCTTCATGCTGGAAGAAGACTATGACATCAGGAAGGTGATGCCATGACTTGAAGGTGAGTTGGATTTAAGTGAGGGCAATGTCTTGATTCATGCCAAGTGCCTATTTCAACAAAGTTCCTCACCCTCTAATCTCATCAACTTGATTAAAGAGACTCATTCAGTTGGGACCCCTTGATCAATTTATCTGTGTCCCACTGAGAAAAGGCTTCATGTCAATCCATTTATCAAATACCTACTTAGTCACTACTATGTGCTATGTTCTGGAGAGAAAGAGAAGAAATTAAAAAATGGCCTAGTACAAGTCTAGTTGCAATGCTACAGTAAAGAGTTTAAGAAATGTTAATAGTATAGAGGTCTAAAATAGCCTGTGAATTGTACTGAAAAACAATGTTTTCGTTTTGTTATTGTTTTAATGGGAACACTGGTCAGGACTGGGATGGTTTTGGAGCTTGTCTTTATATGAGCACAGGAGTTTTTAACCTGGAGAAGACAACATTTAAGGTAAAGCATGCTTGACTTCTGAATATCTGAAGGGCATTCGTGGAGGATAAAGATTAGACTTGATAGGGCATAGCTCAGACCAATGAGTGGATATGACTGGGAGGCAGGTATCACCTCAATATAATGGAAGAAGTTTCCACAAATGAAAACCACCAGACAATGAAAAAAGCTACTCTGAGAGATAGTGAGGTACCCGACACTTGAGGTGTTCAAACAGAGGCTGGCCAACTATAGAGAGAATTCTTGTATTGGGGAAGAGCTGGTAAGGATGAACTCTACAGCCCCCTCTGCACTTTCCCCTCCCCCCCAGCAATGAGTTTCTATAATCCTATGAGCCTACTTCACTATAAATCAATGGGAATGAGCCTGTTCTATTGACACTCCATTGACTTCTTATTCCTGAGGTTTGGTAAAAATTGCTGGTAACTGAAGATCAGCTTGTGATCCAGCTTCAGGCCATGAGGCTTGAAGGGTGATCAGTGAGAGGAAGGGAAGCAGCCATAATATTCTGCTGTGGGCTGTAGAAGAAAAGGAAGATCATTGGCACTGAATACACTGTCAAGCAGAGATACTCACATGGACTAGAGATTGGAAGGAGGAATGAAACTCATAATCTCCTTCTAAGACAGATCCTTTTCCAGGAGCTATATATTCCAACTGTTGTCATTGCCCCAGATGCTTTTTAAAATCGTGTGGTTGTTTCTCTCCAAATATCCCTCTTTGTGCAGCAGGTTCTGTTCAGCCAAGTAGTTTATAAATACTCTGGTTGTTAGCCAACTTTCTCTAATTATGTCAATGGCTCTTTGGCTAATTTTATTTTATTTCTTCTCACTATTTCTCTATTTCACTTGTGACTAGGAAAAGATCCTGTTACACTCCACAATCCTGCCAGCTACATAGCTGGATACTGTTGTATGGTCAACTGTCACGTCAGTGCTATGGAGAGGAAAAATAATCACTCCTTAAGCTCGGGATACTGAGGTTCAAGTCCTGGTTTTTGTTTTTGAATAGCTGTGTAATGTCAGGCAAATCAAGTTGTCTCTCAGAGTCGGTTTCTTCATCTATCTGCCAAATCAATATTAATCATGGGGCATTTATCTAGGGCCTAAATATGTGTTGGCAACAGTGCTAGGATCTGGGGATACAAAGACAAACATACATGTATGTATATATGTGTATATCTATGCATGTATATATACATAAACACACATACATACATATCTATCTATCATTATTCTATTGAGGGACAATGAAAAAGGTTTGACCAAATAATCTTGAAAATTTTCTGGTCTAACATTTTATTTCCTAAGGTTCCTTCCAATTTGAACCTTTTGTGCTGTGACATTATATATTCCAAAGTTCCTCCCTCCTCTGATGATACATGCTCTATGCCCTAACATCAAATATTCTAAAGTCTCTTCCAGTTCTCATATGCTAGGTTCTAATATTCCATATTTCTGTGTCCCTTTCAGCTCTAAAATTATGTGTTCTAAGGTCCTTTTTAATATTGTCATTCTCTCTTCTAATGTTCTGTCTTTTCAGGCCCTTTCTAACCCTGGCAGTCTGTGCAATAACCACCTAGCCAGATGTCACTCCCTTAATACTCATCTCCACCAGAGGCCAAGGGATGGTATCGGCATCATTGGTTGTTTATGTATCCAGCCGAGAAACATGGTAGCTTTGACTAGAGCATGAAGCAAATAAAAGAGAAAATAAGCGGCTGCTTCAGAGATTAGGCTTTTTATTTACATAGCCCAAGCATTAAAATCAGCAAGGCAATTGTCTACCTTCTGTCCCAGCTATCCTGAACTATAACACTGGCTCTGGGCTTTGAAAGAAAGAGGGATCTGCATTGGCTAAAGATGTGTCCAATAATCCTCAATGCTGGTATTGAGCTAGGTGTGAAATAGACCATAACATTCACAATTTAGAAAACTGAAATGGCATTCTTCACCCCAGACACATGTCCAAATAATTCTAGGCAATTTTCTACTGTTGGTTTCCATTTTAAAATTTCTAAAATTGATACTAGGCTTAGGATTCCCTTCCCCTCTCCAAATCGTTCTGCATACATCTGTCAGACTAAGCTCCTCTAAACATAATTTTCCTCTTGCTTCTCCCTCGTCAGCTCAAGGACCTGCCATTTCCCAAATTCTTTCCCTTGGCTCTCAGCTCCTTCCACAATCTGGTTTTGTCCTCAGAAATTCAATTCAATCCATTTTTTAAATGCTTATTATGCGAAAGGCACTGTGAGAGTTATCGAAGATGGAAGGGTAGAAACAAAAAGCTTCTCTCTTCAAGAGGCTTCCTTTCTATTAGCAAAGACTTTCAGACTTAGATGGGAACTAATGGTCATCTAGTTGAACCCTTTCTAAATAGGAACTCTAACTACAATATTCATGACAAGGGACCATCCTAGCTCTACTTTAGATGGTTATCTCATTTGGTAATGGAAATAGTCCAGTCCTCTTTTGGGTAATTGTGAATATTCAGAAGTGATTTCTTTTATTTTGTTAGCTCTTACATTGAGTCTACATGAGACTGAAATTTCCAACCTTTTTTCTTAATTCTTCTGTCTGGGGAAAAGTAGAGCTAGTCTAAACCCTCTCCTCCCCTCTCTCCAGGGCCCTTCTAATATTTGAAGGCAGAGATCATATTCTGCTTAAGATTTCTCTTCTCTAAGCAAACAATCATCTGCTCATTATGGTCATTCTTCTCTAGATATGCTCTGACTTGTCAGTTTTCCACTCTAAAGTATGCTGTTCACAGCTGAACAGCGTAATCCAACCGTGTAATCTAACCTACTCAACCATTTTTTGTTCACTTTGCTCCTCTCTTTCCATTGTCTTCCACCATGACATTTACTATTATTCCGTGAGTCTGAGTTTCCCAGATAGCCTCTGGAGATGTGTGCCATACTCATTCCCGACTCTTCCTTTGTTCCTGTTGAACTCAATCCTGGAATCGTCTTTTCTTCCTTGAATGATAAAACATTTATTAAGTCAGATATGCTGAGTGCTGGAGATGCAGTGACCAATGGGCATAATATTTCCTGTTCTACCTACCCTGTAGGGGCCTTGAAAGAATGAAATGAGATTGTACATTTGCTAAGTGCTTTAAAAAAACCAGACTAACAGATTTTAAGAAAAATGCGCTGTTATTTTAGTTATGGAAACATTCCTAGCTCTTTAATCTACTTCAACCCCATCCCCCACATCCAAATAGTCAAAAAATCCTACCTTCCATTTATATGTCTCTTGGATCCATTCCTTCCTCTCCATCCCCACTGGCATTACATTAGTTCAGTCCTTAATCACCTAAAACATGGACTCCTGCAGTAACTTGTTTTTCAAACCCCTAGTATCTATCTGTCTAGTATTTTGCCTTTATTTGTGGTAATCTTATCAATTCCCATGGGTTCATCATCTATGCAGTTGACTCATAGATCTATGTATCCAGCTCTCATCTCTCTCTTAATCTTTAGTTCTCAATTACCAGCTAGATGACTTGGAGACGTTACACAAAAAATATCCCCAATGCATCTCAAATTTTGGATGTCCTACTAATTACTCATTATCTTTTCCCCAAACCCTACTACTGTTGAGGGCACCACCATCTTCCCAGTTACCAAGGTTTACATCTTTGGCATCATCTTTGACTCCTCACTTGCATTCGCTGCATATAGGCAATCTCTTGTCAAATTTTATTTCTATCTTAACTACATCTCTTCTATATGCCATATTTTCTCTACCCAAACAGCCAGTCCTCTGATTCATACCCATATTACCTCTTGGCTAAATTATTCCATTTGTCTCTTCCCATGCCAGTCAGCCTACACTCATCTGCCAGACTGGTTTTCCTAAAGCACAGATCTGACCATATAACCTCTCCTTTCCCAACACACACACACACACACACACACACACACACACACACACACACACACACACACACGATAAACCCCTGTGGCTCCTTATTACTGTCAGGGTCAAATAGAAAGCTGCTGGTCAACATTTAAGCACACTTTTCGCTGCCTGAAGTACTTTTTAGTTTTCTTATACTTTGTTTCCTTCCATGAACTTGATATTCCAGTTAGATAGGTCTTCTTGCTATCTTTAACACATGATACTTGAAATCTCTGGATTCAGTGAATTTGCATATCCTGATACCTAGAATATTCTCCCTTTCACCCTGGGCTTGTAGTTTTCTGGCTTCTTTCCAAACTCAGATCAAATCCTTGAGTTTCTGCCAAAGCCTTTCCTAGTCTCCTCTCTCCCTAAGCCCCTTCCTTTTGAGATTATCTTCTATTTACGCTGTTTAAATCTTGTATTTGCATGTTGCCTCCTCCATCAGAATGTGATGTCCTTGTGGGCAGAGAGCCTGTTTTTAGTTTATATTTGTTTTCCCAGGGCTTAGCCCATAATGAGAGCTCAATACATCCCCACTGACCTGCATACTCTTTCTGGTTAATCTTACTAAAACACCACTTAAATCATATCATTCTGCTCAAAAACTTTAATGTCTCCCCATTTCTTGACATCTAAGAGTTAGCCCAGTGTAATCCCAGTTTCTTTATTTCAGCCTTATCTTTCATTGCTCTCCAACTCACAATCTCTCCTCTCATAATAATTGCTTCCCTAATGAAAGATGTACCACTGCAAAATAGGAAATATACTCAGATTTGGAATCAGATGACCTGTGTTCAAATTCTGGATTAGCTATTCACTTATTACCTGTATAATCTTCAGCAAAGTCTGCCTAGCTCTCTGGGCTTCATTTTCTCATCTATAAAGAAAATGAGTTAAGCTAAAATCTAAGAACTTAGGAACTTACTTTGCTCCCTTTAAACTATTTCCTTTGAAAGGAATGCCTTCCTCACCCCACTTCTAACCAATTGAGATCCTTTCTAACCTTCAAAACTTCCTCTAGGGTGCAGTCCCCCAATCTCCTCAGTCACGATATCTCACTTCTCTGAACTTATAGAACAATTGTTGTCTAAATCACTTATAGGGCACTTTTTTGCCTATATCAGTTGCAAAAACTTGTCAATTATATCCCCTCACCATGTGTCACATCTGTTTCTCCTTTTCTCTACTTATTGTCATTCTAGTTTTGGACTTCATCACCTCTCCTCTGGACCATTGCAAAAGCCCCCTAGTTGGCTTCTTTGCTTTGTCTATCCCCATTCCCATTCCATCTTTCATCTAGCTGCCAAAGAGACTTTCCTAAACTGGTGTTCTGATCAAGAAGCTACCCTGCCAATTACTTCACTGGCTCCGTATTACCTCTGGGATCAAATGAAAATTCTTCTGGCATTCAATGCCATTTACAACCTGGCTACAATCTACCTTTCCAGACTTATTTCCCATTACTTTGTGACACACAGTCTCCAGTCCAGCCAAATTGCCCTTCTTTCTGTCCTTTGTACGTGACATGAGCTGAACCTTATACCTGAAATGAGCTCCTTTCTCATTTTTGTGTCTTAAAATTGCTAATTTCCTTCAGAGATCAAATAACTTTTATCTCCTAGATGAGATAAGACCCTTCTCCACCATGCTTTCAGGTACTTGCGCTTCCCTCCAATACACATTTGAGTAGATTATGCATATATGTTCATATACAGGTGTGCTGGAGGCTGCTCAAACTGACTTGCATGAGGCAATTATTAAATTTTTAAAGGGAGTACTTGGAAACCAGTAAATGTTATGAATCAAGGCTTGATTTGTTGTTTTGTTGTCTAGATTTAAGAAAAAGAGGGAGAAAATGAAAATAATTGAGATTAAACTGCAAAATGTCTCCTGCACAGATACATACTGTATGCATGTATGTGTATGTATGTATGTATATGTATTTGGAAAGTATTAGTTATTAAACATTTATTAGTACATCATTGCTTATATGTTGTACATATTGTCTTTCCAAGAGAATGTAAACTCTATGAGGTCAAGGGTGATTTTATTTTTGTCTTTATATTCTAGTGCTTAAGAAATGTGTGTTGCCTGATTGAGTCAATATTTCAAAGACCTATGATTTCATTGATATTCATGGGCCCTTTACCAACACAGATCTCAACCCCTCTGTATCTTAGTAGATTATTCTTATGCATTATTTTGTTGGAGGGGAAGGAGTCATGGCATTATAGACTTTAAAAGGGAAAGGAACCTTCTAAATTAGCCAGTCCAATGCTCTCATTTTAATGTTGAAGAAACTGAGATAATTCAAAGATCGCATAGCTAGTGAAAGTCTTCTCTAATGTTTCTTCAAGCTGGACTATTTTTTATATGTTTTGTTCCCATCAAACTCTAACATTCTATGATTTGTGTTGAAATATTATAAGGTTCTTTCCATCTTTGTGATTCCAAGAAATTGTACATGAAACCAACCTCCCAAGCTATAATTCTTCTGAGTATTGTTTTTGCTAAGATCACTGAAAGTAAATCTTTAAACATTAGGCACAGGGGAAAAGAGGCAGTTATCCAAAGGATGAAGGCTCTTATGTCAACACAGAGAGACCAATGCACTATGAGCATTTCTTAAGACAAGAAAGTTGGAATTGTGCCAGTTGAGGAACTATTGCCGTCCAAATTCATGAACTGTTCTAAAACTTTCTCAAGGCAATGGCCTGCTGTAAAGTAGAGTACTCGTTTTTGAAATCTAAAAACTTGGATTGGAATCCTAGGTTTAGTGCTGTCATTGCTGCCTATAGGGAAGAATATGGTTCTGAATGTAAAATCAGTTCTTGGACTTGGTGATTTTATAAAGAGGCAGTTTGGTGCGCCATTACTCTGTGACCATAGGTAAGTCACTTTACCTCTTTAGCCTCAGTTTATCCACTTGTAACGTGAGGAGTTTGGAGAAGATGACCTCAAAGGCCCCATCTAACATTTTAATCTGAAGTTTCAAATCATGAACACTTCTTCCAGCAGCATGGGAGACGAGAAGAATTTGTTCCAGCAGTCATGAAGGTGGCTGAAGCAGGTACCGTAGAACTCTTAGAGCTTGGTTGGACATTGAGGATTCAAATGGCATCCACTGGAGACTTGGCCTTCACTGGTTGTCTTGACTTTTCTCTTGCTACTGGGCCTCAGTGACTGAAATAGAGAGTGAGCCTGAGGACTTTGGGCAGCTCAGCCTCTCTTAAATCCAGTTCACATGAAAGTCATTGTGACAAACAGCAGCAACAGCATAACATTCTATTGTATGTTTTAAGGCCACTTATAGTTTTCACTTTACCACACTATAGCTAACATTTATATGTGCTTGCTTTATGCCAGGCACCATGCTAAGCATTTAAAATCATTATCTCATTTAATTCTCACAACAAACTGTGAGATAGTTTCTATTTTTTTATTGTTTCCATATTAAAGAAAACTGAGACAAAGAGAAGTTAAGTGACTTGGCCAGGGTCACACAGCTAGTGTCTGAGGCTGGATTTGAACTCGGATATTCTTGACTCTAGGCCTAATGCTCTAAGCCCTATGGCACCGTTCTTCATTAATAGTGTCTGTAGCATTGTATACAAATACCCTTACTGATGTTATTGGAAAGGAAAAACAGACCACTTGGCAACTCAGCCACCATAGGACAGTGCTTGTTGGTTGAATTTGGGTGGCTAAATGATTATAGTAAACAAATGTAATGTCCAAAAGCATGGGTAGTGATTCTCCATAAAGGAAAGTATTGGAAATCTCATTAAGAAATATATTTTTGGATCCACATCTGATTGCAGGCTGCAATTAGTATCCACCCTCACACAAAAATCCAATGATAATTAAAAGATATAAATAAAAGCGGCCAATTAGAGCCCCCCACCCCCCACCCCAAGTCTCCTGCCATGCTAACCACATGTATCTTCTGATTGTATCATTTGGGGAATTTTGATCCCATTAAAAAAAATCCTCTTCACCCTAATGACTCGGCAGCTTTGGAATGGAATGTGTTCAGTTGACACATCATTCTTAAAAGCGATGGCCCCATTAGCAGTTCTCCCCGATGGAGGGCTAGGTATAATGGGGAACACTGTCAGGAATAATTAAGAAAAACGGTGGCATGCAGACCAGCCCCAGATGCTGCACACCTTTGGTAAATAACTCCCCCTGGGAAGCTCAGGATTGAGTCACAGGCCATTTAATCCTAATCAACTCCTGCCACTTGATGTCCCTGCACAAAACTTAGGAAAGAAAGAGGTGGAAGGGGGAGGAGAGATAGGCACAAAACATGAAGCCAAAAGGTATGAGTTTGAACCCTAATTCTTCTCTCTCTTTCTCATTTGGCAGTGGGTCATACACTGACATTGGCCCTCTCTGGATCTTTTTTTTTTCTCATCTATAGAAAAGCTCAGACCAGATGATTCTTTTCATTTCATTTCATTCAGTTCTTCGGATATATGGCCCAGGAAATGGCAGCTCTTTCATCCCAATGGAACAGATGATTTTGTACTAAAGACATCTTCCTTTTTTTATCTTTATTTCCTTGTTCCTACAGTCCCACTCTGACTTGATCAACACATCTAGAGGTTTCTTCAACCTTCTTTTCACTTGTCACAATTATTTTCACTTTTCAAGGACAGTTCAAGGACCTACTCATCCAGAGAGTTTTCTTCAAGCATCCCGGCCCACAAATATGTCTCCTATTTCTAATTTGGTATGGTATGAATTTGAGTCTTATAGAATCATAGGATAAAACCTTTTCATTTGATTGACACTACAAATGGGTAATGACATAGACCTGGTATTGTACAGTAGGAGATTAGAGGGGTTGGATTGCCTCCAGGAAACAGAAAAATTCATGTAATGATCCCCAGCTTCTCCCTGAAGCAAAGGCCCATATTTTAATATCATCATCTTTCCAGTGATACTGTCCAGTTTTGTGTATAGCTTCAATCTCCAAAAGGCTTAGGATGACCATCACCCAGAAAGCTGTGGAGATATATGTGGTAGAGAAGAGCAGGCATCAAGGTATCACAAATAAGGAATTTTGCAATAGGGGCAATGCAAAGAATGCCATCAAAGAAAAACATGATCAGAAACACATAGAAGAAAGATAGGTTGGTTATGTATAAAGAGAAAGTGATGACTTTTGTAGAACCTATGTGCTCCAATGATAACCATAAAAATGTCAGGAGAAGTCAAGGAACGCCACCAGCATGCCAGCTGCTTGACCCCCTCCAGCAGACTTACAAGGGAACAATGATGAGAATACATTAAATGAACACTCTGCACTCAGGGAAAGACCTATATTGAGGAACTCACAGATAGTTAAAATATTGGAGCATTTCATTAATGAGGAAGCTGAGATTCAGAGAGATGAAGGAATTTCTCTATAATCACACCATTAACAAATGGAAGAATTTCATGCACTTATAGGAAACTCAGCACAATCTCTAATTTGTTCCATTCTCCTTTGTAATTATAATTAGGGGAGAGGATTCTTAGACTAGATTTCCTTTTCCAGGTACATCTGAGTAGTTCAATCTATGAATGGAAAGTTATGGCAGCCACTTGCTAGGTAAAGTACATTGGATAATAATCTGGAACTTAGCCTCTACTCTAGGGGCTCCCATTGCATCCTGGGTCATCTTCAGTCATTCTGATGTATCTGGATACTGGGCCCACTTGGCTAAGGAGATGAAAGTGAGGTTGATGACCTTGCACAGGCCTCCCTCATTCAAATCCAAGTCAACTGTAAGTCATGTCATCATTGGCTGATGTCATGGTCCTCTTCAAGAATGAAGAACAAATACAATATTTATTTGCTATGTGGGTAGGAGACCGAGTGTTAGGGCTTGGTAGCAGAAAGACCTGGACTCAAATCTTTTCTATGATACTTAGTAGCTATGTGAAAATGGGCAAGTCTTAATTTTTCTGTTTTATCATCTGTAAAATGAGGATGATAATGTAAGTCATATTTAGTTAGGGCACATAGTATAAAAATATAGTTATGTTCATGTGTCATATGTATAGCTATCCATGATCTGAAATCTGGCCCACCCCATCTCCAGGGAAGATGATTCTTTCTGCCTTCTCAGAAAATAGAAGGAAATCAATGGCTGTTTACCTGCTCTCTCTCTTGACTGTCTATAAGAGGGCCATTAAGTTTGCATTAAGTCTCTCTACTCCAATTCATGTGTTGGTAGTCTAGGGGTATGTTACTTTTGGGTTCAGTGTGAATTCTACTTTCCATGACTGAACTCTAGGAGAGGGTAACACTAAGTTAATTATTAGTAACTTAGCTCCCTTCCACCAAATACTGGTTATATAAAACATCATTTTTTGAAAAATATTTTTGCTTTTTGGAGGGGGGAAGGCAGGGCAGTTGCTGTTAAGTGACTTGCCCAAGGTCACACAGCTTGTAAGTGTTAAGTGTCTGAGGCTGCATTTGAACTTGGGTCCTCCCGACTCCAGGGCTGGTGCTCTATTCACTGTGCCACCTAGCTGCCCCTAAAAGATCATTATTAATAGCAGATAAGCTCCTACATCAAAATTAAGAGAAAACTGATATTGGAGAAGTTATACACATTTTTGTATTTGTACAAATTATACAATATACAAAATATACAATTGAGGGTAATCAATAGAATATAACTGAATGAAGGAGGTCTTCCCGGAATTAGATAGGATCCCTCAGTTGAGGGAGCTAAGTGATGCAATGGATGGAGCTCCAGATTTGGGGTCAGGAAAACCTCAGTTCCAAGTCTGGGTCAGGCTCTCATTAGTTGTCCGAACCTGGGAAATTCACTTAGTATCTTCCATCCTTACTTTTCTCATTCATGACATGGGGATAAAAATAGCTCCTACCTCTAGGGTTGTTGTGAAGATAAAAATGAGGAGATGTTTTAAGGTTTTCAGACTTTCAAAACATTCTACAAATATTAGTTATCAGCTATTATGATTTCTCTAGCACTTTGTTTTGCAAAGTAGTTTTATCCCAGCAATACTATGAGAGGAGTATAAGTATTAGATTAAGAAACTGAGGCTACAAATGAGTGTCCTGTTAAGGAGTAGTTACTAGTGAACCTTCACTAAAGCCCTTCTCCAGTGTCTTTTCTTGGTATGGAGGTGCCTGGGGTTCTTGAAGACTCAAGTACTGCTAAATTGTAAGTGTTTGCTTCTTGTGTGAGTCTAATGACAGATTGAATGTCTACGAACCTGAGATGAGGGTTCTCTTCTGGTTGACTTAAGGAAAATGGATGTTTCCATATCTTATGGTTCTATTAGTAACAAACCCAAACACCCGATTTTTGTTGGTTCATACATATGTGTTTGATTTCCTGGAAAGTCAGGACTTTCATTATCATCTCTGCATCTTCAGGTTGTGCCTAACCAGCCTGTAAAGGAGTCATGATGGTGCTGGTTCAAGTAATCAATCAGTCAATACTTATTAAATGCGTACTGTGTTCAAGCATGGTGATGAGGATTGATAGTACAAGTTGCTGTTTTTCATTGTGCTCAACTCTCTGTGACACTATTTGGATTTTTCTTGGCAAAGATACTGGAAAGGTTTGCCATTTCCTTCTCCAGCTCCTTTTACAGATGAGGAAACTGAGGCAAACAAGGTATGGTTAAATGACTTGCCCAGGTGAGGTTTGAACTCAGTGTTTCCTGACTCCGGCCCCATGCTCTATCCACTGTACAATCTAGTTGCCCCTAAGAATATTTAGACTTCAGTGAAATCCCAAGTCTCACAAGTATTCAAACCTTTAAAGAAGCATTAAACATTTAAAGAAACATAGTAACAGAAAGACAAAACAAGCACAGGCACCTGAGAGTTACAAGACCTGGAGTTTCTGTTCTGCGCTACTTAATCACTGTATGATATGGAGACTTTGTTTCCTTGTCTATAAAATGGGAAGAATAATCCCTGTCTGGGCCCTGCCTCCCAGACTTGCTGTGAAGATCAGCTGAAATGATATATATGAAAATATTCTGTGAGTTACCAGATTCTTTTATTAAACACCACCCCACATTGATCTTTGATTGTTTTGAACCCTGATCCTTTATAGATCTGTCCTACATGGATTTTTGTCCTTTAATAGATAGCAGTGATCAGATTCCACTAAAAGGCAGCTGATCCATGAGCTGCCTTTTAGAGCCAGCCAAGAGTCATGCATGGCTCTCTTTCATGGGGTGAATTATTCAACCATATAATAAGGAAAGCATCAAGAAGTTACTTTTTTTCCTTTTTTTCCTTTGAAATGATATACTGCTGAGGTGATGCCTGATTCTGCATCTCCTCTATCTCCACTGGGTTTGAAAGACATCCATTTAAACTACGAATGAGTGTATGCATAAGCCTCTTTCTGATCCTGTGCTCTGATCTGTCATCAGAGCCTGATAGCAAGCCAGTGAATTACACTTTAGGGAGGCAGACAGGGGCTGGAGGATTTCAGGGCTGTGGAAGCAAAGCTATGGTCAATACCAGGTGTGTGTGTGTGTGTGTGTGTGTGTGTGTGTGTGTGTGTGTGTGTGTGTGTGTGTGTGTGTGTGTGTGTGTGGTAAGGCCTAGGATTTCCTAAAGATACAGTTACCTTAATGTCGAAACTCCCTTGACCAAAGCAGATTGACAACTCATCAGTAAATTCTTGTCTTAGAGAGTCATCTGGGTTACTGAGAAGTTAAGTGATTTTCTGTGGACCCCCAGTTGGTGTATGTCAGAGCCAGGGCTTCTTGAACCCTAAACTTCCTTACTCCAAGGCCATCCCTCTATACACTGTGTTGTGCTTTCTCATAGAAATATTCATATGTGAATGTACATATGCATTTAAATGCATGCATGTAGCAAGTGCTGAGCTGGTACATGTTTATCGATTGACTCTCCCCCAAAATAAAAGGTAAGAATTACATATTTAAGTTTGCTTTGTATCATTAATGTTTTCTCCATCACGTTCTTAAGTTTAGACACGGTTAAGCCAGTGTAGAGTTACTCTCTCCCTTGTAGATTCTAATCCTTCTATATGTTTTAGATTCTTTTTTGTCTTCTTCAGGAGGGGGAAAGCAAAAACAATTGGGGTTAAGTGACTAAACCAAGGTCACACAGCTAGTAAGTATCAAGTGTCTGAGACCAAATTTGAACTCAGATCCTCCTGACTCCAGGGCTGGTGCTCTATTCACTGAGCCACCTAACTGCTCCACCACTATATGTTTTAGAAGGGAATTCTAATGAGTTGTTGGAACAAAAAAAAATTATCATCACCTAGCAGATTCTTAGTAATGAGCCTTTCTTCATGCAGTTAGCTTGGTTTTCAGGTGATAGAAGCAAAGTCCAGACTTTGTTTGATACTTAACACATCACCATGTTTATAGCACAGACCTGACCTTAAACTCTATCCAAATGACTTGTCAGATAAAAGGAAAAATACAAATATAAAGATAAAAGAAAAATATACACACATGATATGAAATGTGCATACTATGTACACACATACTATATGTACACTATAGTGTACTAGATAAACACATATAACACATATCTACACTATATGTAGTACACATGCACAATACATACAACACATGTGTGCTATATATAGAATATATAGTATGGTACATAACATATGTATACTACAGATAGTATATATACACATAATATATATAAATATTTGTATACTACATATAGAATATACACTATATACACTCATACTATATATATGTACACTATATATCATATATATTATATGCAGTATTGTACATAACAGACATAAATATATGTATATATACACACATATATGCATATATACACACACATATATGTACCCCCACACATATAAATATATAATGTCAGATACAGAACATGAAATGTTAGAGCTAGAGGGGAACCTTAGAACATCAAAAGTTATACCTGAAGGAAATCTTCCAATCTAACCTGGGCCTAAACTCCCATTACAGCTGGTAAATCAGAGGTTCTGAGTGGCAAAATGTTTATTTAAGGAGGCTCAGCTACCAAAGGGCCAATGTCAAAATTAGAACCCAGGTTTTCTGACTCCCCTGTCAGGATCTTTTCTGTAGAATTGACCTAGGTCTTGGAATTTCATGAAAAGCATATGGAAACAGAATCCTTGCTGTTATGCCTCCCCTTCCCATATTTTAAAATAGCCCAAATCAATTTAAAGTCTGTTTGAGTTCTTGTGTGGGGATGTCTGGATGATTTTTGTTTTTTAATTTTTATGAGTACTCCCAGGGGATTTTGGGTAAGCAACTCTGACTCAAAGTGAAAATTCTTACTGCTAATCTGTAAGCACTTGAAAAATAGATTTCAGTGTAACAGAAACTCCAGGAGACCCTTAACTGTAGCCGCTGTTGTTGCTATAATTATATGTCAGACTCTTCCCCTCCCACTGTCAATGTGCTGTTAACCAGCCACATCTCCTGCCTGATAAAAGGCAGCCTTTTTGGTGTTTCATTGACACGCTCATTTTTTTTCTTTTTCTTTCTGAATCCATTTCTCCATATTTATTGCATTTTTTGAAGAGGTGTGGTGATTTTCTTTTCTCCCAAAATAGAATCCTGTTTTGCCCTCTATTGTATTATTTTATCATAGAGGTGGGAGTGAAGGAGCACAAGAAGCTGGGTTATTGCCAAGGTATTGGTCCCATGAGAGAAGTTGGTCCCTTAGCATGAAACCAGGATAGGGCCATGGCACATGTGTTAGAATCAAGAGACCATGTAGTAAAGTCTATAGAATTTATTAAGCACCTACTATGTTCTTGGTATTACGGCAAGCATTGAGAATGCAAAGAAAAGCAGTCAACAGTCCCTGCCCTCCAGCGACTCCCAATCTAACGAGGGAGAAAACATGCAAGCAACTATGGGCAAACAAGATACACACAGGACGGGTATTTTAACATCCACCAGGTCTGTGAGATAGATCCTGTCACTTCTGAATTTTTGTTTCTTAATGTGTTGCAAGTGAACAACTGTGCACTGCTGTGTAAGCCTGAAAACATTAAAGGAACACAAAATATTCAGGCAGCCAGAGGCACTGGATGAGCCCCTCTGCAAATCCCACCGTTCCCTTGCTTCCGCAATCTAAATGGGCAAAATTTCAGTTGTCAGTTGGAGTGACAACATCAGATACTTATCGTGCTAGTGTTTGGAAGGCTTGGTAGGATGGGGAAATTCAAAGTTGTCTTTTTTACGGCAAAATGGTTTATATTTCATAAACCAATTTTATTCAAATACATAAAAAGTTGATGTTCAATACCTGTGTTCCTCTGGAACTGGGACTACCAGTACTCTCTGTGATCACATGACTTTTCTTTAAAATCAGAAGATCTGGGTTCATGCTTTGCTCATAAATCAGAGCCAAGAGGCTGGGGGATAAGGGCTTAGGTAGGAGAGGTAGATAGGTTACGTTACAGTTACAGGTTCTGGATGATATATAGGCCTATGCACTCCAACTTAGTCAGGAAAACCAGATGGGTCTTTGCAAGTAGGTCCCAGAGAGAAATAGACAACCATGAAAACTTGTTTGCATCATTCTCAGAGAATGGGAATTGGAACAGAAAAGTCTCCTTATGAATGCATTCATGCATGAATGCATGTATGAGAAGGTTTTTAGGAACTCATGCACTGTGGCTAGAAAAAAAAAAGATAATTCCTTCACTTAAAAGGCTTACATTCTAATAGAGGGAGATAACACATAGAAGTAAGTGGTAGCCACAAAAGGAAAATTCCCTGTGGTGAGGGAAGGAAGATGAGAAGGGATTAATAAGGGATTAGTTTACTAAAAGGGAAATTAATCATTTTCAGAGAGAGAGAGAGAGAAAGAGAGAGACAGAGAGAGAGAGAAGGAGACAGAGAGAGAGACAGAGAGAGAGAGACAGGGAGAGAGAGAGAGAGAGAGAGAGAGAGAGAGAGAGAGAGAGAGAGATGAAGAGAGATGGAGAGAGACGGAAATAAACAGAGAGATGGACAGAAAGATAAAGAGGGAGATTGAGAGAAAATTTGTATATGTATGTATGTATGTATGCTTTTCCTGTAAGTACAGAGGAACTGAAGGGCACTGGACTTGTAAATTTGTGTACCAATCTTGACTTTGGGTACAGATGTTCCGTGTCTATATTCAAGTCACTTCACTAGAGTCCCCCTCACTGGTGAAATGTGCATAATAACACTTTCACCAGAGGCTGGTACAGAGGAGAGGCAACAAAAATCTGAACAAAGATGATAAACATTTGAGTGGAGAGAAGGAAATGGAGGCAAAATCTGTCTTGGAGGTAGAATTGAGAAGATTTAACAACCTACTGAATATGAAGAGTGAGAGAGGCTAGTTCAAGGAATACCTCAAGACTGAGAAGCTGGGTAACTGGGAGGATTCTGGTACAATCAAAAGAAAAGAGATATTTGAAAGAGGGCAACTTTAAGAGAGAAAGATGTTGAATTTTATTGCAGACATGCTGACAAGACATTCAGGTTTGGAGATTTGCAGCCAATGGTTTGTATTAGTAGGACAACCAATCAATCAAAAAGCATGTATTAAGTATTTACAATGTGCCAAATAATGGAAACATAAAGATAGGCAAAAAAGACAAACATAGTTCTTGCCAAGTGAGATTACTTACAAATAAGGCAGAACCCAAGTTAATAAATAGGTACATAGAGAGTAGAAGGAAGGTAACCTTTGAAAAGAAGGTTCAGGTGACTAGGAATACTAGTAAGGTTTCCATCTGTGAGCAGATTTGAGTCTTAAAAGAAGCCTGGCCAAAAACCAATCTCGAAGAAATTAGGCTTAGACCAACACCTTATACCACATTCCACAATATATTCTAAATGCATATGTAACCTTAATATTAAAGATCATGCCATAAAAAAATTAGAAGAGAAAGAGATCATATACATCTCACAGCTATGGGTAGAAAATATATTCTCAACTAAATAGAAGATAGAGACAATAGTGAAAGATAAACAGATAACTTTGATTATATGAAACTGAAAAATTTTTGCATAGACAAAATTAATATACCTAAAATAAGAAGGAAAGTAGTTGAGTGGGTAAAAAAATCTTTATGTCACATTTCTCTGATAATCTTTTGGGATCTAAGATAAATGAGATTAAATAATAGCCCTAAGACTAATAGCTATTTCCCAGTAGATAAGTGATCAAAGGATGAGAACAAGTAGTTCTCAAAAGAATTGCAAAATATTCACAGTTATATAAAAATGCTCCAAATTACTAATAATAAGAAAAGTTCAAAGCAAAATAAGCTTGAGGTGTTACCTCAAATCTTGGAAGTTGGTAAAGATGGCAAAAATTGACAAAAGTCACTATTTAAGGTTTGTGGAAGGATCAGCACATTAATATATTGGGGGTAAATCTGTAGAATGGTATAATCATTTTGAAAAGCAATTTGTAATAACGCAAATAAAGTCATTAAAATGTCTATACCCTTTGGACCAAAGACTCCATTGTTTGCTTATATCCTAGAGAAGTTACTATTATGAAGAAAGTCCCCATGTACAGCAAAATATTTATAGAAGCACTGTTTTTGATTAAAAACAAACAAACAAAAACCAAAACGGAACTAGAGGCAAAATAGATACTAATCAGTTGGGGGATTTCTAAACAAATTATGAAACATGAATGTAATAGAATATCACTGTGTTTTAAGAAAGAATATATGTGATGAATATGGAGATTTTCATAAACTGATACAGAGCAAAGTAAGTAGAACTAAAAAAGCAACATACACGATAATTACCACAATGTGAGTTGAAAGAAAACACTCCCCCTGAAAAAAATCAAAAGTGAACTCAATACTATTATAAAGATCCAGTATAATTCAAATGAAGAAAGAGGAGAAGACACCTTCTACCCATACTGTTGCAAAGGTGGGAATTTTACAGGTGTGGCACATTGGACATGTTTTTGGACCTTCTCAATGTATTGTGATTATTTTTTCTTCTTTTTATTTCTTCTTTAATAACATTGTTATATGAGATGGTTTTCTGGGAGAGAGAGGGATAATGAGGATAAAAAAAGAAATGAAAGAAGGAAGAAAGGAGGAAAGAAAAGGGATGGAAGGAGGGAATAAGGAAGGAAGAAAAGTGAAAAGGATGGAAGGAGAAAGGAATGAAGAAAGAAAGGAATGAAAGAAGGAAGGAAGGGAGGAAAAAAGGAAGGAAGGAAGGTAGGAAGGGAGGAAGAAAGGAAAGAAGGGAGGAAGAAAGTAAGGAACGCTGGAATTTCAAGAGTTGGAGGTAAAGAAGAGAATATTACAGGAATAGAGGCTGGGCAGTACAAATGCCAGCTAATAGAAATGAAATATTGGTGTGTAGATTTGGGAGTCATCTACTAATTCTCCTCTTCTAGGTCTGCATTTGTTGATCTGTAAAATGAAATTGTTTGAACTAAATAATCTTTAAGATTCCTTCCAGATTTAATAGTTCTTGACTCCATGCTGATATGATAATGATAATGACAGCTAGGTGATTCAATGGATAGATCACTAGACCTGGAGTCAGGAAAAATGAGTTCAGATAGAGACTTATAGACTTAGTGCCTGTGTGACACTGGGCAAGTCACAGCTTCTGTCTTCATTTTCCTCACATCCAAAAAAAGGATATAACAACACCTCATTCCTAGAGTTACTGTTACATATCGAGATAATATGAAAAGCTCTTTGTAAACCTTAAAGCATTATATAAATGCTAGTTATTGTTCTTATTATTACTGTAATAAATAGCAGATCCTTATTAAAATCAACTCTCTAAGGACATTGTCTCTTTATCTCTTTCAATTTATTTTAAAATACTGTTTAGTTAGGTTCAGCTCAACAAACCTTAAGCACTTACTCTATTGAAGGCACTGTGCTAGGCTGACCTAAATTGATTCACTCTGCTTCTGTCTAGGGTAGCTAGGTGGTACCATGGTGCACAGAGTGCCAGGCCTAGAGCCAGGAGGATTCATCTTCCTAAGTTCAAATCTGGCCTCAGACAGGTATTAGCTGTGTGGCCCTGGACAAGTCACTTAAACATGTTTGCCTAATTTCCTCATCTGTTAAATGAGCTAGAAAGGAAAAAGGCAAATGAGTCCAGCATCTTTGCAAGAAAACCCTAAATGAATTCATGAAGAATTCATATAGTCAGAGCTATGATTTTTCCAGTAGCAATACATGGCTGTAAGAATGGTCTATAATGAAAGCTAAGAGCCATAAAATAAATGCTTTTAAATTGTGGTGCTGGAGAAGACTGTTGTGAGTCCCTCGGAAAATGAGATCAAATCAGTCAATACTTAAAGAAAGTAACTCAGAGTATTCACTGTGAGATCAAATAATGAGGCTGAAGTTTAAGTAATTTGGTCACATAATGAGAAGAAGGGACTCATTGGAAAAGACCCTGATTCTGGGAAAGATAGAAGGCAAAAGGAAAAGAGGATGCAAGAAGATGAGATGATGGATAGATAGTGACATGGAAGCGATGAGCACAAGTTTGGACTGATTTTGGGAGATAGTGAAGAATAGAAGCGTCTGTTATGCTGTGGTTCCTGGGGTCAGGAAAAGTTGGCCACACCTGAATTATTAAACAACAAATGTCCCTTTCTACAGGATACTGTTGACATAAATGTTTGGACAAAATTCTCTTTTTAATACCCGCATACATGACAAGAACAAAAACATTCCTTTAGATGGCCATGACAGATATGGAGTGGCCATCCAAAATGTTTCCTTTTTTACTGGGTGGGTGGCCAGGAGCCTCATAAGACTTTGACTGAAGATCTGGATGGCTTTATAGTTTAATATGTATCTTATGAGGTACAGGAAGCCAGTTAGAACTAACTCACTACAAGTAAATACTTTGGCAAAATAGATTTTAGCCTCAATGATCTTTAATGGAGTAAATGAGGCAGAGATGGCTTCACTGGAGCAAAAGAAGGATTTGACTTGAGAAATTTCCAGCTTTCTATGTCTTCAGGGTAACCAGCCCTAAGAGTTTAAATGGACAGGGGCCTATGGGCCACCCTACCCAACACTGATGTGGAACTCAGTCAAAAGAGGGAGAGTGAGATAGTTAGGATAGCACGTCATTTGAGGATGCATTGGTGTAGTTCTAGATGTTTACCCTGGAAAAGAGGAGACAAAAGGAATATGTAATCTCTATATTCAAATACACAAGGGGCCATTCTATGTCTGGGAAACAGATTATGCCTGTTCTGCTTGGCTCCAGAGGACAGAGCTGGAGGCAGAGAGTTTGATTTTGGTTTGATAAAAGAAAGAATTGTTCTAAATTGCATGGAATACTATTGTACTTAAAAAAAAATGAGGAAATAGAATTTCAGAGAGACGTGGAAAGATCTGAGCAGAACCACAAGAACAATTTACAGTAGTACATCAATATTATTTAAAAAACAGTTTTAAAGATGGATGAATTGATAAAGAATGAAATGAGCAGAACCAAGAGAATAATTTGTATAAAAACAATCTGTAATGATGATGATGGTGATGATGATGATGATGGTGGTGATGATGATGATGATGTTGATGATGATGGTGGTGGTGATGATGATGATGATGATGGTGATAGCAAATTGTGTTAATTCTCATTAAAAAAGTTAATTATCTCTTTCAATGTATTAAATTTCACTTCAATTCAATAAACCTTAAGCAGTACTGTGTTCAAGACTCTATAAAAGCAAACAACTATTTGAACCTTAAGAAATCTATTCAGCACAACGACTGGGCACTTTTATAGAGAACTGACGACGAAGCATGCTACTCGCCTCTTGACAGAGGACTTGACTCCTTCTTTTCCTTTTTTGTACCAGGACAGTAAGGGGATTTATTTTACTTGACTATACATATTTGTTACAACAATTCCTGTTGTTTCCCCCCACCCCCACCCTCCCACCATGAGATGGTGGTGTGTGTGTGTGAGAGAGAACAGATTTCCAATACTTTTTAAAAAGATAAAAGTTTAATATATATATACACACACACACACACACACACACATATATATACACACACACACACATATATATATATATATATAATTGACTCTCTCAAAAGTCAGTGAGTTGTTAATCAGAAGCTAGAGATAGATGGATAGATAGATAGATAGCTATAAATATATACATATTTTTATGTATCTACTTAAATATATTATTATATATTCTTGATATAAGAGTACCAAGTCACTTAGAGAAGTCTGGAAGGCCCCCAGACAAAGGATAATATCCCACCCATAATCCTTTAAGTCATTAGCTGTATCCCCGAGAGAAACTCCAGGTTCCACTTGACCTAGGTAAGATGGGGCATAAATTAGTAGCCCTCCACAAGCAACTCAATGCTCAGGCTTAGGTCCCTAGACCACTAGGTTCTTACGACTCTCTGACATGAGATTATTAATGATAAGTAATGAGTTTTGCTTATAGAAGCAATGTGCTTTGCTTTCTCTCCCATTCCCTGAGGTATCTGAATTAAAACTCTTCAAGTTGCTCTAAGAAACCTTGCTTTAGACCTTCATCTATTGCCAAGAACTGGGTGGTGCCTTCTTGATAGTGTACCACTCTGCTAAAGAAAGTGGGTAATAAGAACTGAGAAGGTGTCACTCATGTCCCTAAGGAGGGTCGTCCTGCTTTTCCACTCAAGACCAGCTGAGACTACGGGGCTTGCCTCCTACCCTAACTTGGTACTCCTTGGGATTCCTCTCCCTATAACATAAGCAGCAAAAGAGAAGGACATTTAACATAATGGTAGAACCTAATGACCTCTGAGATCTAGTCTAACTCAGAGATGCTAAAATTTTAGGACTTTTTGAATTCCTCCCTACAACTCTGTGTGATAGACGGGACAGGCACCACCTCACAAATTTTAGGAATGAAGAGACATAGGAATCTTGGTAACGCAAGTTGAGACTAAAACTCTTCTCCTGTGTCTATTGCTCTGTTCACTACACCATATTCCCTGGCTCCCTAGTGCCTTGGTCCCCTACTCCCCTGGCTCCTCTGGGCATTGACCAATCCAAAACCTTAATGCTTCTCCATCTTCTCTGTGCTCCTTGGTGAAAGCAATACATTGTTCAACCAGTTCCATTTCTCCCTTGAACACCTTCTATCTATCCCAGAAAATCTGGATGCTTCCAACTGACCAGCTCTTTCTCTTGAAGTCTGAAGACCATTAACATACTCATCTAGTCTACTGGAATCTGGTGAGCTCAGTTCATGTGTCGGTGTTGGTTACTCCCACCAAAGGTGGGGGTGACTTTTGTGTAGATGGAGGAAGGGGAATGTGAAATTAAAATGTAAATCAAAAAGTAATTGGCTTTTTGTGCATAGTTTAGATAAGATTTACTTTTGAAGAATGACTCTTGTGTTGTAACCCAGCAGGCTGGGCACCACGCGGCCCACTCACACTTAATAACGGCAACGAAGCCCGGCCATAAATATTGCAAACGATGCCATTTGAATGAGAAGCCCTATGAACCGTAATAAAAACCCCTGTGATTAATTCTAAAACGGCTCTGTTCATATTAGACTTGCAGTGGCCTCCCTGATGAGATCAATACAGCGTAGCCGAGTGATTCTAATAGAAGTGTTATTATCTTTTAATCTTCTGGAGAATGCCAACTTCTCGAATTCTTCAACATGCCAGGCTGCTTTATTTTCTCTAGGCAACCTTGAAAGCAGTTGTTTTCCTGAAATGAAAATATATTAGAGTCTTTTTAAGGATTTATCAATAACGGGACATGGTCCCTATTTGCGGAGGCTACAGCTAAAAGGCACATTTGTATGCTGGGACTTACAATTGGTCACAATGACCTTTGCTGTCAGCCTTAGTTGGTTTTCTCAGCAGAAAAAACACTGGCAGTGAATGAGCATTAAACTGATATTCAGGCATGTGAGGTAGGTAGAGATATAGGGAGACCAGTCTAGTGTGGCTTAAGAAGCCAGCTCTCTGTAGGAGGCAATTTTTTTTTTTTGCAGGTGGATCATGGGAACCACTATCAATCCCCAGATGACAGTGATGGCAGTTTTAGGATTTGACAGATCCTGACGAGCCTCAACAGTGGGATGCTCAAATATCGTGGACCTGGAGTGGAATTTCCAGGTGGAAAAGTCATGGTTCCTGCTATTTCCAAATACCAGGGTCAAAAGTAAACTCCTTGCTTAAGAAATGGGTTTAAAATATATATATATATTTAAAAAGTCATGGCCAGTGGGAGTAGATGATTTCTCAGTAGGAAGTTTTCTATCAGCATAGAGACTGCAGGCCATGCTTGCTCAAGCTGAAAATAAAGGCCTTCAACAATGGATTTGCGAGGAAGCTTTTCTCTCTCTTTAGCCCTCCTCCTCCATCTCTCTGCTGCTTGTGTATAGGTCCTTCAAATATACACAGCATTTCACCCTTACCTAATATGACCTACTGTATCACAGTGGAGTATTGGGACAAAATGATCACAGACAATGGCAAATATAAACTCTTTGGGCTGATGGAAAGGCATCCTTGCTGTTGTCAATTCCCTGTCCTTGCCCATGCCCACCAGATACCTCTCCACACACTCCTGGTAAATGAGAACAAACTCTAGGAATTTAAAGTAAGTGTTGAAATGGACTCTTAGCCACAGAATGTTCAGACATAGAGTATAAAATGGTCGCACTAAAGGAACTCAGAATATAAAATGTTGGAGCTGGAAGAAAACTTCAAAAAACAAAAGAAAAAATATTATTTGGAAGGGCACTTTGAACATAATATTGGAGCTGGAAAGAACCTTATGCATCTGATTGCTCTTCCTTAATGAGATGGAAAGCCCCAAGCTATGTCTCCAAGGCTTGATTCCTTTCTCATCAAATGCCAACTCTACATAAAGGAAATAGCAAATAAACCCATTTATTTCAACTGATAGCAAAGCAAAGTTAAGGAAAGCTATAGGGATAAGAATATATTCCAGAGAATAAACAGAAAAAAAA
>CM053595.1:270816585-270828053 GCA_028646575.1 Pseudocheirus occidentalis | reverse complement strand
TGCCAGAAAGTGAAGATCTCGGTTCATCAACAGCCAAAACACCATGAACTGGACCATCAAGAGGGGAAAGATGTTCCTTCCCCTCCTTTTCTTCTTTTACTTTGGCTCCCAGAAATAGGCCTGGGGGTAGGTGATGTTTTTCTTTGTTTGTTTTCATTTCTATTTCCTGTTCTGTGTTGTTTTCCTTAGTTTCAGGTATCCCCAAGAGGTAATCCCCATGGGAGATGGGAGTTTGACCCATGATGACCTTGGAGCCAGGATTACAAGTGGAGTAATGGAGTTAGCCAGCCCAAATGGAAGCCCTGAGAAAGCATCTGGGACTTGAGCCTGAGGGCATTTTGGACCTGGAAATGGAACTACATTTTATGGGAGTGAGCTAAGCTATGAACCTTATCCTTTTCCCCTCCCCAGAGAATAGGTAGTATGGGGGTGGAGGAGGATTATGCCTCCCATGTCTTTAGGGACTGCATTTGTACATGTGTGTATGTATATATACATTTACACACATGTGTATATATGTACATATATTTATATACAACAAACACACATACACATATTACATGTATGTGTATGTATATGAGTATGCAACATAAATGCTGACTAGACATTAGTAGCTAAATGGAATTGGGTTCAGGGAACCCCTCCCCCATCATTAAGGGAACAGCCCTGGTCAGAGCTAGAACCATTTGAAGAGAGCCTAGACATACTTCAAACCTCCTTAATGGGACTAGAGAATTAAAAGAAAGAGTAACCTGGTCTTTAGGCAGGGGGAGCCAGGGTTGTCAGTGTTAGACACCGAAAGCTTTTGTAAAGCACCCAGGAGACATGCTGTTATATTCAATGAACAACAAGTTTGTTAGGGAATTAAAGTATAAGATGACTGAAAGGATGGGGGGGGCAGGGTAGAAAGGGATTTAAAAGTCTAGCAAAATACTTTGTATTAATCCAGGAGATAATAGGAGCTATTGGAGTATTTTGAGTTAGGGTAGAAAGGTTGACATGGTCAGGCATATGCTTTAGAAAAAAAATTATTTTGGCACCTGAGTGAAGTGGGGTGAGTCTTGTGGTAGAGAGACCAGATAGAAGGTTGCTGTGATAGTCTGGAGAGAGATGGTGAGGGACTTTATTGGGTGTAAGCAGAGAGAAGGAAATGTTTCTTGAAGATGTTTGAAGGGAGGAAGAATAAAATGTAGATAATGTGAGGTGAGTACATATGAGGAGGTGAGGGATGATGCCAAGTTTGCCAACCTAGGTGACCAGAAGAATGGTAATTCCTCTGACAATAATGAGGAAATTCAGAGGAGGGTCAGCCTGGTGGTGAAGTGCATAGAGTGCTGGGAGCAAAGTCAGGAAGACTCATCTTCCTGAATTCAAATCTGGCTTCAGACACTTACTGGCTCTGTTATTCTGGGCAAATCACTTAACCTTGTTTGCCTCAGTTTCCTTATCTGTCAAATGAGCTAGAGAAGAAATGCTAAACCACTTCAAAGTCTTTGCCAAGACAACCGCAAATGGGGCCATGGAAAATCAGAACCTACCAAAATGTCTGAACAACAACAACAGCATCAGAAGAGGGGAAGGTTAGGAGAAAAGAAGAGTAAGAGATGACTGAGGTTCAGAACCTTGGAAAATGGAAGAATGATTTTAGTCTACCAGAAATAGGGAATTATGGAGGATGATCATTGTTTAAAAAAATGAGGTGAGAAGGGAAGAGAAGAGGGGAAAGAGACAGAGACACCGAGAGACAGAGGGGAGAGAGACAGAGAGACAGAGACAGAGACAGAGAGACACACAGAGAGACAGAGACAGAGAGACAGAGACAGAGAATTAAGAGAATTTGTTTTGTTCTTGGACGTGTTAAGTTTGAGATGCAGATGGACTTCCAGGGAAAGATCACCAGATAATATGAAACTGGAATTCTAGAGAGAGATTACTTTCTTACAAGCTGTCCTTCCTACAACCAACATAGGAAACTTTCCGAGTTTGTAGTTTTTAGGTAGAAGAGATCTTAGAGATTCCTTAGGTCAGTGACTTGATGTTTGTTTATTTTTTGGTTCAAATCTATGAACTCCTCCATCAAAAAGATAGATATCCAGTCAGTCAGAAATCATCTTAGAAAGTTTCTTGGAGGCCCTGAGGGTTTAAATATCTAGTCCATGGTCCTCAATATGGCTACTATAGGGTATGTTAGAGGCAGGATCAGAACTCAAGTGTTTCAGACCTTAAGATTGCTCTCTTCCCTACTCCATCCACAGCTCTGCACTGCCTTTTGTTCCCATTTTATAGATCAGGAAGTTGAGACCTGGAGAGGTCAACTGGCTTACCCCAAACACCATATGCTGTAAGTATTAGAGTCTGCATTTGAATCCAGTCTCCAGACTCCAGTTCCAGGGTTCTTCCCACTGAATCACAGTCCTGGCTAACCCAGCCAATCTCATTTGGGGAAAATGTTAGATAAGAGGGGTAAGAATGTCATCTCTAGGCCCTACACATCTCATGGCTCTTCCTCTAGCATTAGGGAAAGGCTGCAGGTGGACAGGAACCATTACCTTTTGTATAATTTCTATCCAGTGCAAGCTTCTCGGAAACTCTGTCTTTACCTACCCAGGAATGAAAGAGTTTTATGTGGGCACCGGGTGGGCCAGTCTGTCTCTTTGAACTGATCCAGCCTCTGGAGTCAGTTCCCTGTTGCTCTGAACATTACCAGACAATTCTACCCATATTGCCAGTTCCACCAGCTTTAGAGGTGGGAGGGATAATGATTTCACTTGCCAACTCCACCTCCACCTCTCCCAGGTTTTATCCTCTCTTTACAAAGCACATAACTAGCTTTTTTTTTAAAGCACTCATTTCAGGTAAACCCTGAGAGCACCAGAGTAGATGGTAGGGGATGTGCTATCTCATTAGACCCTGAAGGCTAACACAGAGGAAAAGGAGAAGAGAAGGAAAAGGGGGGAGGGGGAAACAAACAAGAGAGTGTATGGCAATGTCTCCTAAGCTCACTGTGACTTCTCTGAGCCTCCTGGGGAAGGGCACAATACGGGGTTGCCATAACAACCCAGATGCCATGTGATTGGGACATTTTCTGGCTTCGTGCAAATGGATGGTCTACCAATGATTTTTTTGTATTTGAAAATTACCAGGGATTTACAATGAGTTGCGGGGTGTGTGTGTGGAGGACAGGGCAAATAGAAGCTATTACTGAGAGTATCTTAAAGGGGAATTTTCTTCTTACTCTCAGAATTGATACAAGAAATAAGGGCACCAGTCATCAGGGCCCGTTCTTTACCTTTTTTGGGGGGGGCATTCCTAGCACTTAATAGTGTGCATGACACATAGTAGGCGTTTAAGAAATGTTTATTGACTGACTGATTAATTCCTCAAGGGGAGAAAAGCATCAGAGCTAATATTATCACCTTTCCACACCCTTTTTCATTATGGAGTAGTGGCAAGAATATGAAAACAAATATTTATTTGATTCCCAGCTTTGCACCCTTACTAGTTGTGGCAACTTGGACAAGTTTCTTATAATCATTGAAGAGCCTCAGATTCCTCATCTGAGAGAAGGACCTAATCCTTGATCTATAGTGGGAATGGAAGAACAGGTTATTTATATATCTTCCCCTTGATCCCTGTGGGCTCTGAATCAAAAGCTGGCAGCAAAAAGTTAAAGATCTCCAGATTAAACTAATACATGTTTATTGAGCTGAATTGAATTTTATGAAATTGAATTGGACTGAGTTGGAACTATTGAGTTATTGTTACCTACAAAGCACTGAGCACTTAAAGCTGGTATTTTTACTTTTGCAAGAGCTGCTGCCCTCATCCTCTAGTCCCTTCTCTCTTCAAATGTGTATTCTTCACTCTATTATTCTGTAAAAACCCACTTCTGACAAAATTTCCATAGACTCCTATAATATCAGCACTAAAGGACTCTTAGAATGCAGAATGTAAGAGTTGGATGGAACCTTAGCACCAAGGATGTTAAAGCTGGAAAGGACCTTAGGACAAAGGATTTAGAATAATTCTCCTGTGATGACAATCTTGTTCAACCTATTCATTTTACAGAGAGGTAAATATATTCCAGGACAATTAGATGGAACATTGGATAGAGTGCTGGGCCTGGAGTCAGGAAGATTCATCTCCATGAGTTCAAATCAGGCCTGTGGCCCTGGACAAGTCACATTCCTTTTTGTCTCAGTTTCTCATCTGTAAAATGAGCTGGAGAAAGAAACGGCAAACCAATCTTTGCCAAGAAAATCCCCACTAGGGTCATGAAGAATCAGACATGACTAAAACAACTGAATGACAGATGTGGACTTAGTGATTTCAAGAGGGTTTAAATGATATGATTTTGCATTTCAGTGCCCACCACATGCAAAATGCTAATAATATGTTAGCCTATATGTGTTATAGTAGGTTCTGGGTAGCAGATAATGTACTTAGTTTAGAGTCAGGAAGACTTGAATCCAAATCTTACCTCAAATACTTACAAGCTGTATGACTGCAGGGCAATCACTTAATCTCGCTCTACTTTCAGTTTTCTCACTGGTAAAAAGTGAGTAATAACAGCACTTCCCTCCTAGGGGAATCAAATGTTTATGAGGATCAAGTGAAATAATATTGTAAAGTGCTATATAAATGCTAGTTGCTGTTATTATTATTGTTATTGATAGAAAAGTAAAAAAAATAAAAGAAGAAGAAAAAGTCTCTGTCTCCAGAGAGTTGACAATTTGTGGTGTTGAGGAACGGGAAGGTAGGTGGTGACATGTTATTTCTGTCTTGGAACCTTGACTATCCTAATTGGTGAGTGTGTCACATGTTCTACCATATCTAAGTTTGTTTTCACTATGTTCATTTTATTTCATAGACTTCTTACCAATTTCTTTGTTTACCATTTCTATCTTCTGCTCCTCCCCCAATCTCCTTTTCAGTTGTAGAATCATTATCAAATTAATATTGCCTCTACTACTCAAATGGGCTTGTTGGTCTACTCCCCAATGGTTCCAATCTCCATTTCTAATAAGTTTCCAAACCATACCTACCTCTCTTTCAACCATTCCCCCATAGAAGTTATCTCCTCTTGTTAGAATGTAAGCTTCAAGAGGGTAGGATTTCTTGGGATACAAAAAAAAAAAAGGAAAAAAAGGCAAAAGACAGTCCCTGTCTTCAAGGAGCTCACAATCTAATGGAGGAAACAAAATGTAAACAACTGTGTATGAATAAGGCAAATACAATATAAAGTGGAGGGAAAAAGAGAAGAAGATGGAGGAGGAGGAGGAAAAGGAGGAGAGGGAGAGGGAGAGAGAGAAGAAAGACTGGAGGAGGAAGAGGAGGCAGAGGTGATGTAAGTGAATAAATGGACATGGAAGATTGATCAGATGAGATCAAGGAATAGTCACTTGTCTAGCTATATGAAGGTAAATGCTGAGTGATAAATCTGGGATACCATGAGCAGCAAGAGGGCTGAAGAATGACTTTCCACAAATTCTTTTAATCCAAAAAATCAAAAGAAAGGCATTATGCAGCAAATATAAAGTAATTACTCCTATTTCTGTTAAAAAAAAAGACTAAACATCAGGACAATAGGAAAACTTTGTGGAATGGGGAACAGAGAAACTTTAGAAGAGTCTGAAAATCCGTACAGACTAAACTAGAAACATTGAAAGGTAAAACTTTCAGATAAAAAAAAAAAGGACATACCCCAATCTAGAAAGTGTGAAAAGTTCAAATGTACCTTAATTGTACAGGAAGAGGCCAGCAATACAATGAACTTGCCTCCAGGTCATAGACTGCATCCATCCCTTTGTCCCTAGCCAGCTGTGCTTTAAGATTCCCAAAGGAATGTGGGAGATGAAAATGACAAAACTGAAATTAATCCCTCTGGGTGTTGTGGCTTTAGGAAGGAAGGGACTTTTGAGTAGGGAGAATTAGTTAAAAGGAAAGGCAAGTCTTTTGTCATTTCTTCCTTGTTATTATGTAGAAAGGGAAGAAGCTTCTGTTGACTGTAAGCTAAGGGCCATGGCCTAGCTGCCAAAATTTTGTTGGCACTCCACCTGAACAGAGTATTTTAACCCTCCAGCTGATTGGAGTGCAGCAACCCCCAACCTCGCCAATGGCTGAAGGTGGCAATAAAGAAGTACAACTGTCCATTGAATAACTAGTGAATAATCCTTCTGTAGAGATTTGAATGCCCTAAGAAGAGGACAGCAGCTGATCAGCCTGCAATGCCCAGTTAAGCAAGCCTAGAGGTCTTGGTTCAATGAATACATTATGACCTGTAAACTTTGCAAGAACCCTCTGGATAGAGAAAGGACAAAGAGGCCCTAAAGGACCTGAGCTGTGAGTTGCCTTGACCATGATTTCCCTACAAATATCCCTCACTACCATTTTATTTTAAATTAATTTCACTCATCCTCCTTCTTGGTCTCTGTGCATATTTATGGTATGATGTGCCCCTTAATTTTGGGGGAAATTCTTTGTAACTCCTTTTCTTGCTCTGTCACGTTAGGAAATGCCCTTATTAAAGAATCAAATGAATCTACTGGCTGATTAAGACGTGGGTGCTTTTTGGGTTAACTAGTCTTAGGATTTCTCCTAGAATCTTGGATGTAGTAATAAGCAGTCAGTGGTGGTATGAATGGGGCAAGTGATATCTGTGGAAGGGTTTGATCAAGAATTGCCAGTGGATAATTTTAGTACTTAGAATTCTTAGTCACTACCTTATACCCAACCTACTGTGTAGCACACTGTATAAGTTTAAGCAAACTCTCAGATAAGAGAACCAAGGTCTAACTATAAGCATCCGATATAGCAATGGCTCTGTCCAAACAATCCCACCACCCTGTCACCTAGCAAGAAGTGGTACACAGATTCTACCCAAGTTATATGGAAGAAAGAAAGAAAGAAAGAAAGAAAGAAAGAAAGAAAGAAAGAAAGAAAGAAAGAAAGAAAGAAAGAAAGAAAGAAAGAAGAAAGAAAGAAGAAGAGAGAAGGGAAGGGAGGAAGGAAGAGAAAGAAAGAAAAATGAAGAAAGAAAGAAAAAAGAAAGAAAGAAAGGAAAAAAGAAGGAAAGAAAGGTTAGAGGAGGGGTGTTAGAAAACTTAGGCAAAGCAGAAGATGTGCTTGTGTGATACTCAGCCCTCTAGGCTCCAGGGAAACAGAACATTAGACCCGAAGGTGACATGACTAGAAATTCAGCAAAGGACAGTCTCTTTCCCCAGAGTTATGTCAGGAACCTAAAGACTTCTGAGCCTCACCATCCTCCTCATTGCTCCACCCTTAGGATTCCCTAGCCTAGTTGGACTTTCTTTTATGTGCTGTCTTCTCCAACTAGAGTGTGAGCTCATTGAGAATAGGGACAGTCTGTACTTTTCTATTTATATCCGCATTGCTTATCTCTGGGCTTGGCACCTAAGAAGCACTTAACAAATTGTCTGTTCATTTTCCAAGTAATAGAGTGGATCATAAAGACAAAAGGAAAGAAGAATAAAACCTCAAAAAAGAAAACAGAGCTCTTTGGATGCCTACTTTAATATGAAGGAAAATGAACTAATATTTCTCAATGAAAGAAATAATTCTAGAGATCATAAATTCAATGGTAGGAAAATCCAGTGGAATTGGATTCTGGAGACAAGGCACTGGGAGCTGATCCAAGAACCAGTGTAGGTGTGTAGCCATTTAATTGTCTTCTGAGCACTTGCATTCAATTAGCATGGGTGGTATCCTATGGTTTAGCTGTGTGGACAATTCCAGGGTCCTTATACTGATGTGCCATCCTTTAGGGGATTCCAACAAGATTCTTGTGGTTGGAGAGTATCCAGATATGATTAACTGGTGAAACTCTTGCAACTAAGGGAATGTCCACATAGAGGGGATTAGGACAGAGGGAATTTGGAGATGTGGGTTCTCTGAGCATCGATGTGCCATGATCGAGCAGCTCAGTTAAAGTGATTCAAATAGGTAGTTTGTGGTTCTGCATCTTGCAAGATTGTTGTTCTTTTGAATCAGAAGATATATATTTAAATCAAATGATTCAAAAATGTGCTCATGTACATAACGGAGAGCATCAACAACATGATCACGATGGCCTTGTCCAATTCCACATCAATGAACCTGTGGATAAAAATTCCTTATGTAAGAAAATCCTTCATTAGACTTCATATTAGTCAATCAAGATGGATTTTAGTTGGATAGATCTGGATAATGTTGAGGTACTATGAAGAAGAGAAGAAAATGGACACTGTGGGAGTCAACATTTAATGAGTGATGTGTCCATTGGTAAGGAGGAAAAATGCTGAAGGGACCAGGAATATGGAATAGTATCAGCACTGACACTTTATACAATACCTTCTCTTTACCATAGATATGATCTTCTGCGGGCAGGCACACCTGTTTTAGAAATCTTAAAAACCAAATACTAGAGACATTAAACTTACTCAATAAACAGCATGCCATATGGTCCCAAGGTGTGCAAAAGAAGGAACACGTTAAGAGACAAGATTTGCTATCATATACTCCCATTTCCTTTTGATTTTTTGACCATCTCATCTGGAACACATCTGTTTAGTCATAAAAAACAAACAAAAAAACAAAAACACTCCATGAGATGCAATGAGGTCGACTTGTGGCATGTAATGTTTTGTAACATCAAAGCACTCTTGCTTGGTGGAGAAAACTAATTCCTTATGTTAAAATGTGCACTCTGCTCTCTAATTTTTCCACAGTTACTGTGTCAAGAAAAAAGGAATGGTGCCTGATCAAGGGTGAATCCCTGGACACACTGGAATGTAAATGATTTCCAGCTCTACCTGTGTACTTGATGTCAGATCTCTGGAAAAGCCTGTTCCGAGATATATGTGCAACTTACGCAAGTTCATAAGAAAGAGAGGCATTCCCCAATTGATCAATGGTCAAAAGATGTGAAGATGCAATTCTCAGGGGAAGAAATCCAAGCTATCTGTTTATGACTAGGAAAAAGTGCTCCAAATCACTGCTCATTAGAGAAATACAAATCAAAACAACTGTGGTTCTGTCTCATGCCCATCAGGTTGGCAAAGTTGACAAGAGAAGGAAAATGACAGACATAGGAGGGGCTGTGGGGAAATAGGTATATAGTAGGTATAGATATATAGGTAAATGAATATATAGGAAATAGGTACTATTGGTGGAACTGTGAATTGGTATAGCTATTCTGGGAAGGAATTTGAAACTACACCCCCAAAGTGATACCATTTCTAAGCTTATACCCCAAAGAGATCAAAGAAAGAAAGGTCATATGTATACAAAAACATTAACAAAATGTCTTTTTGCAGTGAAAATGAACTAGAACCTAAGGGATCTGCGATGACTGGGGATTGACTGGGGATAAAGTTTATGATATAGGAATGAAAAGGAATACTAATGTGCTGTAAGAAATGGGAAAAAAAGACAATTACATAGAAACTTGGTGAGATTTTGCATGAACTGATACAGCCTGAAGAATAAAGACCAGGATTACAATTCATACTATAACAACACTGCAAAAATGAACAATCTTGAAAGAACTCTCATCAACTCAGTGATCAGCCATGATTCCAGATGATCAGTAATGAACCATGCTACCTACCTCCTGACAAAGAAGTATTGGATTAAATACATAGATAAGAGACATTTTTAAACCTAGCCAGAGTGGGGATTTGTTTTGCTTCTTTGTGCATATTTTAAAATTTTTTCCCCGTTCCTTACTGAGGGGAGAGAAAGATTAATATTTAATAATTAAAAAAAGAAATCATACAATTTATTACTAAAGATCCTCCTGACTTTAGCATTCTTATTTCTGTGTTCCAAGTTCCCTTCCAGCAACATTATGTTATGATATTCTCTTCTCAAGTCTCTCCCAGTTCTGATATATTTTGTTCTGTTCAAACACTGTGTTTTAAATTCTCATCCATCATTCTATTACTTTCCAAGGTTCTATATTCTAGGGTTCTCTTCTTTGCTAACATTTTATGAAGGTAAGATTCAGCAAAATCTTTGGCTTAGCCTTGTTAAAAAGAAACATCCCAAATGAGTAGCCTGTGAGAATATTTTCCAGGAATGTCCCCTTGACAATGAGACTGTGTACTTGTAGAGGAAGGAAGTCAATAACTTTTTCTTCTTGGAGAATAGAAGCATTATCATAGTCATAGCAAGTAAATGGAATAAATATTAGTTCTAAAGCTCTTCTTGACACTAGTGAATCAAGAAATTAATAATTCCATCCATGAAAAACTGCTTGTTAAGCACCCACCATGTTACTTCTATTTTTAAAAATTGGCTTGTTTATTTCCTTTTAGTTTACAACATTCAGTTCCACAGTCCCTTGAGTTTCAAATTTTCTCCTCCTCTCTCTCCTCCCTCCCGCCCACAATGGTGGCATGCACTCAAATGTAGGGTCTACAAATATCTTCACATTAATCATTAGTCAGATTGTAAAGAAGGATTAGATTATTAGTGGGAAAGAGGAAACAAAACAAAACAAGATAAAGAAACAGAGCAAGTAGTTTGTTTCAATTTGCATTCAAGTCCACATCTCTTTCTCTGGATGTGGACATCTCTTTTGATTATGAGCCTTTTAAAGGTGTCTTATAAATTTGCATTACTGAGAGGAACCCAGTCTATTGACATTAGTCATTATATACACGTTGTGTCTGTGATTGTGTACAAATTTCTCCTGGTTCTGTTCTTCTTGCTCAGCATCAGTTTATATTCAGGTTATTATGAAGTCTGTCTGCTCCTCATTTCTTATAGCACAATAGTATTCCATTACATTCATATACCACAACTTGTTCAGCCATTCCTCAATTGATGGGCATTCCCTTGATTTCCAATTCTTTGCCACCACAAAAAGAGCTTATATAAATATTTTTGTACATGTGGGCCCCTTCTCCCACTTCTCTGATCTATTTGGGATATTACCCTAGAAGTGGTATTGCTGGGTATGCACATAGTGCATAGTGGTATGTGGGTATGCACATAGCCTTTTGGGCATAGTTCCAGATTGCTCTCCAGAATGGCTGGATCAGTTCACAGCTCCACCAACAATGCATTAGTGTTCTAATTTTTCCACGTCCTCTCCAGCATTTATCATTTCCCTGTTTTTCATCTTAGCCAATTTGATCAGGGAGATGTGGTATCTCAGAGTTGTTTTGATTTCCATTTCTCTAATCACTAGTGATATATAACATTTTTTCATATGCTTATAGATATCTTTAATTTCATCTTCTGAAAACTGCCTGTTCACATCTTTTGACCATTTATCAATTGGGGAGTGGCTTGTATTCTTACAGTTTTGACTCAATTCTTTGTACATTTTAGAAATGAGGCCTTTATCAGAGACACTGGTTGTAAAAATTCCCAATTTTCCACTTCCCTCTTAATCTTGGTAACATTGGCTTTATTTGTACAGAAGCTTTTCAATTTAATGTAATCAAAATTATCCATTTTGA
>CM053595.1:270804758-270816485 GCA_028646575.1 Pseudocheirus occidentalis | reverse complement strand
GTCTTGTGTACCCAATCTATTCCATTGATCCACTGCTCTATTCCTCAGCCAGTACCAAGTAGTTTTGATGACTGCTGCTTTATGATACAGATTAAAATCTAGTATGGCTAGGCCACCTTCCCTAGCATTTCTTTTCATTAATTCTCTTGATATTCTGGACCTTTTGTTCTTCCAAATGAATTTTGTCACTATTTTGTTCTAGCTCTACGAAGTAATTTTTTGGTGGATTGATTGGTAGGGCACTAAATACACCATATTACTTCTAGAACCAGTGTCTTGTTTCCCTTCCAATGATTTTTCCATAATACTTGTCGGCTTTAGGACTTTCATTATGAAATGTAGCAAGAAACTTGACTTGAATCACTTTATTCTTGGGGTAAAACTCCTTATATTGATAGAATTGGTGACACAGAAAGTTATTCTAAATTAATACTTCCATAGAAAGAGTGATCTCTCATTTCCTTGGTATGGATATTCCAAACCAAAGTCAGTTGTTGCCCCTTTGGTTCTTATTCTGTGAAACTCTTATGGAAAGTGAAGATCTACCAATTTGAGAAAAAAAAAAAAAACTTCTTCCTGTTTTTATCTCAAGGCCACTAACGTACTGTTTAGAGAATCAGAGCATCATAATAGTTGAATATTCTCACTTTACAGCTGAAAAAACAGGCACCCAGAAAAGGATACTGATTTGCCCAAACTCAGATCGCTAAACATTTAATGGGATTTAATAAAAGCTCCTGATGTTTGTCCATTTCTTTGAGTCTGAAGTCTAAAATTGCTCTCTTATAAGATCAAGGTGCTATGGAAAGAGCGCTGAGTTTAGAGTTAGAAGTTCTATGTTTGACATCTTTATCAGCTTCCAAGTAACTGTGTGACCCTGGGCAAGTCACTTTCTTCTCTTTGAACTCCATTTTCTTCAGATGTAAAATGAGGGGTTTGAACTATGTAATCTTTAAGGCCCAGTTCTAAATCCCATGATCTTAAGTACTTAATAATTCAGTGTTTGACACATAGTAAGCTCTTATAAAGTGTTTTTAGATTGACTAATATTGACAGATAAATTAACTAATATTGGTCAATTAGTAGTAGATAGTAGTTTCAATTATTAAATTTCGCAGAGTTCTGAGGGACTATTCGGATAGTGTTGGCTAAAGAGGGATTTTTAGATAACCTTCTCTACGTGAGCACAGAATTAGACTAATGCAAGGGATTAGTCTGTCTTTCATTAGTGATGTGTGTATTTGAATCATTGAAAGTTGAAAAATTTGGGGCAGTACCATTTCTGCCCAATTTGCTTTTAAATCTATAGCTTTTTCTTAAGTTCAGAACAAATGAAATAAAATTGAAAAAAATAGGAGGTCCAGAAAAGCAAGACTCTCCCAACTTCTAGCAGAATGTTTTGTATGTAGTAGGTATTGAATAAATGTTAGTTGAATGAGCATCAGGAATCCTTTCCCAGGATTTTTATTTCAAAATGGTAGAGAAGACTTGTATTCTTCTTAGGAGAGACAGTGTGACTTGGCTTTAGGAAGACTTGGTTTTGAATCCATCCTTGGATACTTACTAGCTGTGGAGACTTGAATAATTCACTTAGACTTTTTTGAGCCTCAGTTTGCTCATCTGTACATGTGACCAATAATGTCCTAGTCTGACAGGAAGTTGTGAGGACCAACTAAGATAATTGGGCACATAGGAACTTCCTGTGCTCTTTTCCCTCCCTTCATAACATTTAAAACTCAAGAAAGACTAAACTATTATTAGGCTGTGAATTCAAATCCAGCTGGGAGAGGGGAAACAGAAATTGGCATATCCACTGAGGTGATGTAAAATTCTTTGCTGAAAAAAAGCTGTTAATAGAGGAATTGGGAAGAGAGCAGGAGGTGCCTTCATGCCTGAATTCAATTTAATTCAGTTTAACAAACATCTGAAAGCAGAGAGGGAGCACCCTGGAGTGTGGGAAAGGGCACAGAGAGGAGGTGCCAGAATCATCAGAGATCAACATTGCTGATTTCTCTATTCTGCTCAAGCTACCCCCAGTAGGGTACACAGGGAAAGTAAATAAAGTCAACCAGGAAGGTCAGGAGCCTTTGTGGGGGGTGTGTGTGTGTGTCAAAATTATCCCTGTTACTGCTAGTATTACTATTCATAACACATTAGCTCACATTTCTATAATGCTTTTGGGTTTGCAAAATCTTCTTTCGCACAATAACTATCTGAGGTAGGGAGCGCCTGTTTATTAGTACTATTACTACTATTATTAGTATACTACTATTAGGGCAGCTAGGTAGCGCAGTGTATAGAACGCCAGGCTTGGAGTCAGGAAGACTCATCTCTCTGAGTTCAAATCTGACTTCAGACATTTACTAGCTGTATGACCTTGGGCAAGTCACTTAACCCTGTTTGCCTCAGTTTCCTCCTTTGCAAATGATCTGGAGAAGAAAATAGCAAACCACTCCAGTATGTTTGCCAAGAAAACCCCAAATAGGGTCATGAAGAGTGGGACACAGCTGAAACAACTAAACAACAACAACAACTACTACTACTACTACTATTAGTACTGCAGTTTCTGCTGCTGCTACCACTACTTACTATTATTACTATTACTACTACTACTATTATTACTACTACTACTTTACTACTACTACTACTACTACTACTACTACTACTACTACCACTACTACTACTACTATTTTGCCTATTTTACAGATAAAAAAAAATGACTGAGGTCCAAAGAAGCCCTTGTTCTTTCCACTACCTAATCATCAGAGGCCAAATTCCCATTAGTGGAAGGTTTCAAGGCTACTCTAGCAGTGCTCTGGGATCCCCTGGACTCCCCCAGGCTGCTACTTGTGCCACCTTGAGCAAGTCATTTAGTTCCTCTTTGCCTAAGTTTTCCCAATTGTAAAATAAAGGAGCTGGCCTTTCATATGTTCCTTCCAACTGTATATCAACTACCCCATTGTTTCTCATGTCCTGGGTTCCTAGGCTAGTATCCATTTTTTCCTGAGTGGAAACCAGGCAGTCTAGTTACTGAAGTATTCCTCTGAGCTTCCCTTACTTTCTTTCAAAATTGTGTCTTTGGAAGGGGTCCTGGGTTGTTTAGGAATTTATTTGCACGTCCCTGCCTCTGGAATTGATTCTGAATTTATGATACACACTCAAGTCTTTCATGACTGGAGCTTGAGGAATTTCATTAGGCCCGACCTATAATTGTTGTTGTAAATGTTTACACATCTATAAATTATTATTAAGCAAACAGGGCAAGGTCAACTTTTATCTTTAGAGGCGTCTCAAATACACTACAGAGATTTCCCAGCAGACAAAAGGGGCTGGCATCTGACTAATTACCATCCATGTTAGTGGGATGTTGACAGCACAATTTCTTGCTATTAATATGGAGGCTCAAAATGGATCCTTTAACTTGACCATGACATATGATCACCATATAACTAATGTCCAAGCACTGGGTTTTGAAACAAGGTTATCGAACTGGCAGGCAGCAAGTCCCAATGCTATTATTAACTTGCTGTGTGACATTGGCAAGAACTTTTCTCCTCTCTGGGCCTCTGAGTCTTTAGCAATAAAGTGAGGGGGCAGATTGAATGATTTCTAAGATGCCTGTTTCTACAGGAAGTTGGCAGTCAAAAATTTTCTGGGCTTGGTATTGGAGACCAGCATTGAATGTCATCTGTCACCTGCTAGCTCTATGACATTAAGTAAAGATGTTTCTAATTTCTGAAACTCAGTTGCTGAATCTACAAAATAAGGAGAATAATTTGTGCCCTGCCTACTTCTCAGGGCTTTTGAAAGGGTCATAGGAGATAATGCATACAAAATGCTGTGCAAACACAAAACTCCATACAATCCTCAGTTGTTATTGTTAATGATATTAATAATCCTTGCTGGTTTTCTTTGGAAGCCATTACATGGTTTTCTGCTTTAACAAAAAACATTTGGTATAAATCCCAAATGTATCTCCTTACTGTTGTTTTGGGAAGAAGCCTGGAGCCGTTAAGATGCATGAATTTTAATCTAAGAGAAATCTACACCTCCAAATTTTCAGTGATAATTTATTGTAACTCAGAGGTCAAGCCAAGCATAGCAAATGAGACTCTATAGTTTTATATTGGAATTCTCATTAATTGCTTTTTCCTTCTTCCTTATAAATTTCTATTATTATCTTAAAGGCTCGCCTTTGCAGCAGGCTGCATACTCAGAATAGTATCTGACCTAAGACTTACAGTACCAATTCCTGAGAAAGGAATCCTTCAAGACTTTAGGAAAACAATGGGAATTTCCCCTCATGATCAATGTCAGCCATTTCCTGTTCATATGGGACAGACCTGAATAAGCTGTGTTGATGGCTTTAGATCATAGATGAGACTGTGGATGCTTCCTCCTGTAGCATATGCTCTGGAACTACTCTTACAACATCCCCCTCCCACTGGACGCAGAGTCGGTCGCCAGAGGACATCTCTCATATCTCCTCAGAATATTTGGTTTGGCCTTCAAGAATCTGAGCTGGTGATGGTGGTGGTTTTGTCTTTATAAAGCTATGGATCAGGAGCCCCTACTGATGTGGTTATCACATGTTGGTTATCTGTGGATCTCCACAATTCAGCCAGACATAATTCACTTGCAGAAAGGGGCTATTTACTAAGGAGTATGGTAAGAACAAATAGTGCAAAAACATTTCTAAAATGTCTGTGGCACACTCTCCCACGAGGACACAGGGAGTTCAGGGAAAATAAGCTTGTGCTTACAGTGCATGTTGCAAAGGGGTAACTCATAATTTCTGGAAGATGCTTTTGGAAAAATTCTTAAAATGTTTCCCTTAGGGAGTGTTGTGCAGAGAATGACATAAGACATAAAAAATACAGTAGAATATAATCTTCTCTAGACCTTTTCCTAGAGAAACCTGAAGCTACCTTTCCTCAGTGTGACTATTTTATTCTCAGCTGCAGATGCAGGCTTTGCTATTAATGTTGTTCCTGTAATGCTGCTAAAATGCCAGTACAAAGTCCAGATACTCCAACCCTTTGAAATTCATATGGCCATCTTCTGGTCACGGGGGGAAGAGAGGAGGCAGTCCGTCTACTCCTCTCCCCACAAGTAATTCCTTCTCAGGGGCTTGGCTGGAACTGTTTTCTTCTCTATGCCAGCAAATTTTGAACTGAACCAAACTGAGCTGACTTGCTATTTTATGGAAAAAAATCCATGGGCCATGATCAACTCTACTCAGTCAATACTCATCCATCTCCTGTGGAGTGATAAGTTCTTTTCATTCCATGGTTTTCAAGGACTACGAAAAGTCCTTGTAGGTAGGTGTATGTCCTTGATTGATTGACTGATTGATTCAGTAGAGGTGCTGTCATCTGGTTAACATTCTTACTTTAAGTAGGGTGGGAGATCATTTAAGGATAAACTCAATGACCTTATGTTGATGAGATTGTGAAAGTTCCAATTTGACTGTAAGCTCCTTGAGGGTTTTTGCCTCTTTTTGTATCCTCTGTGTTTATGCCAATGCCTGGCACATAGTAGGTGCTTGATAAATAATAAATGTTGATTGATTGAATCTGGGCCTAAGGAGGAGGCTGGAATGTGGTCATTTAGTCATCCTGGGATGACTGACTAAAGGTCAGGGTATTCATTAAGCCAGAACTCTTAGCTCCAAAGCACATTTAAGCTCTCTGATCTTCAATTTCGTCATCTGTAAATTGGTGATAATAATGCTTGCATTTTCTATCTCACAGGGTTGTGGTAGGAAAAGAACCTTGCAAACCTTTCATTTCTCTAATAGTCTGCAGTTATTGTTATTGTAAATTAGCCAGGCAATTCTGGTAGCAAATGAATAGGAAGCAGGTCAGATATCTAGGAGAGACAGCCCAACATGTAGGTGCATTAAAATAGGCACCAGCATTCAGAGAACCTTAAAACTGAAATGATCTTGGGCAAGAGGTATGCTTCATTCAATAATTTTAGCTGGACATTTATTAAGGCCTACTCTGTGCCATGCACTGTTCATGCCTTTGTGAGTATAAGACAAAATGAAGACAATCCTTCCCCTTTGGGAGTTTTCCATCTAAGAGGGACACTTCTCTTCTGCTTCTTGTTAGGATAGGGACTAGATATGAATAGACCAGGACCTAAAGGTGAACTCGGTAATTTCTTTCACTTTAATGGAAAGAGATTCAATAAGTAAAAAAAAAAAAGTTTTGTCAGAGCTTAAGATTAGACACTGTTCATAAGCCTACTGCAAGTCTAAGTAAGCCCCTTCATCTCATTTAGTGGAGGTTTCATTTGTTAGGGAAGAGTGTGCATGCATAAGAAAGTACACTCACAGATCCAGTTGGGTAGGTGTTGGTAATTGTACCCCAAGGGGGTTAATTGTATCTGGGCCCAGACTAATAGCTTTATTGGAAGTTCTTCCTCCCTGGCAATTTTCTGACTAGCCACATTTTGTTTTTATTTTCCTATGAGAAACCAATTTAATTTAGTTCAACAGATATTTATAAAGTGACTGGGCAGGAGACTTTGCTAAGTGCAAGGGGTATAATTAAAATGAAACAGTCTACACCCTCAGAGAGCTTTCACTTTACTTGGAAGTGAGGTATAAAATAAAAGGTAGAGTGGAGGTGAGCTCAGAGATTAGGGAAGGCTTCACAGAGAAGGGCCACGGGGACCAAGCTTTGAAGGAAAAGAAGGATCCTTAAGTGATGAAAGTGAGCAGATTCCTAGCATCCCTTCCTCTCCAGGCTGCCACCCTTAGAGTCAGTCTTAACTCTCCACTCTCCCTCACCTATCTCAAGAAGTCTTGTTGACTTTCTTCCCACAGCCTCATTCCCATCTACCATTTTTCTCTCCACTCAAAAAACCATGGCCTAGTTCAGGCCCCCATCACCTTTTACTAATTTTATGTTCATCGACTCCTGATCAATCAGTCTTTCTACCTCAAGTCTCCCCTTCTACAATCTGTCCTTTTGCTAAACTAATATCCCCAAATCTCCGGCATGATTGTCACTCCTCTTCTTAATAAGCTCTGGACACTCCTTATTGCTTCCAGCATCAAATGCAAACTCCTTTGATTAATACTTAAAGACCTTCAAAATCTCACTGCAGTTTAGCTTTCTTGATCTATTTTACACATTACAATCTAGCCAAGCTGGTCTGCTTGTTCCTCACAGTTAACACTCCAGAAACCCCTTAATGCTAGTGCCTTCAGAGATTAATTCCATTTTATACTGCATGTATCTTATTTATACATAGTCATTTATTGCTTTGTATCTCCCCCTAGAATGTAAACCCCCTGAGGGCAAGGACTGTTTTTGCCCATTTTGTCTTTAATACTACATGATTAGATCTCAGTCTTGTTTCTGCCAGATTGCTTTCCACTTTTCCCAGCAGTTTTTTTTTTGCTGGTTTTTTTTTTTTGGAGGGCAGTTGGGGTCAAAGTCACATGACTAGTTTTTGTGTTAAGTGTCTGAGGCCGGATTTGAACTCAGGTCCTCCTGAATCCAGGGCCGGTGCTCTATTCACTGTGCCATCTAGCCACCCCCCAGCAGTTTTTTTAATCAAATAGGTAGTTCTTTCTTAAGAAATTTATATTTTCCTTTTTATCAAACACTAGACTAATTCCATTGTTTCATATTCTCCTGGTCTACTCTGTTCAATATTGACTCTTCCCGTATTTTGTCATGTTTGCCAAATTTTGGGGTTTGATATAATAGTTGTTTTGATTTGCATTTTTCTTATTTTTTTAGTGATTTAGAACATTTTTTTGGCAGTTGTTCATAGACAGTGATTTTTCTTTTGACAACTGCTCATATCCTTTCACTACTTATCTATTAGGAAATGGGAATAGCTTTTGTTTACACATATTATATATATATATATGCATATATACATATGCATACACCTATATATATATATATATAGTATATAGGTATAAATCTATTTATTGTTTAATATATCTTGTGTACCAAACCCATAATAGAGAATTTTGATACAAAGATTTTTTCCCCGTTCAATTATTTCCCTTCTTATTTTAGGTACATTCATTGTGTTTGTGTAGAAGCTTTTCACTGTCATGTAATCAAAGATATCTATTTTACTTTCTATCACTACCTCTATCCTTTGATTGGTTAAAATTTATCTCCTACTCATAGCTATAGGAAGTATATGATCTGGTTTTCTTCTATTTTTTGATTGTATCTTTTTTCATATTTAGATCACATATCCATTTAGAATGTATTGAGGAATATAGTGTAAGGTGCTGATCCAAGCCTACTTTCTGCCACACTGTTTTCCAATTTTTCCAGCAGTTTTTTATCAAGTAGAGCATTCTTTCCTTAAGAATTTATATTTTCTGTTTTATCAAACACTGCACTTATTGAATTCCATTGTTTTCTCTTTCTCCCCAGTCTTCTCTGTTCCATTGAGCTGTTGCTATTTGTTAACCAATTCCAGATAGATGGTTTTGATGACTATTACTTTATAATAAAGTCAAAGGGCGAGAGGGTCCCTATCTGTTTTCAAAATCTGGGTCAGGCTCCATCTTTCCTGATTTCTTCAACTGCTTCTGCCTTGCTCATCTCTGGCACTACCTTGAGTAACTTACATTCACAAGGATGTATTGGAATGAGAAAAGACTGGAATCAGGGAGACCACAAAGGAGAGTAAGATAGTAATTGAGATGAATAGTGATGAGGGTTTGAACTAGGAGGGGATGGTATGAATGAGAAGAAAGGAATGGAATGAGAGAGAAAATGATCGGGGACAGAGTGTGGAGAGAGAAGATGAAAGACATTTTCTCATGGAGGAAGTCCAACCTTAGTTGTAGGGGGAAGACGATGAACCAACTAGTCATTAAACATTGGAGTACATGGAGTGTTTAGGGAGGACTAGTATTTAGAGGCTTGCTGAGCCCTTTTCAGGGCTGCTCATCTACATTTGGTGTCCACCTGTCACCTTACTCTCTCCTGTGACTCCAAGAAGCTATAGTATATGCAGTGGCCACACTCAATTAAATCATTTAGAGAAGGTTTCATTTGTTAGGGAAGAGTGTGCATGCATAAGAAAGTTCGCTCACAGATCCAGTTGGGTAGTTGTTGGTAATTGTATGGGCTAAACTAGGTTGAGAATAATTAACAATCCTCTAACCTGGCAGTGAATTTTGTTGTTATGTCTACTCCAAGTTTGTGAAGACTTTAGCCAGTTGGAATGGGCAAATGAGAATTTTTTTCCAGTGTCCATGAAGACAGCTGAAGCAGGGTTTGGCCAGACTTAGAAGATTCTGAGGTCATTCGCTGTATCCCAGCCCATCAATCCTGGCTTTTGTCTAGCCACTGGACTTTGATGATTCAGAGAGTCAGGCTGACAACTTTATGCAATTCTTCCTCACTCAAATCCAATTCATGTACAAGTCAAAACATCACCCATGATGTCAGGGACCATCATTAAAAGGGAAGGATAAATAACAGCAATTAAGTTCCTGTTATGTACTAGGTACTGTGCTAAGTACTGGGGACACCAGGAAAAATAGACTCTCCTCACCTCAAATACCTCATAGTCTAACTGAGGAACCAACTTGCAAACAATTATGTGCAAACCAGCTATGTTCAGGATAAATTAGTAATAATCAACAGTAGGAAGACTTGATAGTAGTGGGAGATTTAGAAAGACTTTCAATAGAAAAGTAGAATTTAAGGAACTGGAACTGGAAATAAATTTAAAATAGCATCTGGAGACATGAGACTAGAGGCCAACAGAGAGAATTTGAAAATCAGTAGCATGGAGATTGGTAAGTGAATCTATGAGAGCTTCTGTTATTACCAAGTGAAGCACTATAGAGGAAGAAGAGAACAGGGTGCAGGACTGAAGTCCATGAGATACTCAAGGGAAAAGGAGAAGATCCAACAAAGTAGGATAGAGCAGGGAGGCAGGAGGAGAACCAGGAGAAAATAGTGTCCCAAAAACCTCGAGGGAAGAGAATACCAAGGTAAAGAGGGTAATTAATAGCATCAAAAGCTGCAGAGGTCAAGAAGCATGAAGACTGAGAAAGTTCGTTTGATTTGGTAATTAAGAGATGTTTAGTAACTTTTGAGGGAACATTTTTGTTTGAATGCACACAGAAACCAAACTATAGAGAGTAAGAGGAGAGGTATATTATATTATAGATGGTCTTCTTAAGCAGTTTTGCTACAAAATGGGGAATACATGTGGGATGATGGTAGTGGAGATGGATGGGTCAGGTAAGGAGATGATGAAATGTGTGAAGGTAGTAAAGAAAGTCATCTGACAGTGAGAGATTGAAATGAATAAGGGAGTAGGGATGAGGTGAATGGAGAATGTTAAACCAGGAGAAAGTAGGCTCACTCAGCCCTAGGGGAAAGACTACATGCTAGTACATTAGGAGAAAATGATCAATATTTACAGGGGCTCTAAATATGTCAAAAGGAATGAGAATGGAGAATATCTTTTATAAGTAGAGTAATAGTAAGTAATATTTTTATATAAGACTATTCTATATGCTTTGAAAGCAATATAAGTAGAATAATGAGGTCAGAAACCAGATTAAAATGGAGGTGATTACCAACATTTGGCTGCCTTTTGTGAAAGCTAAGTTGAAAGGGGGCCCTAGACGGCACCAGGATTCCTGGGTTTCCATTATCTGGATGCATAATTTCTGTTTTGGAGGGGTTTGAAAGGTCATGAAAATTAAAAAAGAAAATGTCTAGTCCTCTAGCTTGATGGCTGTGTGTAACCTGGAACTTCTTACTTTAGGACTCTCGTATAGGATACAAACCAGGAGAATTCAGTCATGATATGCATGCAAAGGCTTGTGGAATTAAGAAAAGAGCTCATTTCAAGTCAGAGAAGTCTCTGAAGGAATTTTCCTATAAAGATTGGTACAGGAAGGGGAAAAGACATTTATTAAGACCTACTATGTACCAAGCACTGTGCTAAGAACTTAAACATTTCTCATTTCAGTCTCGCAACTACCCTGTGACGTGGGTATTATTATGGTCCGTTTTGTAGTTAAGAAAACTGAGACAGAGTTTAAGCTACTTGCCCAGTATATGTCTGAGGCTGAATTTGAACTGTCTACATTTCTTCAGGCCCTGTTTTGTGCACTCTAGCGCCATCTAGCGACCTCCAGAGGTAAGCAGGGTGTAGTGACAAAAAGCAACGACTTTCAAGTTCAAAGTCCTGGGTTCAGGTCTCATTCTTTTGTCTGCCAGTAACTCTATGGCATCAGACCTATCATTAAACTTCAGTGCACTGGTTTCCTCATCTTTAAATTGAGGATATTATACTAGAGGATCGTTAAGGGCCTTCTGCAAAGGGCTGTGTTTGGAGTCAAAAGATGCTGCTTCAAGGCCCAGGTCTGCGACTGACTAATTGTGCAACCTTGGGCAAGTCTTGCCTGTATTTCCTCATTTGTAAAAAGAAAAATCTGAGTAGATGGCCTTCTAAGGTCTTTTCCAGCTCTGACTCTACAATTCTGTGATGCCGTGTGTACTCCAGGTTCTGCCAGCTAGCATGGAAATGGAAGATTTATTCTCTGGTCCTTAAAGAAATGAAGCGGTGAGAGAAAGGTAAATCCGATCAATACCTGAGGCCCCCGTGGTATAGACAGAAAACAGCAACTGAACTAGAGCTGAAGCAATCTCAGCTACCAAGACAGAGACAGATGGCCAGACTCAGGGGCCCAGGGCAGAAATGCAT
>CM053595.1:270787224-270804258 GCA_028646575.1 Pseudocheirus occidentalis | reverse complement strand
CAATCAATTCACAATACAATAATCAAACTTCCACTAATGGGGCAACCATTAACTTAATCAGTCACTAGTCTAGATTCACAATTACTAACTATCATTAATCACTAGTACAGTCATTAGAAAACCACACAAACCGTCTACCCCTTGGTGTCCAGCAAACCTCAGTTTCATTCAAGGGGAGGCCTTTTCTTCATCTTGACTCTGGGTGGTCTCTATGATTCCTGCATCCCCTTCCATGGTCCCAGCTCCCTTCTGAATCCACCAAGCAGTTGCCTGGATTCAGAAGTAGACAGCTGCCAGGTTCTCATCCAGTCCTCAGAGGTAGACAGTTCCCAGGTCCTTGTGCAATCCTCAGGGAAGTCCCTGGTATACCCTGAAGTTCATAGGGTCCAGCACATATCAGACCCTTCACCACTTTCTTGTTTGGAACTCAAGGATCAACCACAGCATGAACTAAGTCTTATCCTGGTCATGCTTCTTCAGTCCTCCAGCAGTTCACCTGGCCCTAGGAGCCAGAAGAAATATCAGCTTTCTGGGTGGCCTTTACCAGATTCTAGTCTCAGGAAAACTCTATCTCAGTTCTCAGTCAGCTCTCAGATGCTGGGAAAAAAGCTCTCTCTCTCTCTCTCTCTCTCTCTCTGTCTCTCTCTGTCTCTCTCTCTGTCTCTGTCTCTCTCTCTGTCTCTGTCTCTCTCTCCAGAAAACTCCAACTTACTTCTTCAGTCTAGTAGCCCAGCTCCCAGATGCTGAGACAATCCTGCTTCCTCCAACAGGAAAATTCCAATTCTGTCTCTGAAATTCTTCTTTATATACACACACTGGCCTCCTGTCTCAGCCATTCCCCTTCTTCCATGTCGACAGGGCAGTTCACGCCCTCTCAACAGTGGGACAGGGCTCACACCTTCCATACTTAGCCCTAAATTACTAAGTGCTAAGTGTCTGCTAAACTGATTGCTGTTACACATGTTTACAATGATTTTTAAAATTCATATAGCACTGTGTGGTTACTAAGAACTCTTAGCTTCACAATTGCCTGGCTGGAAAAAGTAGCAGGAATATTAGCATCACTGGACCTCTCATATGGAAATAATGACTTACTCAGGGTATCAAATCTTTTCAGTTGAAGAGCTGGGATTGAAGATAGATCATACTGATAACCATAACACCATACTACTCTCCTCAATAAGCTCCACTGGCTCCTTATTGCCTCCATGATCTTAAGGCATTTATAGCTCATTGAAACCTAGCATAGTCTAATCTTTCCAGGCTTATTACTCATTACTCCTATTCACATAGTCCATGATCTCCACATACTTGTCTTCTTGCTGTCCTAGTACAATGATGCTCTGTCTCCCATCTCTATGTCTTTCTGATAGACTTCTTCCTCACTTTTGGCTCTTATAATTGCCTCTGGAATTTTGGCACTCAAGGGAATTCATTGGAGGGGGAAGGAGGGAGCTGGAGTCCTTATGACATTGACCATAACATATGAAGGCTAAATAAACTAAAAGAGTAACAATGTTTTCAGCATCTTCTTAATGTCATAATATTAGGAAGGCTCAAGTCATCATATGACTCTGAGTCACACAATGACAGAATAACAGAATTGGAAGAACCTCAATGATCATCTGGTACAACCAGTACCTGAACAAAAGTCTTCTCAACAGCATCTCATTTCCTTCAAAACTACTCAAGTGCCACACTTAAAAGAGGCCTTTTGTGAACACCCTGTACCCAGAAATGGAATTGAATTTACTTTGCCTCATATTTAATATATATGCATATGTATTATAATACACACAAAATACACATAGATAAAAATACATGTATACACATACATAATGTTCTTTCTCCAATGGAATGCAACCTCCTTGAGAGGACAGATATAGAAACAAAATCATTCCCTTCCTCTCCCCACCTCTGCCCTCCTCTCTCCTTTCTCCTCTCCTCTCCCCTCCTTTCTCCTTTCTCCTCTCATCTCCTCTTGTCTCCTCTCGTCTCCTCTCTTCTCCTCTCCTCTCCTCCCCTCCTCTCCCTTCCCTTCCCTTCTTCTCCTCTCCTGCCTTCTCCTTTCCAGCAACTAGTTCAGTGTCTAACATATGATAGGTACTTAATAAATTTTACTTGTTGATTAATAAAATACAGATGTCCAAGAATTATGCCTGCTTCATAAGACCAGGAGCTAGGCATGGTTTTTATATTTTTAAATAAAGTTTTATTTTATTAAAATGTAAAAAAAAATCATTCTCAGCTTGTTGAGCCTTATAACAACAGTTAGAGAGGAGGCTTGGCTCTCTGAGTGCATTTGCAAATCTCTGACATAGTGGATAGGGCATCTGAATTTCTCATCAGTGGTCCTGAATTCAAATCTCAATTCTACCACTCATTGTAAGACTTAGAAAAGCCATTTCACTTTTTAGGACCCTAATTTATTTATCTATAAAACGAGGGATTTAGATACCATGACATCCAGGTTCTCTTTCAAATCTTATGTTCTATGATTCTTTTTGCCTCCCAGTCCATTTATCTTTTCATCAAATCATGCACTATGACTATAAGTCATAAGTCTGATGATCCCCATCCCATCATCTGATCTGTCTATGCCTGGACAACAATGAGATAAATAAATCCCAGGACCACTCACTAAAGCCCTTATTCTTAGTGGTTATTAATATATCAAGGAAATTGAAGAGTCCTGATCTATGTCCAAAGAGGGGGGAAAAAAGAAGAAAAAACTGAACCAAAACAACATGCTCTCCAGCGCCAAGGGAAAACTCCTTTAGAGAGCTTTAAGAAAGGACACTTTGAATGACAGGGAGGAAAGATCAGACAAGGATATCTCCATTAAGCACAAGGGGACACAGACAGTGGACAGTGAACTCCAGGGTGTTTTCCTGACTTGAGAGGCTGTTTGGCCCCTCACTCTGCCCTCCCTTTACTTCCCTTTTTAGAGATGACTTTTTGCTTTTCTGTCAAGTATTTAGAATTTCCAAGGTGGAGAGGATTGTAGAGATCATTTAGCCCATTCATTCAATCAATCCACAAACTTTTCAAAGGCCCCTACTTTGAGTCATATTCTAGTCTATGTTCTGGGGAAAAATACAAAGGTGAAATGGTCCCTGCTCTAAAGAAGCTTTATTCTATTGGAGGAGCAAACATGTCCATACACAGGAATATACATTTGCAAAATTAATATGAAATATTTTGGGGAGTGGGGAATAGGAGGCATTGATAGTTGGGGGAAGCAGGAAAGCTTTGCATAGAAGGTGTCTACAAGGAAATGAGGGATCCTAAGAGGTAAAAAAAAGTGAAGGACAAATGCATTCAATGCATAAAGAACAGTAGTTCAAAGGCAAAGACATGATAAATAAAGGGTCTTGCAAAGGGAAAAGTTTGACTGGACTATAGAATAGGCTAAGATGAATTATATGTAATAAAACTGGACAAGTTAAGTTTGGAGCATCTTCTGAACCAACTGAAATAATATAAAGAGGAGATTATATTTGAGCTTGAACCCAATTTTATAAAGAGTCAAACAGGGGGAATGATTAGTCTGTTTCAGTCTTCTCATCTGTAAAATGGGTATGATAACAGAGCCTACCTCTCAGTGTTATGGTGAATATCAAATGAGACTTTGTTGATTGAAGAATAATATGGTTTTCATTCATTTGATTATGGCATTCAATTTTTTGAAATTTGAATTCCCAGTTCTCTCCTTCCCTCCCACTTCTCTCCCACCCATTGACAAGGTAAGCAATGTAATATCAGTTATATGTATGAATTCATGTGAAATGTCTTTCCATATTAGCCATGTTGCAAAATGAATAAATAAAGAAAAAGAAAACAGGAAACACAAAGAAAGTGGGAAAAACATATGCTTCATTCTGTCTCTGGAGGTTGATAGCATTTTTCATCATTAAGTCCTTTGGAATTGTTTTGGATCATTATATTGCCAAGTCTTTCACATTTGATCATCATTACAATATTGCTGTCATTTGTTTACAATGGCCTCCTGATCCTACTCTCCTTGCTTCACTTCACATCATTTCATTAAAGTCTTCCCAGGTTTTTCTGAGACCATCATGCTCATTTCTTGATTGAAGAATAATTTGAAAACAAAGCATCTATGCTATCCATATAATCCATATCCATATCCATATCCACATTCAACCATCTTGTTAAGGTCTGGGGAGATATTAGTCTTTTCCCCTAAGCCCAACAAAATTAAGAGGAGCTTGTGGAGATTCTGAAACCTAGTGTCCCTTTTGTAAATGACAAAGAGAAGTTGCATTCCTTTAGCCTTCCTTCACCAAGAAGGAAGTAGCATGTGGAGGTCTGGATTTAGAAGAACTGAGTTCTCTGCTATCTCCTCTACCTCTCATATTACCCCCTAAAAGAAAAAAAATCCCTTGATGATGATTTTCTAACCATAGGATTAGAAACTTTAGAGAAGAATTTGGCACATATCAGAAACTCACCTTCATTAATTTTCATGGGATTCTTCTCTACATTGAGATAAAAGAACTCAAAAAATAGAGCAAACAATAGTCAAAGCCAGGGCAGATGTATTCTTGATTTCTTTTCATATACCATTCAAGTAAACTGAGGGCAGGAGAACTGTCTCTAACATGTTCTAGCTCTTAGATTATGTTATAAGGTTCCTTTTAGTTATGATAACATATATTTCTCTACCCTTGAAATTACAGAGCTTGACACAGAAGAGAAAGATGATAGTTTGGAAATGGCAAGAAAAGAGGAAGAGGGAGAGTTGAACACACTATGTTTTAATATTGCTATGTTCTAGCTCCACCTTTCAATCTCCAGTGTTCTATATTCTAATATTGCCACAAGGTCTGAATTTTTGTTCTTTGTTCTGATCTTCCTTGAATTCCTTCTTCATTCTAGGGTCATATGAAGAGATGGTTCTTCTTGCTAAAGCTAGAGATGGCCCTTTTTGCTAAAGTTGTCTTCTTCTTGTACCCTTGTTCCCATTCCCCCTCCCATGCTCTCTAACCAATTATGCTTACTATCATTACCTTAGGTCCTTGCATTGCTGAGAATAGCTGAGTCTATCAAGGTCAGTCATTGCACAATGTGGCTATTACTGGTTCTGCTCTTTCCACTCAGTATCAGTTCATATGAGTCTTTCCAAGTTTTTCTGAAGTTTGCTGCTCATTTTTTCTTATAGCACAATAGTATTCCATTACATTCATATACTACAACTTGTTAAGTCATTCCTTAATTGATTGCCATTTGCTCAATTTCCATTTTTTTGCCAGAACAAAATGAGCTGTTATAGATATTTTTATATCTGTCTTTTTCCCATTTGTATGATCTCTTTGGTATACAGCAGAAGTGATTATTGCTGGATATGCACAATTTTATAGCCCTTTGGGCATAGTTCCAAATTGCTCTATGGAATTGTTTAATCAGTTCACAACTCCACCAACAACTCCATTAATTTTGCCACATCTTCTTCAACATTTATAGTATTCATGTTTTGTTGTTAGCCAATCTGATAGGTGTGATGTGTTACCTCAGAATTTTTATTTGCATTTCTCTAAGCAATAGTGATTTAGAGCATTTTCCCCAATGACTATAGTTTTCATTTCTTCCTCTGAAAACTGTTCCTATCCTTGAACCATTTCTTAATCATGGAATGGCTTTTATTCTTATAAATTTGATTCAGTTCTCTATTTATTTTAGAAACTAGGCCTTTACTACAGACACTGGGTATAAAAATTGCCTCCCTGCTTTCTATTTCCCTTCTAATCTTGGTTACGTTGCCTTTGTGCAATAACTTGTCAACTTAATGTAATCAAAATCATCCATTTTGCATTTCATAATGTTCTCTATCTCTTGTTTTGTCATACATTCTTCCTTTCTCCATAGATCTGACGTGTAAAATATTCCTTGCTCTCCTTGTTTGCTTATAGTATCAGTCTTTATATGTAAACCATTGACCCATTTTGACTTTATCTTGGAATAGGGTGTATAATGTTGGTCCATGCCTAGTTTCTGTCATAATTTTTTCCAGCAGGTTTTGTTAAACACTGAGTTCTTATCCCAGAAGCTAGGGTCTTTATATTTATCACATAGTAGATTAATATAGTCATTGACTATTGTGTCATGTGTACCTAACCTATTCCACTGATAAACCCCTCTATTTCTTAGCCGGTAACAAATACTTTTGATGATTGGTGCTTTATTGTATAATATAAGATCTGGTAGACTAGACCACCTTCCCTTGCATTTATTTTAATCATGATATTCTGGACTCTTTGCCCTTCTAGATGAATTTTGTTATTGTTTTTTTCTAGATTTATAAAATAATTTTTGGTGCTTTGATTGGTATGACACTGAATAAGTAATAATTTAGGTAGAATTGTCATTTTTATTATATTAGCTTGATCTACCCATTAACAACTGATACTTTTCCAATTGTTTAGTTCTGACTTTGTGTGAAAAGTGTTTTGTAATTGTGTTCATATAGTTCCTGGATTTGTTTTGGCAGGTATACTCCCAAATATTTTGTAATGTCTACAGTAATTTTAGTTAGAATATCTCTTTCTATCTCTTGTTGTCGGGCTTTGTTAATAACATAGAAATGCCTATCATTTATATGGGTTTATTTTATATCCTGACACTTTGCTAATTTTCTTTATTATTTCAAGTAATTTTTTACTTGATTCTCTAGGATTCGCTAAGCATACTATCATATTATCTGCCAAGAGTGATTTTTTCTCTTTTGCTTATTATAATTCCTTCAATTTATTTTTCTTCTTTTAGTACTAAAGTGGACATTTCTAGTACAATATTGAATAACAGTGGTGATAATGGGCATTCTTGTTTCACCCCCAAACTTAGTAGAAATGCTTCTAGCTTATCTTCATTACACATAATGCTTGCTAATGGTTTATGATAGATGCTACCTATCATTTTAAGGAAGATTCCATTTATTCTTATGCTCACTAGTGTTTTTATTAATGATAGGTGTTGTATTTTGTCAAATGCTTTTTCTGCATCTATTGAGATAATAATAACATTTCTGTTGGTTTTGTGTTGATATGGTCAATTATGCTGATAGTTTTCCTAATGTTGAACTAGTCTTACATTCCTAGTATAAATCCCACGAGATTATAACACATTATTCTGGAGAAAAGTTGCAGTAATCTCTTTACTAATATTTTATTTAAAATTTTTGCAACTATATTCATTATTCTCTGTTTTGGCTCTTCCCAGTTTAGGTATCAGCACCATATTTGTATCATAAAAAGAATTTGGTAGGATTCCCCAATGGTCTCTTAGTCAACAACCCTAATAGCCAAATATAAAGAAAATAGACTTTTCTCAATCCTCATGGGAGTTTTTTAAAAAATGTTTCTCCAGCACTGATTGTCTTTTTCTCCTACATATTCCACCTCTCTAGTCTTTTTGACATCATTCTTTTCTACATCTCCTCCTATCCATATGACTACTCCTTCTCAGTCTCTGTTGTCATGCCTGCCAATCATGGTAGTCCCAACTCTAGTCTCTATCTTAGTCCCTTTTGTCTTTTCCCTTTATAGAATCTCATTAGTTCCTGTGAGTTCAATCATCAACTCTATGCAAATACTTCTCTGACATCCAGACTTAGACTCTGCTAGGCTCTAGTTGTGTGTCACCAAATGCCATTTAGACATTTTGAACTGGATATCTCACAGGCATGTCAAATATAGCATATATTAAACAGAACTCATTATTTTCCCCCTTCCCCAAACCCTCCTTTCTTCACAACTTTTCTGTTTCTCTTTAGGGCCCTGCCATCCACCTAGTTATTCAGGTTCATAACCTCAATGTCATCCTCAGACCCTCATTTTCTGTGTTCAATCTGCTGCCAAATCTTGTCATTGTTACCTTCACATCTTTTATAACATACATTCCTCTCCATTGACATAACCACACTAGTCCAGGTTTTCATCCTTTCTTACCTAGATTATTGCCATAATTTTCTAACCCGTCTCTCTGTCTAAATATCTTTACTCCAATCCATCCTCCACTTAGATTCCCAGTGATTTTCTTAGAGTTTAGATCTGACTATATAAGCCATCATCCATAAACTGTAGTGTCTCCCTACTATCTTCAGGATCAAATATCATCTTATTTGTTTGACAGTTAAAACTCTTCACAAATTAGTTCTTTCCTGGTCTTTTTATATTTTACTCCCTCCAATATACCCAATGTATATGAACTACTTGTGCTAAATCTGTTGTGGTAGAGTCTGATCATCCACAGTTGAACATACCATACCCTGATGCCAACATAGTGATGTTAGTTCTCTTTGAGAATGAAAGACAACAACCAACCAGACTCAACTATCTACCTCCACTGGTCTCAGTCAGGATGCTCCATGATATCTTCTCAATATGATCAATTAATTAACACGCCTGAAAAACCTATTTATTACCTAGAACACTGGGCTGGAGTCAGGAAGACCTAAGTTGAAATCTGGCTTCAGACACAAAATGTGTGACCCTGAGCAAGTCACTTAACCTTGATTGCCTCCAAAGGAAAAAAAAGGAGCTATAATATGCCATGCATGCCTTTGTTCTGCTGATGGCTACTCCCTACCTCCCATTTCTGCAATGTGGAGAAGATTAGAAGCAAACTTTAGTTTCCTTTGCTTACTTCAAAACTCAGCTCAAATCCAGCCTCATGCAGAATGTCTGCCCCATCCCTCAGCTATGCTGATGTTATTTTCTATTTATTGTGCATATATCTTGTCTGTACCTATTGCTATTCATGCCTGTCTCATTCTTTAGACTGTGAGTTCCTTGAAACAAAAGACTGGTTTTTACTTTATATTTCCAGAGATTAGCACAGTAATTTTCACATAGGAAGCACCTAAATAATTATTGACTAATTAACTGTTTGAGTATGTTCTAAGGCAGTGGTTCTCAACTTGTGGGTTGCAACCTCTTTGGGGGTCAAATGGGGTCACCTAAGACCATCAGAAAACACATAATTCTGATGGTCTTAGGAACTGAGACACCGCTCCTCTATCTGTCTCCAGGCGTGTCTGCCCACATGCAGATATGCCCACATATGCCCATATTAAAGGGTTGCAGCATTAGGAAGGTTGAGAACCACTGTTCTAAAGTATCCTCCATTTCTAATATCCTACAATCTTGTAAATATCTCTGTATAATCATATCATTATCATCATCATTTAAGCATATATAATGATCTAATAATGATAATCTGTTCTACCTAATAACAATAGGATCAACTTACATTTAAAATTAGTGTTTGCAAATATTTTCCTCATGATACTGTGTCATGACATCTACAGGATGTCCCTAAATTCTGGACACATAGGAAATTTCAATAACTATGCATATTTTCGAGAAATGAAATGAATGAAATTTTCAGCAACATTTCATTTAATTAGCATAAATTTTAGCCATGACAATTTCATATGGAATAAAAGCTTTCATTAGCTATTGGGGACTATTTTAATATTAATGAGATTAATTTAATTAATTAATGAGATTTCTTATGTGTCTTTTATGTCTTCCTATGAGATCTCATTTATGCTAATTAAATAAAATGTTGAAATTTTCATTCATTTCGTTTCTTGAAAGCATGTATAGTTAATGACATTTCTTAAGTGTCCAGATTTTAGGGGCGCCCTGTACATTATAATCAGTTTTCTATAGATGAGAATACTGAGACTCAGAGTGTTGCCCACAGCCATCAGCTAATCAGTGATGGAGTAATGATTGGAATCCAGTTGAGTCTTTTGCCTCTAATTCTGTAACTCTTTCCACTAATTCATATTCTCTCCTAAGTTATATGGAATGTAGTAAAGACATTGTTCTAACTTTAAAAAGGCCTTCTTCGCTTAACAATTCCCATCTTAAGCCATATTGTTTATCACTTAAAATGCATTGGCTATGATAGGTAATGTTTCTGTCTGATTATGAACCATTCAAAAATTATTTTCTCTCCAATTTTCATCTTTTCTTGCAATAGCTTATAACAAAAAATCTGAAATGAAGGAAAAAATTCTAGATTCTTTTTTCATTACGCTTTGTGCATTATTCTCCTTTTGCAGAGAAATTGTGTCTGAAGATTTTATTGGGTTTTCAGGTTCTATAAGAGGGGTGGTGATTGCTAGCATTATGTGGGGAAATAGTCTTGGATGGGATTGTGACATCTCTTCTATCCTTGGTGTAAGGAAGATTCAGAATCTTCCAACCCAGTTGTTAGCTAGAAGCCTTGCAGGAGACAACCCTTCTTCTGGGAGCTTTCTTTGCAGAAGGATGCTTAGCCTGCAGGAGTGATGGACTTTCAATAATCACCAGAAGAGGATGCTTCTTCCTCTAAGGTTCAGATAAAAATATCAGGGCAGAGCCTTGGTATTGGCTTCTCTCCTCTAGCTTTCATCTATTTCTCAGGAACTCTCAGGGGTTCTTCTATTACACTGATTTCTATACAATTACATCCTATTGTGTACTATATTCCTACTACATACTTCCATTACATTGATTCTCTGCCCCCCCTACCCTATCTTCCCATTCCTAACCTCCACTGGCTTCTCAGACCTCACTAGAGTCCAGAACATTAAGGGATTGAGGTGGATAGGAATCAAGCCTAGTGAACAGATGACTAACAAATGAATGCACCCTCTTTCACCTCAATTTTAGTAAAAGAAAGGACTGAATTGTAGTAGCAAAAATACTGCATATGGAGTCAGGTTTTTTTGGACTGACGACCTGGTTTCAATCATACCAATTATCTATATGACCCTGGGCAAGTAATTTGCTTCTCTATCTCCATTTCCTTACCTATAAATTGCGAGTGTTACAGCAGAGTAGATGACAGAGTCCGTTCAATTTCTAATTCCAATTAACTATGATTCTAAATAACTTTATCATGTATGATATATTTTACATAATTTATCTGATCTCATCCTAGTAACACACTGAGGAAGACTTGACAGGTATTCATAGAACCATAGGAATTAGATCAAGCATTTTTAAAAGACCTTCATCTACTAAACATATCTAATTTTGCAGGTAAAAAAAACCTGAGGACCAGTGAAATTGAAAGATTTGTGTAGAGTTGAAACTTCTGGAAGAACTGGAATTCAAACCCAGTAGTCTTGACTCCAAACCCATTGTCTTCTCTATCATCACAGATGCTTCCTAAATTCAGCAGTTTTTCCCTAGCATCATGCTGCTTATAAGTGCTGCCTACATCTATATATAGGACATAAATACTACATATGTACATATATACATATATATATATAAGTAGGTTGTGAGAGTTATTATTATAATTACTTAACATATATACTTTCACATTAATTTTAAATTTTTAAATGTCTACTCCAGATATTAATTAAGACTGGTTTTTAGAACTTGAAAGTCCCATTGGAATTGCTGCTCTGACCTCCAGTTCTGAACAAACTTTTAAAATTTAGATTTCCTCAGACCCTGCAATTTAAATATTGAGAATCTCTGAGCTTAAGAGCTCAGTGGAACCTTAGAATGTAACAGCTTCGAAAGTAGAATTTTAGAAGTGGCAGAGATATAAAACAAAGGATTTCAGAGAGGGAATGGTGCTTGATGATTAGCTTAGTATGTCATATTTCTAATCATCTAAATCCAATCTTTCTTTGTACTGGGAAGAGCTTGAAAGGATCTTTCTAAGGTGACCCAACTTATAAGTAAAAGAATTGACATAGGATAAAATGAAATTGAGATGAGAAAGGTTGAGATATACTGACTTACAAGGTTGGTACCCAAACTACCAGTAATAAAATGGTGAAGCAGTTACATTTTGTCATTTATAGACTATATCCCTCTTTTTACAGATGAGGAAACTGAAACTCTTTTATAGGAAGTGACTTCCCCAAGGTCTCACAACCAGTAAGTGGTAAAAGACTTGAACCAGGGATTCTGAATCTGAATCACCTGTCCTTTTCATTATGTCAGACTTCTTGTGGTTGAGTTTTAGTCATGTCTGACTCTTTGTGACCCCATTTGGGGTTTTCTTGGTAAAGATACTGAAGTGGTTTGGCATTTCCTTCTCCAACTCATTTTGCACTTGAGGAAACTGAGGCAAACAGGGTTAAGTGACTTGCCCAGGGTCATTCAGGTAGTAATTGTCTGGGGCCAGATTTGAAGTCAGGAAGATGAGTCTTCCTGACTCCAGGACTGCCACATTGTGCCATCTACCTGCACCATGCCCGACTATGTCTCATTAAGTAAAAGTGACAAAGATATTAGAGATAAAAAGGCAATTAAGAACAGAAAATCCTGACTCTAAAAAGTTAAGTGACTTGCCCATGGTCATTTAGTTAGTAATTGAGGGATGCAGGAATTGAATCCCATCTTTTGACTACAAGGCCAATGGTTCCCTTTCTATTTTATAATTTCTACCTACATAGAGAATTTACCATGTCTTTGAAATTTCCTTTGTCGAATTAGATCATTCTTAGCCTTAAGTATACGAAGAGAAGATGGCAGCCCGCATGATAAAATTTGTATGTCACTCTCCAAATGTCTACAATTACCCCCAAAAGACCTCTTCCCTTGTGTATCACTGGGCTTGGTGTTTTATCTTAAGCCATTTGGCTTAAGGCATTGAATTAATCACAGAGCCACAGCTAAATCCCTAGTTTTAGGCATTGTCATTTGTAATGAGCCTCTGTAAACTTGACTGCTTCTGCAGCAGGCTCAGCCTTTCATTGGGTTATACTTGAAACACTTTTGGCTTTGTAGAACTTGCTAGGGACGGTACTCCATTGACAAAGCTTTTGAGAACCAAGGGTCACATCAATGTCATACTGAGGGCATCAGAATGAGAGATATTGTGAACCAGAATGTCAAAATGACTAGTAGAGAGAGAGCAGCTTTTATTTGGGAAAACAAAATAAAACACAGCTCCTCCCTTTTTTTAAGAGTACCAATGACATCATGGCTGATGTCTTGACTTGCATGTGAATTGAATTTAAGTGAGGGAAAGTTGCACAAAGTCTTCAGTGGCATTTTCTCATCCTGAGTCATTAAAGTCCAATGCAGGAAAAAAAAATCAAGATGATCAGCAATGGCCCAGGAGGCACCCTCAATGCCTGCCCAAGCTCTAAGCACTCCACAGTGCCTCCTTCATGGCCACTGGAACAGAATGTTCTTATCTGTTATTCCACTGAGAAGTCTTTGCATGCTTGGGATAGATGTCTCCTTAGCTCACTGATGGTTTTTAGGCTTGTTGGTTACCTTAAACCAGGTTTAGCTCCTCTGGTGAGGTGGTTTACCAGACATAGGAGAGAGAGGAATGGTTTAACAGAAAGTCTGGGAACCATGGCAAAGAGCTGTTGGGTAGACAAGAATAGTTTAACGTAATAAAAAGTCAGATGAACTGATGTCTTCTTTGGTTGTATGAATTAAAATCCACTGCCCAGAACAAGGGAGGCAATATTTCCACTGTCCTCCACCCTGATCACAACATATGTAGAATATTGCATTCATTTCTGGTGACCATAATTTAGTACAGAAATTGTGTAATTGGAGCAAATACTAAGGAGGGTGAACAGGATGGTGATGAGACTGGATACCATGCCAAATGAAGAACAGCTGAAGGAACTGGGAATGTTTAGCCTGGATTAGAAGACTTAAAGGGAGATATAATAACTGCCTTCAAATATTTGAAGATCTGTAATGAGGAAAAGATATTAGATTTGCTCTGCTTGGCCCCAGAGGGCACTAGTAGAAGCAATAGGTAAAAGTACAGTAATACAGATTTCATGTCAATATGAGGAAAATCTGAATAATTAGAGGTTTCTGAAAGTGAGATGGACTGCCTTGGGAGGTAGTGCCTTCACTAGCTGTCTTCAAGAAAATGAAGAATGATTATTTGTAGAAATATCATTGAGATTTCTGCCAAGCTAAGAATTGGACTAGATGCCCCCTGAGGCCCTTCCAACTACGAGATTTTAACAGTCTCCCAGAGAAAGCCAGGGCCAGGGCTAGGAGTGGGAGGGTAATGTTCCTTGTAATAAAGCCCAACAAAGGGCACAGGACCAGTGGCCAGTTCCATCTTTTGTATCAATTCAACCAATCAACTGCATCAATTCAAATAATCAACACATATTTATTAAGCTCAACTATGTGCCAATCACTGGAATAAAAGTGCCAATTATCCCAATTTTCAAGTTCATATACTCTCCTATGAGTTAGATTCAGCCAGGGATAAAAACTTCCCATTCCCTTTTCCTAGAGAGTACTGTGCTATGAAAAGTCATTCCATGGTTGATGCTGTCACTGCTGCTGTCAGTCTGGCCACTCACATGAGGAAGAAATGAAAGTCAAGTTTATGAACAGCAATTTAGTCAAGTGGCTTGGAATTTGCCCATCAGCAACCCTCTTTGGCTCATCTATTACTCTTGAGCCACAGTGAAGCTTAGCATCTTTCCATGCAATTTCTGACCTGTAAATTGTGGAACACTTAAAGGAAAGGGGGCTATTGGGAGGGGGAAGGAAGGAAAGGACATGAATGACTTCATCCTTAGGGACTAAGTATGACCAAGTAGGTAAAGTTTTTAGAGTTACACAATAGTGGAGCTGAGGGGGACTTTGGAAAGTAAAATGTTAGAACAATGAATGTTAAATGCCAGAGCTGGAGAGAAACTTAGGATACAAAAAACCAAAACACTAAAACTTAGAATGCAGGTGAAAACTTACAGAGACCTTAGAACACAAGGAACACATGCAGGAAGTGATCTTTGATCATAGAATATTAAAAAAATAGAAAACAATGTCAGGACTGAAGGAGACTATTGGCTGTATCAGGTTAGAAGTGGAAAGAACCTTCAAACATAGAATAGGATGTCGAATGTTAGTTTGGGGAAAGTACCTTAAAGTTGATCTAACCCATATCTCTCATTTTGTCAAGGAGACCTTGAAAGGCTCATTGATCTGTCCAAGGTTACCAGGAATGTAAGTGGAAGAGTGGAGATGGGAACTTAGGTCTTTTGACTGCTGATTCAATATTCCATCAGCTCTTCTTCACCATCAATTAGTCACAATTAATGTTGTTGACTGATTAGCCAATACCTAAGCCACCTGAAACAAAATGGTGAAGCAGTTATGTTTTGTCTTTAGAGCCCTTTCAGGCCAAAACAGAATACAGACAGGCAAGAAAAATTTGAATGCCCTATTTATCAATATTTAAAAGAAAACCAAGCAGTGCCTCATGGAGATTTGTAGTTTCATGTAGAATACTCTCTCTCTCTCTCTCTCCCTCTCTTTCATGCGCACACACACACACACACACCTCTCCTCTCTCCTTCTTTATTTCTCTCTCATCTTTCTGTCTCTTTGTCTTTCTTTGTCTGCCTTTCACTCTCTTTCTCTCTCTCACCCTCTTACTCTTTTCTCTGTATCTGTGTCTCTCCTTTTCTTCTACTCTTTCTTCTTCTTCTCTTTTTTCTTCCTTCTCTCTGTCTCTCTTTTTCTCTCTCTGTCTGTGTCTGTGTCTCTCTTTCTCTCTCTCTCTCTCTCTCCCACCATGTACTTCCTCTTCCTTCCATGACCTAATGATCATTATACCTGAGTGTTTCTGATGGCATTCCTGGTAATTTCCCTTGATTGACTCTTCTAGTCCTGCAACAGAGGTATCTGTCTCAGTCCCAATGAGAAGGAGGATGGTAGGCTACCCTAGCTTGGAGGTGTCAGTCCTAGACCCATTGTGGGTGAGTTAAGGGGGTACCCTAGTTTGGAGGTACTTGTCCCAGTGCCATTGGTCTCATTGGGCTATACCTAGTACCTTTTGTGTCTATTCTTGCCACCTAAGGTCACCTTAGCCGGCTTTGGCTGCCACACCACTATTATCATGTGTACTCAAGTCTTCCCCACATCTAGGCTCCCAGGGGACTCATTCAGACAGCCTGGATATAGGAACTGAGTACAATTTAGGGTGGGGGCAGTTGATGGTTAGAAACTACTGATAGTAACCCATTCCATCCTCTCAAGGGAGAGATAGTTGGTCTTATACATTAGTAAAACATATAGATGCCTATACAAGGCAGTTGAGGATTTCCATGAAGGGCCCCTTTTCTTCAGTTTATGTCCTTGTATAAAGTGTCCTCTCCTGCCTCGAATCTGGGGAGGATGTCACTCTCTCAATGGTCTGCCTGGCATCATTAATCTCCTCAAAAATCTTCTTGGCCTTCTCATTTCCTAAAGCTCACTCTCCTCCTTCTGACATTTGAGACCCTCCACAATATTGTGCCAACCTATCAACCCAGCCATATCAGTTTTCACGTCTATAAAAATGAGAGGGCTGAACAGTCCCATTGTACTGTTTCTCCTGTTACAATGCTGGCCTGATTGTCATCCTCATACCCAATAAACTCCAGTGGCTTCCTATCACCTCCAGAATCAAAGAGAATATCCTCTGGCATTTAGAGTCCTTTATAACTAACTCTCCCCACCCCCAACAAATCTTTCCAGTCTTTTTATACCTTATACCCTCTCAGGTACTTTTCACACATCCTCAGTATCCTCTGCCCTGGTGTAATGGTAATCAGTTTGTTTGATATACTTAGGGTTAAGTATATCCTAATAACTTAGGGCTAAGTATGGAACTCTGTCCATTGGTAAAAAGGTGTGAATTCCCCCCCCCCCTGAAAAGGTGTGAATTCCCCTGTTGATGTGGAAGAATGCTATTGGCTGAGACACTCCCCTGTTCACTTGGGAGAAGGCCAGTGTTTATAAGCAGGAGAATTTTGGAAAAACAGACAGATTTTGGATTTGGCTCCTCAGTGGCTGACTGAAGACATGAACAGGGTGGGACTTTGTTTGTTGGTGGCCTGGTTGATCCTTGAGTTCCAGGCAAGAGAATTCCTGAAGGGTTTGAGGTGTGCTGAATCTGGTGAACTTCAGTGTGTGCTAGGGATTGCCTTAAGGACTGGACAAGGACCTGGGAGCTGTTCATCCTTGAGGACTGGATGAGAACTTGTAAGCTTTCAGCTCCTGAATCTAGGTGATT
>CM053595.1:270778121-270786724 GCA_028646575.1 Pseudocheirus occidentalis | reverse complement strand
ATAATTTTAAAAAATTAATTGCTCTTTAAATGTTTGATAGAATTCACTTGTGAATCCACTTTGTCCTGGTGTTTTTTTCTTAGTGAGTTGATTGAAGGCTTATTCAATTTCTTTTTCTATGATAGACTTATTTAATTATTCTATTTCCTTATATGTAACTCTAGGAAATTTATATTTTTGTAAGTATCCATTTCACTTAGATTGTTAGATTTATAAGAATATAATTAGGGAAAATAGCTCCTAATATTTGCTTTAATTTTATCTTTATTGGTGTTGAATTTACCCTTTTCATTTTTGATACTGGTAATTTGGTTTTCTTCTTTCTATATCTGAATCAATTTAACCAATGGTTTGTCTACTTTACTTTTTTAAAAAATAAAATGAGATCCTAGTTTTGTTTCTTGGTTCATTTTTCTTTTTACTTTCAATTTTATTAATCTATGCTTTGATTTTCAGAATTTCCTTTTTGGTGTTTATTTGGGGAGTCTTAATTTGTTATTTTTCTAGTTTTTTTTAGGTGCATGCTCATTTTTTTTGACCTGCTCCTTCTCTTTTTTATTGATGTATGTGCTTAGTGATATAAATTATCCCCTAAGTACTGCTCTGGCTTCCTCTCAAAAATTTTAGAATATTGTCTCATTATTTTCATTTTCTTTAATGAAATTATTGATTGATTTTTTATGACTTGTTCTTTGACTTACTAGTTCTTCAAGAATAAATTATTTAGTTTCCAACTAATTTTTAATCTATGCTTTCCTAGTCCTTTATTGAATGAAATATTTAATACTTGAATACATTTAATATTTCTGCTTTCCACATTTGGCAGTGAGGTTTTTATACCCTAATATACAGTTGATTTTTGTGAAAGTGCCATATACAATGGAGGAAAAGGTATGTTTCTTTTTATCACCATTCAGTTTTCTCTAGAGATCCATCACATCTAACTTTTCTAAGATTTTTTATTAATCTCTTTCACTTCTTTCTTATGTATTTTATGGTTAGATTTATCTAGCTCTGAGAGGGGAAAGTTGAAGTTTCTCTTTACTGTAGTTTTACTGTCAATCGTCTTCTATAATTTGTCTAACTTTTACTTTAAGAATTTGGATACTATGCACCTTTGCTTTCTGGAATATCATATTCCAGACTTTCTCATACTTTACATTGGAAGCTCTTTAATCTTGTGTGATTTTAACTGTGGCTCCATGATATTTGAATGGTTTCTTTTGAGCTGTTGAAGTATTTTCTCTTTGATCTGAGAGTACTGTAATTTGACTATAGTATTTCTGGGAATTTTCACTTTGGGATCTCTTTCAGGTGGAGAACAGTAGTCTTTCAATTACTATTTACCCTCTTTTTTGAGGATATTATGGCAGCTTTCTTTGATAATTTCTTGAAATATGATGTGTAGGCTATTTCTTTGATCATGGTCTTCAGATAGTCCAATAATTTTAAAAATATCTCTTCTTGGTCTGTTTTCTATGTCTGTTTGTCTGATGATATGATTCATATTTTCTTCCCTTTTTTCATTTATTTTCCATTGTCTTATTTCTTGGTCTCTCATGGCATTCTTAGCTTCCACTTGCCCAATTCTAATTATTAAGAAATTAGTTTCTTTGTTGAGATTTTGTATGGCTTCTTTTTTTCTTTAGGCAGATTTTGTTCTTTAAGGCATTGTTTTCTTTAGTATTTTTTATGCCTCTTTTATGGAACTGTTCATTGTCTTGTAATAATTTTCTTTCTTGGATTAATGAAAAGAAATGCTAGGGAAGGTGTCCCAGCCATACCAGTTCTTAAATTGTATTATAAACCAGCAATCAACAAAACCATTTGGCAAAGCCTAAGACATAGAGGGGCAGATCAATGGAATGGGGCAGGCACACAAGACACAGTAGTCAATGATTATATCAGTCTACTGTTGGATAAACCCAAAGACTCTAGCTTCTGGAATAAGAACTCACTGTTTGAGAAAAAAACTGCTGGGAAAACTGGAAAATAGTATGGCAAAAACTAGGAGTAGACCAACATCTGACACCGTATATCAAAATAAAGCCCAAATGGATACCTGATTTAGATATAAAGGCTAATGCTATAAACACATTATGGGAACAAGGAATAGTTTATCTGTCAGATTTTTGGATAATGGAGGAATTTATGACCAAATACTATATAGAGAACATTATGAAATGCAAAATGGATCATTTTGATTACATTTAATTGAAAACATTTGCATACAAAACCTAGATTAAGAGGGAAGCAGAAAACTGGGAAAGAATTTTTACAACTAGAGTCTCTCATGAAGGTCTCATTTCTAAAATGTACAGAGAACTGAGTCAAATTTCAAGGATACAAGTCATTCCCAATTCATAAATGGTCAAAGTATATGAATAGATAGTTTTCAGAGCAAGAAATTAAAGCTATCTATAGTTATGTGAAAAAATGCCCCAAATCACTATTGATCAGAGAAATGCAAATCAAAACAACTCTTAGGTACCACATCTCACCTGTCAGGCTGGCTAACATGACAAAACAGGAAAATGATAAACTTTGGAGAAGCTGTGGAAATGCTGGAACACTAATTTATTGTTGGTGGAGCTGTGAGCTGATTCAATGATTCTGGAGAGTAATTTGGAAGTATGCCTAAAGGCTATAAAATGTGTATATCCTTTGACCCAGCAATACCTCCTCTAGGGCTGTATCCCAGGAGATCATACAAATGGGAAAAGGACCCATATGTGCAAAATATATTTATAGCAAGTCTCTTTGTGGTGGCCAAGAACTAGAACTGAGGGGATGCCCATCAACTGGGAAATGACTGAACAAATTGTGGTATATGAATGTAAAAGAATACTATTGTATTATAAGAACGATGAACAGGCAGACTTCAAAAAAGCCTGGAAAGATTTATATGAACAGATGATAAGTGAAGTGAGCAGAACCAGGAGAACATTGTACACAGTAATAGCCAATTGCAATGACTGATTGTGATGGACTTAGCCCTTCTCAACAATTCAAGGACCTAAAACAATTCCAAAGGACTCATGATGTTAAATTTCATTCATGTCTGGAGAAAGAACTATGGAATCTGAATGCAGAGTAAAGCAGACTGTGTCCTTCCTTCCTTCCTTCCTTCCTTCCTTCCTTCCTTCCTTCCTTCCTTCCTTCCTTCCTTCCTTGCTTCCATCATTTTTCTATCTTTCTTGTTTTGTGTCTTCTTTATCATGGTTTCTCCCATTCATTATAATTATTCTATGCAACATGACTAATGTGAAAATATGTTTAATAGGAATGTATATATACAGCCTATATCAGATTGCAGGCTGTCTTGTGGAGGGAGGAAAGGGGGAGGAATTGAAAACTTATGGAAGTAAATGTTGAAAACTATAATTTCCTTCTTTTGTTCATTTCTCTTTACTCATTTTAAAAATTCTATCACTCTTGTATGATTCTGAAAATAACTTTTTAGATCTTCCAGAATTCTTGTTGGACCTCTGGCCATTTTTTTGAGACTTTGCTTGTGACTATTTTGACTTCATTATCTTCTGTATTTACATCTAGATCTTTCCTTTCACTATAATAGCTTTTAATGGTCAGGTTCATTTTTTTTCCAGTATTTTTTGATGAAGTTGAGTTCTGTTCCCAGTGCAGTTGGGGGAGGAGCACTGTTTCACAGAAAATGATTTATTTATTTATTGATTAATTAATTAATTAGAACCACTATTTTCAGAGTTAGTTCTGGGAACTTGGAAGTTTTTTGGTACTTCCAGGGTGATCATGGGAGAGATGTGGTCATAGCTTCCTGGTCTATACCATGTTCTTTACCTAACAAGATTCGCTGATCCCTTAGGATTGCAACCAATACTTCTTCTCAGGGCCTCTGCTCCCTTGGGACCATAAATGACATTGTTTCTAAGAGTCCCTGATCCCAGAAATGATACTACTCTTCAGGGCTCCCATTCCCTCTGGAATGAAAATGCTCCTCTCTACTATGTTTAAAGAACTATGACCCAGAAATGTTTATAGGCAATGATTGGCCAAAGATCACCTGGTCTCATGTCTAGTACTTTCATAGGGGTTCCCTGTCATCTTTCTGACTAATTGCTAGGTCCCCTTACTGTCTCTATCTTGAGAGCTACTGGAGCTGCTGCTGCTTCTGTCACCACCCCCAGTCCCATCAGTGGTATTTCATCCACTTGGGCTCTGAGCCAGCCTCCACTGTCATGTCATACATCTTTCTTTCCAAACTCCCAAAATTGTCCAGGTCTGGAGCAATGTCTCACTCTGACCTTCTGTTGGCTCTTCTCCTCTAGAATTTGATTTGAAGCATTAGCTAAAAGTTGTTTGGAGGGGAATGTTGAGACATGTCTCTGTCCTCTCTCTCTCTCTCTCTCTCTCTCTCTCTCTCTCTCTCTCTCTCTCTGTCCCCCTTTTTCCCCCCTCTCTCTGTCTCTCTCTGTCTCTCCTCCCCCCTCTTTCTCTTTCTCTCTCTCCCTTCTCTCCCTCCCCCCTCTCTCCTCTCTCTCTCCCCTCTTTCCCCCAAAGAGGATTTCCTTCCTATAAATATTTTCTGCGATTTTTACACTGCCTCTGAAAACCTGGAAGTGTAGTAGGAATTGCTGCTGTTGTTATAATTATTGTTATTATCATCAGCCTTATTACTTATCTTGACCTATGATTTCCTCCATGTAGTGAACTGCCATTGAGAGTATACTCTGTCCACTGGCACACAACATGAACTGCATTACAATTCACAGTCTTAGGAAATTTCCATGGAATTGAGTGGATATGACATACCTAGGATCACTCCTCCAATGTGTGCAAAGAGTGAAACTTGAACCCAGATCTTCCAGATTCTGAGGTTGATTTATTGTCTACTATGACAAAAGCTATTATTATTTTTGTCAATTTCCAAGTATCTTTATCAATGAGGGGGAAACCATTGTCCAGATAACCCAAAACTAAGTAAATGATTCCCTTTATTCATAGTTTCATTCATTTATTAATTCATTCATTCAACAAAATATAGTGCACAGTGCTCATTTCAATCTTAATGCAGGGGGAACTTCTTTTTTCCTACTCCTCATGGAAGATATTACAAGTATAAGTCTCCTTTTTTAGAGCTATTTTGTGAGACAGCCAGGGGTGGGGTGTTTTAACAGATGTTAAACTGTATTTTTGAAAAAAATATACACAGGATTCACCTTTAAATTTAATCTTCATCATTAACATTTTCTTCATCACTAAGTCTAGACAATCAATAAAACCAAATAAATCTTTTAATCTTATATGGGCCCCTTGTCAGAATGATGTTTTTAAATGCATAGAATGGAATACATAAGATTCAAGAGGGAACTAATTGTATTGAAATACAAACACACACATGTATTTTTTAAAATTTCATGAACACCATTTTAAGGATCCCTTGATTAGAGGGACAGTTAGAGTAATTTCCTAGCACAAAAGTTATCAAGGGGTGCCTTTTCTGAGTTTCAACGTCAAGTGCAAAGTACTGACGAGAGCGAGAAACATACTGTTTAGGTATTGTAGAAGAACAGATATGAATTATAATAAGCCATCATAAGTCCATAGAGACTTGTTAAGACAGACACATGAGATAGAAGCAAAGGTGTTTCCTTTAGTCCTTTGGGATCCCTCCATGTGAGCCAAAGTAATTGGTATTCAGAAGAATGGAGGAATTCTGTTCTTGAGGTACTTAAAAAGGTGTTATTGGTACATATATATATAAGAGCAACAGTTATATTTATATATATAACTGTTGATTCTCACCCCTACCCCTAAACCAACCCAAATTTAAACCCCTCTCTTGCAATAAAGTGTACTCAAGCAGAATAAACTGTGTCTGAGAAGGTATTCCCAATTCCTTAATTCCCTCTCTGAACTCTCCTCTCTATTAAGGAAAAACAGTTAAGCAAAATTGACAAATACAGAAACTGCTTCTAGCTGTCCTGTCTGCCATGTTCAGCATCTATATTCTTTTTGCCATCCCCAGATACACACACATGCACACATACACACACACACGTCTCTGTCCTCTCTCTCTCTCTCTTTCTCTCTCTCTCTCTCTCTCTCTCTCTCTCTTTCTCCCTCCTCCCCCTCTCCTCCCCCCTCTCTCTGTCTCTCTGTCTCTGTCTCTCCTCCTCCCTTTCTCTTTCTCTCTCTCTCCTCTCCCCCCCCTTCTCTCTCTCCCAAAAAGAGGATTTCCTTCAGAAATTATTATTCGTTGCACTTAATCTTAGTTCAACTGTCTTTCTGTGGATACAAAGAAATGTAAAAGACAGTCTGTCCAATGGTAGAGACATGAAAACAATTACATGCAAACAAGTAGATAGAATAAATTAGAAATAAACAGCAAAGGGAGGCATTACAATGAAAAGAATCAGAAGACTTCCTATGAAAGGCGAGATTTAAAGCCAAAGAACTGCTCAGAGCTGGTTCTAGGATAAAAGGTCACGTCTCCTGGCTTTCATTCAGCAGTCTTGACCCCAGCAGCTAGTTGTCACAGGGGACAGAGCCCTGGGCTTAGATTCGAGAGGACCAGATTTCAAACCCGTCTTCAGACACTTACCAACAACGTGACCCTGAACAATTTCCTTGACCCTGTTTGCCTCAGTTTCTTCATCTATAAAAATGAGTTGGAGAAGGAAATGGCAAACTACTTGAATATCTTTGCCAAGAAAACTCCAGCTGGCATCATGAATCGCCAGACATGACTGAAAAATGACTGAACAACAATTTGCCCCTAGACAATGCTGTTAATACTGTTTTTACTTCTCTGTAATCCTCAAAAGGACCACTAAAAGCTTTGGTCCATATTAAGTACTTAAGAAATATTTATTGAATGTGCTTCAGCAGAAGAAAAAACTTCCTAACGTAGTTGTCCAAGCATGGAATGGGGCTGCCTTAGTGAGGGAGTAAAATTTCACCCACTGGATGATATTTAAGCATAGACTGTATGACTGCTTGTTAGGAATTTAGCAATGAATAATCCAGTTCAGGTAGCTGCTACACGGGGTACCCTCTGGGGCTCCTTAAACCAGCCTGCAGTCTTGTGAAATAGCAGCATTACCCTTCAATTCTTCCTATTCTCTTTTAATCCATTCTTGAAGGCCCAGCTAAAATGTCACCTCCTCTTTCAGCCTTTTTTTGTTTCCCCCACCTAAAACTACTAAGTAGCACTTTGTTTACACATTTCTTATGAAACTTTCACACTCTACCTTGGATTATAGTTGTTTGAGAACATTTTTTTGTAGTTCATTTCTTTTAATTAACTCCAAGATGACCAAGCATAAGGGACTGCAGAAGGAAGTAAGAAGGCACAGGGGGTTAAGGGGCACAGGGTAGCCATTGGCCAGCCATGCTAGGACAAAGTATAAACCACCCATATAATCCATGATTGAAGGGCTAGGGAAATAGTGGAGAAGGGGGAAGTGGGGACAGGAATGATCATTTCCAGTTCTTGAAAAATTGATTGAAGATTGAGTTCTCCTGACCCTGGGGCAGAATCTCTACCTGAGTAATGGGGGCATATCACGTCCTGGAAATGAAGTCTTCTACCACTTTAAGGGTAGCTTGGTATTCTTCTTCATTAGTTTTTCTCCCCTTCCAATCATAGATCTTGCTGCAGAGGCCACTGTTCACACAAGGGAATCAATCATCGTCAATCAACAGCTCAACTGCAAATGGGCTAGAATCTGCCATCTTTGACAGGTGCATCTGCCCAATGGCATCAGAAACCTTATATAGGGCAGCAGGGTGGACATTAGTTTGATCACCCCTCAAGTCTTCTCTGGAGGGTAATGGACTTGGTATGGACCCTAAGGCCTGTGTCATCTCTGACGGCTCCTACCCTTTGGTATTTGGGCTTTTCCATGCTGTTTACTCTTGGGCTTTGTTTTGTTCCAGAATGTTGGATTTGCTCCCCCACCAAAGTTGGTGTAGCACAAGTCCAGAATGAAGCAGTCTCTGGTGTGAAGGCTCTCCCAGCTCAGGGCCTGCTCTGTGGCTTGAATGTTCTTTTCCTCTTTGACCTGGTAGAGTCTCTGAATGGGCCCAGAGGGAGCTCCAGACAAGGCCTGGTGAAACATTGACCACACCTCCTTCCTGGTACAGGAGACCTAGAGGGAAGTAACTCATGAAGTGGTCTGACTCATTGCCCTGGACCTCCAGGTGCTGCACTGCCCTCTCACCCAGCTAGGAGTTGAGGTGCACAGATAATGCTGGGCAGGCTCCTTGCTCATTTTAGGAGGACTGCTGACCGATCCAGATGGGCAGGCTTGACTGCTCCTCAGGGCCATTGTGCAGGACAAGGTAGGAGTCTCCAGAGAAGAATATCCCATGGCTCTTGGAGGGCACAGGTACAGGCTTCAGCTTTTCCACTCTCCACACATGAAGGCCTGGTTCCTGCATAGTTGTCTCTAATGAAGAGGTTATCTTTGGGATTGCATCATACAAGACAGCTCAAGTATCTGAGAGTCTCCTACTACTCGATAACTGACTTGGTCCTCCAGTAGGTAACTCAATAATTTTTTTTAAGTCTTATATTCACTATTAAACTGTAAGTTACTTGAGAGAGGGGGTTGTATTTT
>CM053595.1:270770621-270773121 GCA_028646575.1 Pseudocheirus occidentalis | reverse complement strand
GTAATGAGTTTAGTCTTCTTAAGTAGAGTCTATAGTCATATCCATAAGAAGGAATGCACCTTCCCTGATACAAGGGCCCTCTTGTTGTCTGCCTTGATTACTATTTATTTCTGGACTCCTACTTGAGAAGATATATTATTCCTTTGACTAAATGGAGTTAGCGATATTTGGCTTCATACCATATTTGTAATATTTTTGCCCATCCATTTCCTTGCTGGCTCTGTGACAGGGACATCTCCTAATTTTATGTGAAGCGGGTTTAGACATTAACTAGCATGGTATAATACACAAAAGAAAAAGAAAAAGAAACAAAGAAAGACAGGGGACCTGGAAGGAGGGCCTTTGAGGTTTGAATTCAAGCTCAGTAACTTGCTGTTGTGTGAATATGGTCAAACTGATTACTTTTTCTGAGACTCAGTTTCTACATCAAAGAAATGGGTATTTTCATCCTTGCACTACTTATTTTTACATTGTATTTAGGCTCAAATAAAGTCACAGATGTCAAAGTATTTTGTAATTATTCAGAGATCAGCTATAATTATAACATCAGCTAACATTTATACAGTCTTTCAAGGCTTATATGGTACTTAACAAACTTTATCTCGCAACAACCCAAGTTATAAGATTACACTTCCTATGTAACAGATGAAAAAATTGATCCAGGTTAAGAGATTTACCCAGTATCTGACTCAGTGTTTGAACTCACAGCTCTCTGACTCCAGGTTCAGTGATATCCCTTGTGCTACCTAGGGGCTGATATATAGTAATATTATAATTTTCAGCACGAGATCATAGCAATGCAGTCAGATGTGTTGCTTTCAGCAACATACATCTCCTTTCTAGGTTTCAGTGTCTTCTCCCCCCAAATAGAGTTGAATTAACTAGTCTTAAATATGACTTTCACCTTCAACATTCTATGTTCTGCTCTCAGGGTTGGGGAATCTGTGGCCTCAAGGCCATAAGTGGCTCTCTAGGCCCTCAAATGCAGAACAAATTTTATAAAGTTTGTATTTAGTTGGAGAACGGTGCTTGAGGATCTAAAGGATCACATGTAGCCTTGAGGCTACAGGTTCCCAGTGTTCTTCTGGGTCTTAAACTTATTAAGGTGTTCTAAGGTCTGCTCTAGCTCTGATATTCTTTGTTCTATGATTCTTGTCAACATTCCTTGATAAAGCACCTACTGGGTTCCCAGTCTAATCCTTGGCATTCCGGGGGATATGAGAGAGGAAACTAATGGGGTTTTTCTCCTCAAGAAGCTTATGATCTTGGTATGGAGACAAAATGAGAGATGTATCATAATGGTAACACTAGCTGAGTAACTAGATGGCACCAAGTGGATGGAGTGTTGCCTTTGGAATCATCAAGACTTGAGTTTGAATCCTACCTGTGTGCCCTTGAACAAATCATTTTTATCTGTCTCAGCTTCTGTTTACTTATTTACAAAACAGGGATCCAATCAGGTAACACACTTAAAACACACACACACGCGCACACACACACACGCACACACACACACACACACACACACACCAAAAACCACTTTGCAAACCCTAAAGAGTTGTACAAATGCTAGCTATCATTATTAGTGCATCAATCAACAAATATTTATTAAATGCCTGCTTTATGTCAAGCAAGGTACCAAGTACTTTAAAAAAAGTACTTGTCCTCACAGAGCTTACATTCTAATAGAGGGGATGGCATATAGATAAGGAGGCACATGCCAGGTCCCTGTGTGGCAGGAGGGAAGGTTACCCAAGAGGTGGAGCCTCTGGCATCTGGTGAACCCTGAAAGGGCCTACTTTACTAAGTGTCATCTGAGGTGAGTTTTTTCTTTTTTGAGGAGAAGGAAAGTTAGGGCAATTAAGGTTAAGTGACTTGTCCATGGTCACATGGCTAGTTTTGTGTTGATTGTCTGAGGTCAAATTTGAACTCAGGTCCTCCTGACTCCAGGGCCCATGCTCTATTCACTGCACCACCTAGCTGCCCCCTGAATTGTCTTAAAGGAAATCAGGGAAGCTAAGTGGTGGAGATGAGAAGGGAGAGGATTTCAAGAATGGTTACAGTCAGTGTTGAAGTTCAATAACAGAAGATGAAGGTTTTTTTTTTGGTGTGTGTGTGAAGTCAATTGGGGTTAAGTGACTTGCCCAGCGTTACATAGTCAGTAAATGTCTAAGGTCAGATTTGAACTCAGATCCTCACAACATCAGGGCCTATGCTCCATCCACTGAGCCATCTAGCTGCTCCTCAAAGTGTCATATTTGAGGAAAAATAGAAAAGACAGTGTAACCTGACCATGAAAAGAGTAGAAAGAACTAAAGTGTAAGAAATTTGGAAAGGTAGATGGGGATCAGGTTGTAAAGAGCTTTTACATTCCAAGTTGTACCAGATGATTCTAGTCCTAGAATACAAATTATCCTAAATGAAATCTATGATATATAAATGAGAGAGAGAGAGAGAGAGAGAGAGAGAGAGAGAGAGAGAGAGAGAGAGAGAGAGAGAG
>CM053595.1:270728759-270770121 GCA_028646575.1 Pseudocheirus occidentalis | reverse complement strand
GACAGTTTCGTGCCACTCAATTGAATCTCAGGTGAAAGCTAAACTACTACTGTACAGAGACAATCATTTGTTTTCAGCCCTCAGCCCTGGCCTGGTTGGGGGTCAGCTGTGTTTTCCTCTGATGAGGGACAGATCAGTTCTCATCATCCTGATTACCTGTGAAAAATTGATGAAGGACTGGGAAACTCTCTGGATATTAAAGAACTGAAGACCCACAAAAACAAGGTAAAAGATCTATCAGACAATGACAAAATGGCAGCCAAAGATTGCACCTAGATAGTCAATTAATCTACTAGGAAAACTTAATTGTGAAAGGTCTAGATATCGCACAATGCAAAGATCACTCAAGGGAACCAGAGCTGTTCAGTTTGAAGTGGTCTTCATGTAGGAAAGAGCAGTTTCCTGGCTTTTGAAAGGTTGCTGCTGTGTGTGCTCCCTATTTTTTCAGTACTTCAATCCTGGGAGTCCTAAGTTTGAACATTCATGTACTCGGTTATTCCCTCTTCTCAAAAGAATGAAAGAATGGTGTTTTTCCCCAAAGTTTGGATGCTGCTAATTGCCTTATGTTTGGCATAGAGCCAAGAAGAGGGACTTCAGAACCTTATGCTACTTCTTATTGACTCTACTAGTACATCTGCTCTTCCTCTGAACTCCAAATTCTTTGAGCTTCTAGGTTCCTGTGGTTAGTGGAAATGACTCTGGAAGGGGTTATGTTATCTTAGTGAGAATAATGGGTAAAGAAAGTAGCCCTGGCTGTCCAGAGATGTTAAGTGGCTTGTCCAAAGTCAAACAGCTTGAAATGAGCAGAATTGAGATTCAAACTCATTTCCTCTGACGGCAAATCCAGTCCTCTTTCCACTACATCCCAAAGAAAGATGATACTGTTCCTTATATCAAGTTGCTTACAGTTTATGGGAAGAAAAAATGAGAGTAGACAAGGAACTGTCTGAGCCCACACCCTTATGGGCATAGTTGAATCTGGAAGAGACATGGCATGCCTGCCATATTGACACAGCACAGTACAAGGATGGGAAATTTATTGTTACCATTGAAAACCAAAGTTTTGGGGAGATAAGATGAAAGAGACAAATACCCAAGTCCTCTAATGAGTCCCAGATGGCCCTTTCTACTTTAAGCCTAACATCTTGGCCTAAATCCCCACTCTAGAATGTGGTTTTCTCACATGACTCAACTCCAAAGAATTATAAAGCCAATATAGGCAGTATTTTATTCACATTCACATGAAAGCTAATAAAGATACTACCCTTCTCCCTAGGAAAGTGTGGCTCTTTTCTCACTCCAGTGGTATGCCTTTGAAAAGAAGAAAAGGACACTAATTAAAATACAATACATTCATTGTCCATAACACTGTATGTTTTTATGTAGTTATTTGTCCATCTCGTTGAGGACATGAAAGACCTTTCTTTGTATGTTTCACACTTTATCATAATGCCTGGCACACAGTAAATGTTTACTGAGTACTTGTTGGCTGACAAAAATATATTTATTATGCTATATTATGATATGTTATATTATATCTTATACCATATCAGATATCAATGTATACTATACTATATCATATATGACATTTATGGTTTAAATATGTGTATATATGTGAGTATATGCATGTGCATGTGTACATGTGCACATGGAAGCCAATAACTTCAGAGCTTAAAAAATATTTAAACCAAGTGCTATGAGAGTTCAGAAGAGGAAAATTGAGTTATGGTTCAGTGCAACAAGGAAAGCTTCATAGAGAATTTTAGTTGAAAGATGCTTAGGATTTCAGCAGACAACAATGGGAAAAGAAGAGGGAAAGAATGCTACTCCATAAATAAGAAACATTCCTAGAATGTGTTTCGGGGATGATTGTTCCAATTTGTTTTGAACAGTTATATGTGAAGGTTATATCTAGTAGGCTGGAGTAAAACTGTGGTCTCTTACCCTATGGAACTTAAATGTTACCCGTTAGATACAATAGTGGGGAGTTATTCATGAAACTTTTTTTTCTAACTATACAATTTTCTCCTTGAGCCCACAGCTTCCTAATTCCAATTACTATGTATAAGTATTATTTTTAAAACTGTAGACAGTCATAAACAGTTCTCTTCCTTTTTGTCCTTCTAAATCACAGAGGGCAAGTCTCTAAGTTTCACTAAGCAAACACAAGAAATTTTGCAAAAGCCATTAAAAAAAAAGAAAGGGAGCTCTTCTCTCCTGGGCAATTTATGCCCCAAGAATTGGAAGCCTAGAGTTGTCTGGTGGTGGGTGAACTGAGGTGACAGGAAAACTTCTGCAAGTTGCACATCTGTATTCCAGGGAACCTCTAGACAGCATTATTTAAATGGCTCTCTATAACCTTTTGCTGCTCCCTTTCTTTAAAGACCCGAACAATTTAGATATTTTGGTTCAGTGTCTCCACAGAAAAGCTTTACAATTATAGGCTGGGAATTAGAAGATATATTTGTAATAAGAATTGCTAACCACTGTCAGCTGGTAAATCCGTGTCCATGCATAAAAATGATGCCATTATCTTTCTTGCCTGGGAGGGAAATGTAAAGATCACAGATCATATAAGAGACTGAAGTGGGAGAAAAAAATCACACTCTGGAGATTTAAGCCAGTTACAGCAAATAAAGCTAACATTTGCCCAGTTGACCCTATTGATAAGGTGCCAGACTCAATTATCTCTGGTCTCCGCAAATATTAATTGTTTTATATTTCTTTTTTTAAATCTCTAACTACATTTGCAAATAACATTGATGGATTGCAAAATTGCATTTTAATGAGGTGAATTTAAAGGATGACCCAAGGTTATCAGAAAGAAGGAAGAAATTAATAGTCCACAAAGATGATTGTAGTAAACAAGTGTCTAGAGAGCTAGTATTGTCTTATTCAACCTGTTTATTGAAATACTAGAGTACCCAAACAGGCCGAGGGGCCAGTACCCAAGGCCAAGATGACTACTGGGGAATTCTTGATTTTTGAGATGTAGACTAAGGCTCTAGATTTGAAAGTCTGATGCGATTCATGCTTGTCTGACTTTGGTAAGGATTGTTATTGTCACAATCATAGAAGCAGAGCAATTGATTTTAGTAGCAAGCCGTCAATAAGCTATAACCAAAAACCCTGAGGTAGGCACCAGCCTCCGTCTCTCATCTAGAAGACTCCCTAATTTCTGAGTTAATGTTTCCTCAACTGGTCTTTGTTCTTCATTGTCAGGGAGAGTAAAAGAAATAGGTGAGACTTAAATGTGGCAAAGAAAGTCACAACAACAGCAGCTTCATTTCCTTGGATTCTTTTCCCTGCATGACTGGGTCTTCATTATTCTCTGGCGTCTGTGTTCCTGAAGAGAGTCTCAAATTGGAGGGTCTTTTATTGGAATTTGCTAGAGGTCATAGGGGACAGGGTACATCAAAGGGATTGGCCAGTAATGATCTCCTGTCACAGGGTCAATAATGGCTGAGTCCTTGACACCATTCCCTTTTCTTTTTTAGAATGGGTACCTAATATCAGGTAAAGACTGTAAGGCCTTGACAATTGCAAGGGGACTGTCTCTTTCCCCACTGCTTTTGCTTGATATTAGAGATAGGAAGAGGTACACTGCTATTATTTACTCTGACTAGGTTGAAGCTAATCTTTATGATTAGACCCTTTCCAAAGGAACTGAACCAGCTCATACAAGCACTCCAATCACCCTGACTCAAGATAACCACAAACCAGGAGGGCCCCTTTGGAACAGCTACATATTCCTGATATGAAGAAAAAAGCACTTGGCCAAACTGGACTAGAACATATCAAGATATGATGAGTTCTCTCTTACTGGAAGTATTCAAGCAAAGTCTGAATGATAATTCGTTTGATATGTTACTTGTGGATTCAGATGTGGACTGAAATAGATGATCTCTGAGTCCCTGAGATTCTGTGATTTTATGATCACTACACATTCATTAAGAGAAGATCATGTGTTCTATCCTTGCTTAAAAAACACTAAATTAGATCCATCCCTTAGACCATAGAGGTTCTGACTTGGAAGGAAAGGCATACATACTCAATGCAAGGTCAGAGTGGAGCTGAACACCAGACGTAGGACCTTGTTTTTCTGATCCAACACAAGCTGCCTCATTTTGTGTATACACACACACACACCAAAAATAAGTACCCTACTATAACTCTCAAGCAAGACTGGGGAGAGGCTGGTTTTAAAGATATTCAGTTTGGGGCATGATATTTTTGGAAAGAGACCAAAAAGCAGCAGAGTTTCTAGAGTATCATAAACAACATAGTGAGAGGACCAGAGATCATACCCTATAAAGATTGGTTGAAGTCACTGGATATGTTCAGCTTGGAAGAAAGAAGACTAATGGGGATATATGTTTTCAAATAACTGAAGGGTTGCCATGTGGAAGAGGGATTAGACCCGCTCTGCATGGCCCCATGGGAAAGAACAGAGAGCGATGGATAGAAGTCACAGAGACAGAGATGTTAACTCGGTGTAAAGAAAAATCACCAGCAATGAAAGCTGGGCAGAAAAGCAATAGGCTGCCTCAGAAAGCAGGAGTTTCTCCATCACTGGTGACATTTAATCAGGGTGTGCCTGACCAACTGACAGTAGTGATATGGAGGGAGTTTCTCTTTACATTTATACATTGGAACTCGTGATTTCTGGCAGTCTTCTTAAACCCTGAAATTTGTATGACTCTCTAATTCTCAGAATAACTAGCATCAGAAAACTCCCAAAGGCTAATATTAAGGATAAACACACATACACACATACACAAGTATATATGAACATGCATGTAGGTATACATATGCATTTAATATATACTATATGTGTATATGCATGGATATATGTTAATATTTTGCATATATACATGCCTGTGTGTATATTGTATGTATGCGTGTGTGTGCATATGGATATACACTGTGCATACATATATACATACATTAATGTACTGTACACACATATACAAGATATAAATACACATATATTATGTATTATGTCTATGTGTGCATATATATATACATATATTATATCCACTTAAAGGTCTTAGTGCTGTGTGTGTATATATATATATACACACACATAAACATGAAGACAATATAGAGAAATTTATGTGTGTTATATGTGTATTTGTATGTATTTTGCAATGCAATACCCATTTGTGTTCTTAAGATATCTACACATACATTGATACACAAGGACATATACGCACATATAAAGATAAAGATCTATCTATCTACATATATATTTACATGCACATATATGTTCATGCATATGTACCTTGTTACATGTTTATACAGACTAGATCTGTGTTTCTTTGATATAGGGAACTATTAGATGAGGACACTCCCTCAATCAGGGCAGGTCCCCATCTCCTTTTTAAACAATAATCTTAGAGAATTAGCTAGAGCACTGAGAGGTCGCATCTTACTCAGGGCCACACAGACAGTATATGCCAGATGCAGGGCTTGGACCCAGTTCTTCCTGGCTCAAGAGAGAAGTGACACTAACCTTGCAATTCTTTGCTTAAGACACACCATCTCCCACCTCCAGACTTTGTCATTGGCTATCCCTTGTGCCTGGAATTCTCTCCCTCATCATCTCCAGCTCCTCGATTCCCTGCTTTCCTTCAGGTTTCAGTAAACATCTTAGTCTCTAAACAAAGTCTGTTTCCAACCCCTACTGGTGCTGGTGCCTTTCTCCAGCGAAGCATCTCTACTTTTCCATTTTTCTCTTGTTTGCACGTAATTGTTTACATGCCATCTCCCTGTTCCAGTCATTTTCTTCATTATTCTGCTTAATATACTCTATTATCATGTGACATTGATCTCCGTATTGCTCCTCAAATAACGCACTCCTCTTTTTAATGGCTGTCTCCCATTCTTGAACAGTCTTCCTCTGCATGTTCACCCCCTGACTTCCTTCGAGTTTCAGCTGAAATTTCATCTTCTCCAAGAAGTCCTGTCTGATCTCCCTTAATGCTCTCCCATCAATTCCAGTATATGGATTATTGTACCTAGTTAGCTGTGTGTTGCCTTCCCCATTAGACTGAGTTTTTTTAAAGCACTGACTGCTTTTTGCCTTTCTTTGTATTTCTTCAATTTTAAACCTAGTTATTGGCACAAAAGTAATACTTAAAGAATGCTACTTGACTAGGCATTTCAATCAATACAGGTATGTCTTGTAAGTACCTGCTTATTTACACATTTTGTATCCAATTAGAATGTAAGCTCCTTTAAGGCAGACACTGTTGTTCCTTACCATTCTCTCCCCAGGGCTGAGCACTGGTTCTGAAATAATTGAATGCTTAATAAATGCTTATTGATCAAAGGACAGACTGACATTCACCGACCTCCATAACACTCTACTTCCTTTCTCAAGGAGCTCAGGGACTCATAGTTTTCTACACCCTTTTCCTCTGCCCCACCCGTGTCCCAAACATAAACACACACAACCTTGACCTCCCACTTTGGGCTTGACTACTCACAATGCTGTCTCTTCTTAGACTCCCATGACTTTTATCTTAATTCCAACTCAGCCGATCTGATTCTCAACATCACCCGAAATTGTGTCACCTTCATGGTCTTCAAGTCTGAATTCTGCTGTTGATGATAAACTTCTACCTTTCCATCTTTTCCTCCTCCTACTGTTATTCTTAATCCTTCCTGGGACCTCAGATACTTCTATAGCTCTCTTTTTTCTAGGTCATCACCCCTTCTCTGATCTTACTTTCCCCCTCCACAGACTTGACATTGGCATTTAATCATTTTAACTCTGCAGTGTCCTTCAGCTTTGCTTTCTTTCCCTCATCCTCCCACTGTTGGTGCCCTGACATTTCTCAGTCCTAGTTCATGCCCATCTTCTTTCTTGCATGTTTCCATTGTTGAGCTGATGACTGTAACCACTGCAAACTGTATCTGACATGCCTGCAATGTGCTCTCTCCTCACCAAACCCTCAGAAAAGCTTCTCTTCCTTTAAAATGGAGCTTAGGCACCACTTTTTCCTTGAACTCCCATGGTTAGTGTCCTCCCTCCCAATATATCTTGCATTTAGCAATTTTACATTCATTCATATTTATTTTCATTATATTCATGCCCCATATATTTACATGTCCACTATTAGATGTCTCCTCTATTAGAATATTAAGCTCCTTATGATCAGAGAATGGGTGGATAGAAGGTTAGGCGTGGAGTAAGAAAGACCTGAGCTCAAACTCTGTCCCATACATTTACAGGTTGAAGAACTTTAAGGCCCTTTGCATACCTCTTACTTCTTCAATTTTGTTATCTGCCAAAACAGGATAATAATAGCCTCTTGAAAATTTGTTTTGTGATGCCTGTGTATTTGTAATGGGTTTTGTAGTTCTTGCCTTTTCAATGGATGAGGGAGGAGGTCAAGGAAAGAGAGAATCTAGACCTGAAAATAAAATTTTTAAAAAATATAGACTGATAATAATAGTATTTATTTCCCAAGGTTGTATGGATAAAATGAGATCATCCAATTATATATGTGTGTATGTGTGTGTGTATATAAATGTGTGTATATATATACATACATACATATACATATATATTTTATGTGTGTATGTGTATATATGTGTGTGTATATATGTATATACATACATTCACACATAGAGTATGTATATGTGTATATACACATACATGTATACTCACATATGTTCCAAAGTTTCTTACTTATCATTCATTATTCAGACAGAAATTTCTTATTATATTGACTTTACAAATACTTTACAAACTTTAAAATTCTGTTTAGATTCTAGCTATTTTTGTTAGGAACTGATTCATTCTTTGTATTTCTGTCCTTTGCATACTGTTTGTTACATAATAGGTGTTTAATAAATACTTGCTGACTAATTGATTAATGTTATTTAATCTCAACTAGCATCTCGCTTCTTGAGGATACTTATGTTCTTCTCTGAATCATAGTCAATCAATCCCCCTTCAAAAACTGATCCAAACTTTATGAGCCTCAAATGTCCCATACCACTTTCAACCACCTATTTCTTGGTAGATGACATTACCTCCCACAATACTTTACTGAGAACATCCGCATCATCATTCATGATCTCCCTCATCTCCCTTACTCCACAATTTATAATCCCTTGTCACCTTTTCCTAATTGCTCTATTCTCTAGGTGATGCTGCGGATAGAGAACCAGGTCTGGAGTCAAGGAGACTCATCTTTAGGAGTTCAAATCCAGCTTTACTAGCTGTATGATCCTGGGCAAGTCACTTCACCCTGTTTGCCTCAGTTTCCTCATCGGTAAAAAAAAGCTGGAGAAGAAAATGGCAAACTTCCAGTATCTTTGCCAAGAAAACCCCATATGGCCTCATGAAGAGCTGGATGCCACTGAGAAATGACTAAATAAGAAGTTAGGAAAAGATAGCTCTTCACCTTATTAAAGCTAGCCCTGCTTTTCCCCAAGTCCTTCAGAACCCTACCCCAGTACTCATCCCTTTTTAAACTATCTTAAGTTTCTTCCTTTCCACTGTCTCTTGTCTCTTTCCCCTACAATCTGTAAAACAAGTTAACATTTCCTCCATGATTACAAAACATTCACTTTACCCTAATATCCCCAGAAGTGCTTATCCTCTGTTATCATTTTCATTGATAACCTCCCAGAAAGTCATCTACACTTGTGGTCTCTACTTCCTTCCTTTATTCATTTCCCATCCCTTCCATATCTGATGTCTGACCCAAACACAGCTACCAAAACTGCACCCTCGAAGATTACCAGTGATCCCTTCACTGTTAAATTAAGGCCTTTTCTCAGACTTCATACTCTTGAACTTCTCTGTAGACTTGGATATCACTGACCACTTCTCTTAGATTATCACTCTTCCCTTCATTTCTTTTTTGGTTTTCTTGCTAACTTGGTATCTACTTTTCAGATTTCTATACAGGATTATCATCAATTTCTTGCTTGTTAAGGTGTTTCCCTGGTTCTGTTCTTGTTCCTCTCACTGTGTTATACATTAGAAAACTCATTAGCTCCCATAACTTTTATTAACTTCTCTGCACAAAGAATTTCTAAATATCCATATCAAGCCTTGATCTTGGTTCTCAGCATCAACAAATACCCATTGAACATCTTCAACAGGATACACCATTGGTAAACTCAGCATGTCCAAAATACAACTCATCCCTTTACCCTCAAATCTATTGGCTAAGAGCTCTGCCATCCTCACTGTCATCCAGGCTCATTACCCCATGTTCATCCTTGACACCCTTCTCTTCTTCGCCATTCCATATAAAATCAGGTACTGCATTCTGTGGCATCTCCCATCATAGCACCTTTCACATCCATCCCTTTCTGCTACTCATATTGACAAAGCATAGTTCAACTCCCTCATTTCTTCTGACATTGCCCAAGTCAAGGGGCTTTCTTATTCCAGCTTCTCTTCCCATCAAACTATCCTTTGTATTGTTACTGAAGTAATCTGTCTGAGCTACAGGCTGGGCCATCTTACTTCCTGTTCAGAAACCTTCCAGTGGTTGCCAGCATTTCCTCTAATATAAAAATATAACTACTCAGCTGGACTTTCCACAATTTGGCTTTGATGCATTTTCCCAGACTTACTTCATAGTATCCCATGTCATATAAATTACATTCCAGCCAAACTTGACTACTAACTGTTGCCAGAACTCCTTGGTCCTCTGTCCTTGGTAATTATGCCAGAAAAACATTGGCTTTTTTGTCTACTGTCACATTATTGTCATAATTGCTTTTTCTAGGTGATTCAGTAGGTAGAGCACATGGCCTGGATTCAGGAAGACCTGAGTTCAAATACAGTCACAACATGCTTCCTAGCTGTGAATCTTCAGGCAAGTCATTAAAACTCAATTCACTCAGTCTACTCATCTGTAAAATGGGCATAATAACATTACCTGTGTCCCATGATTGTTGAGAGAATCAAATGACATAACAATTGGAAAGCACTTTTGTTATTCAGTCGTTTCAGTCTTGTCTAACTCTCTGTGACCCTATTTGGGCTTTTCTTGGAAAAGATAATGGAGTAATTTATCATTTCCTTCTCCAGCTCATTTACAAATGAGGACCCTGAGACAAACTAGGCTAAGTTACTTGCCCAGAATCACCCAGCTAGAAAGTATATGAAGCCAAATTTGAACTCAAGCCTCTCTGACTCCAGACTCAGAGCTCTATCCTCTTTCTGCCTAAGGGAAGTACTTAGTAAATGCTTAATGTATATCTGTTCCCTTCCTATTCCTTTCTTGTTTAAAATGAGAGGGTTAGTCTAACTCATATGTAAGGTACATTGTGGTTCAACTTTTATTTTTATGACTACACCATCTCCAAAATGGGGAATGGAGTGGTGCTTATGGTACGTACATAACTTCATAGTTCAAATCAAATGCAATCCACTAGTGCACAGTCAGAATTACAATGTAATATCATGGTATCATGGTGTTTAAATCTAGTACCCTAGTTCAACTCCTTCATTTACTAGATGAACCTGAGGGTTGGACCACTTAGGTGACTTATCCAAAGTCACACAGCTAAAAAAACATCGAACAGAGCTGGGAATGTAAGCCACTGAATGACTCCTTTTAGTTTGAATTCTTGACTTTTTCAGTCATTTGGGGTCTATTTATAATAATAAAAGGTGCCACAGATAATTAAAAACAAACAGTCCCTGCATTCATTAAAGACTAGAATATGATCTCCTGAAAAGCTGTCACCAATAATAAAGCAGCCCTATCTACCGAGAGTTACAGTGATTTCAAATGGATAAGTCTTGCAGAAGAAATGCACTGAAATGCAGTCAAATTAATTGCTGTTTTTCAAGAGGGAGCTTAAAAATGCAGTAATTAATTGACCTACTGTTTGAGACAATTTCCTATAGTTAACAACCACTCTTCCTAAAAATGAGTAAGACAGATTGCTTTCATTTGACAATAGGGTCCAATAAAACCAGGAATAAGAACACAGGAATGTGTGGTTTCCCAGTTTCTTTGTGTGCCTTATGTAGGTGATATTAGGTAGATTGCAATTACATTTCATCCCAGGGGAAAACTAGAGGAGGGGTATGGGGGGGGGAAGTGTTCTGACTTCTCTAATAAAATGCTTTACCATCACTATTTTGAGTTGTGTGCTGGTGTACAACTGTCCAGATTCCATTCGATTAAAATGGCAACAGAAAGACAAAAAGAAAGACAATTCCTGCCCTCAAGGAGATGGCAGTCTAAGGGAGGAAGAAAACACATTGAAAGGAGCTTAAAACAGGTGTCAGGGAAAGAAGGTATTTAGAGCTGAGCAGGGTTAAAAATGAACATGAACTGGTGTAAGTACTTCCTTAAATGGAGTTTCCAATAAGAAATTCATCCATCAGAGGAAGAAGCCTTGAGGTAGAGAGCTCTCTAGCACAAAAATGAGTGCTGTAGTAGACAAGAAGTAATTCGGAGTCAGGAGCTCTGAAGCCCTTTAGCTCCAAGACTAGATAGCTCTCCATGACCATTTTAATGCTCTGCCCATTCAGCAGCTCCCTGAATTTGATATTTTCCTCCTTACCTGTATGGTCTTCTTCCCGCCCAACACATCTATGATACCTAAAGTATGGAAAACTGAGGAGACATCTATCAGCCTCATACACTGGTAAATCCCTAGATGTGGTAGTGTATCATTACATAACAACATAGAATATTGTTGAAGGGTAGATCTTGAAGGGATCTTAATATTAGGTTGTTAATTACAATGTTAGAAAATAATGTCATAATAATGGAAAGAATATTGGATGTAAACTCTGAGGTTCAGATTTGAATCTTTGCTACCTGTATGACCTTAGGCAAGTCATTTAACTTTCTGACCCTCAGTTTCCTCATCTGTTAGAGATGTGGATTATATGGCCTCTGAAGTCCCATTCAGCTCTAAATCTATAATCCTATTAGCTTGTGTCTCCCAACTTTGGTAATCTAAAGATCTCAATTTCCTCTCACCAGTTCTCAAGGGCCCCATTTTAACAAGTCTGTCAAAAAAAGTTATACTCAAATCATACACAATACTCCATATTTAGTCTGACCATGGGAGAAAAGAGGGGACCTCACCTCCTGGACTCTAATCCTATCTTAAGAAGGCCTAAGGTTATACTTGCTTTTTTTTGATGGCCAGGTCCCACTGATGGCTCTTACCAAGACTGCAAGAAACCAGCACACAATCAATTGCAAAGCCAAAAAAATAGATTCATCTAAAAATGGCTTTTTTTTTGTCTTTTAGATACCAAGGAATTAACTTAATGTATTTCTTCCCGAAGAGTTGATCAGCTAAAATCCTACTCCTAAGAAAAATTTCCCCTCAAGCTGCATTTACTTGATGCCTCAATAATTCTTTAGTTCAGTGCATTAATCAGTGAAATCAATTGTTGACTGTCAGTTAGACCAAGCAATGGTTTGACCAACACATATTTTTCATTTTCAACCTATTCTTTCAATATCATGAGTCGAAAATCCATATGAATAACAACAGTAATAACTCATTTATATAATTCTGTAGTGGAAAGACCTCTGGACTTACAAGTGTCAGATGATTTGCATTCAAGTCCTAGCACCAAACCTTCCCGGCCAAGCAACCTTGGGCAAATCATCACATCCCATAGAACCCAGATTTCTTCATCTAGGAAGTCACAATACCTATAGATCCCAAATCAAGGTATTATAAAGCATTAGAAAATACTGCATAAATACAAATGCTCTAGAACCATGATAATAACAATATTTACATAATGCTTCAAGGTTTTAAAGTACTTTACATACATTACATTTGATTCTTACAATAATGTTGGTAAGGAGGGTACTATTATTGTCCCATTTTACTTATGAAAAAACTGATGACCAAAGAGTTTAAAGGACTTTCCCAGGGATACACAGTCAGCATCTGGGATGTATAAATGTTAGAATCATTAATTTTATTGACCTCTACACCTAAACTTATGCTTTTGTTAGAAAAAGACATATCTGTACAAACCATCTCCAAGGTTTATTGTGAAGAAAGCCCTATTTAAATCTTAAAATGTAGAAGTCACATGAATTGTTATCATATCACTCTAATGAGATTCAAGTAAACATCCACATTGAAACAACCAAGTGGATGAAGATGATATGTTGTTCTGACTATGAATAACTTGGTCCAGTAGTATATATCAATAGTGAGAGAGAGACAGACAGAGACAGAGATAGAAATAGACACAGAGAGACAGAGAAAGAAACAGATAATAGATAGATATTAAGTGAATAGAGAGAAATGAGGTAGGGAGGTCGAAAGGAAGAAAGGAATAAAGGAAAGAAAGAAGGGAGGAAGGAAGAAAGGAAGGAAAGAAGGAAGGAAGGAAGGAAGGAAGGAAGGAAGGAAGGAAGGAAGGAAGGAAGGAAGGAAGGAAGGAAGGAAGATCCACTGAACTGGGTAGGTACTGCAAATGAATAATGAGGTGGTCCACAAATTGAGCAGGAAGAGAAGGGTGAGGTAGATTGCATTTAGGAACCTGAAGCCCTTTTAATGATTCCCAAGCTGTACCCTGCCACAAAATTAATCTTTTTAATGCTGATACTTTCCTATTTGTGAATCATGAGAAATCATGATCTTGCAAAAATCAAAATTTGGGTAGCCATGATTAAAAGAAAGTCTTCATATGCAACAAAATATTTATAGTAGCACTTTTTGTCCTGGCAAACAACTGAAAACAAAGTTGATGCCCATCATTTGGAGAATAGCTAAACAAGTAGTGGTACATGAATGTAATGAAATATTATTGTGTTATATGATGAAAGTTATCAATACAGAGAAGCATGACAAGACTTATATGAACTCACAAAAATGAAGGAAACAGAGCTAATAAAGCAGTGATTCTCAACTTTCCTAACGCCGTGACTCTTTAATGCTCGTATGTGGGCATATTTGCATGTGAGCGGACCCACCTGGAGATGGATAAAGGAGCAGTGTCTCAGTTCCTAAGACCATCAGAAATATGAGTTTTCTGATGGTCTTAGGTGACTCCTGTGACCCCTGTGAAAGGGTCATTCAACTCCCAAAGGACCCACGGGTTGAGAACCATTATAATAAAGCAATATACAAAATGACTAACAATGAAAATGAGTAGAACAATCACTACCACAAAAAAAGTTGACAACAAATGATACACAATGACCAAGAAAGAACCAGGTTGAGCCAAAGAAGAAACACAAAAAGATACCTTCCCCTACTCCTTGGTAATGGTGGGAGTTGGTGGGTACCAAATGCTGTTTATATTTAGTAGGGTTTTTTTCTGTGTATTGATTGGTTTTAGGTGACTTTTTTTTCCTCTTATTCCTTTTTTTTCTTTAAAAACAGTCTTTGTTATGGGAAAAACTCTGCAGAAGGGGCAAGATAGAGTGATGTGGAAGGGATTTAACAAACAAAACATATAGAGAAATAATTTTTACAAAAAGAAAAAAGTAAAATTGTAGGTGACCCAAAGGATAATTGAAAAATTGTCATCAAATATAACTATTAAAGGGAGAACTTATTGCTTATAACTCTGTTTTTATTCTCTGTCAGATCTATTAGGAGCAGTATTCCTCTGAGATTACCTTTCCATTTCTCTTTCCCAGCCCATTTCTGAGAACTTCTTATTCATAAGCCAAACTGAGATAAAACACGTGATTTGCTTGCAAATATGTGTATATGTAACCATATTGAATATGTGTGTATTCTCATTTTCAGTTGTCCATAGGCACATACATAATTCACCAGGTAATTTGTTCAAATACTTATTGAGTCCTCGCTGTATGTCAGCTGACGAAGTAGTTTATAAACATTACCTCATCTGATCAATCAATGGTGTGCTTGTTGGTCATGTTTAACAATTGATTCTCTGGGGAAAAAATATACTTCTAAGTTTCATCTGAGTGATTAATATTTCTTCTATCATTTCCAAAAGTCTAATCAATCAACAAAATAATAAATCAAATCTCAATTTGTTGTGTTTACTGATTTCTGACTTGTAAATGCTCATGCTGAAAATTTAACAATCAGCTCTTGCTAGCTGATAGGGTCTGTTTAGTCGCACCCCTGTGTATAAGCACCCTATGATATGAGTAATGCAATGATGATTAACATGATTTGGCAAATGAGCAGAATGAAGCTCAGCTGAGTGATAAGAGCAAAGACATACAGCTATTAAGTGGCAAAACTTGGACTTCAGACCTTCTGACTCCAATTTGGTTTTTTTGGTCTGTTTCTTTGTATACAATGTCGACATATAATGACATTTAAATAATCACAGATTCTTAGAGCTAGAAAGGATTATAAACTTCCTTTCGTTTCAACAAATATTTTGTAAACAGGAAAGTGGGGCCAAGAGAGGGTAAATGACAAGATAGTATCTATTTTAACTTTAAGGTTTAAAAAAGTACTTTGTATCTATTATATCATTTGAACCATATCAAGTAGGGGTTGGCTTTGCAGTACACTCTGTGCATGGCCATCCATACTCTAGCAGTGATTCTCAACCTGTGGGTTATGCTCAATTTAAATTCATCCTGCATACCAGATATTTACATTACGATTCATAACAATTGCAAAATTAGAGTTATGAAGTAGCAACGAAAATAATTTTATGGTTGAGAGTCACCACAACCTGAGGAACTGTATTAAAGGGTCACGACATTAGGAAGGTTGAGAACCAGTGCGTCTAGCCACTTCCAAGGAAATAGATGGGTGCTGAAGGACACGGATACTTTGGAATAACTAAGCAATGTCCTTAATTGAGTAGGAAGAATAGGTGAGTAGGAAGAGCCTCAGACTCAGGGAACCTTGAAAAGGGAATGACTCCACCCTCTGTTCTCTTCTCTTTCCATCGGCCAAGTGTACCAGGAATCATCATGCCCCTCCTGGATAAAAATGCTGCTTGGTCTACTGTGTTTCCTCTACCCTGTCACAAATGGTGAACTGCAGGCATATGGCAACTAAAATATATGTATGAGCTCAAGAAAGCCTGAACCTGAACCTTGCTCAGGTTGTTTTTATTGGTTTGTTATTTTTCCTTTTATAGTACATACAGATTGACTGCACAGAAATCCTGAGATGGAGGAGTCCAGTCTTGGAAACAACCTTGTAAATTTAAGAGGTGAATATACATACAGATAGCTGTATGCTAGATGGTAGACAGATATAGATAGATAGACAGACAGACAGACAGACAGATGGACGGGCGGGCGGGCGGATGGATGGATAGATAGATAGATAGATAGATAGACAGATAGATGGTAGATTGATAGATGATAGATATATAGATAGACACAGACAGACAGATAGATGGATGGATAGATAGATCCCGAGGTCCTTGTTTACATCTGGTTGGTGTCCAAGATATTTCTTCATTGGAAAAGATGACCACAGACAGGTAAAGAGTCTCAATGCTTGCTCTGAATTGCCAGAAAATATAGACCTAGATGGAAGTGTTTGGGCAACCTAGGGTTGAGGTGAAATATAAAATTCTCATTTATCAGTTGACAAACTACTTCATGTTCTGATATTTCAATTATAATCTCCCAAGAATGTTTTAAGCCTTTATTAATGCATGTTGTGAGTCTGCATGTGGGGCGTGTGAGTGTGTACATGTATGCATGTGCAGGCACACATTTATCTTTCCTTTGGTGTGGAAATAAAGAGCTGTCATATATGGTATACATAATAATAACAACAATAGCAGGTACCATTTCTTTACCATTTAATTGTGTGGCAGACATTGTGCTGAACACTGTATGATTATTGTCTCCTTTTATCCTCACAACAACCCTGGGAGGTAGATGTTATGACTGTAAGTGCTTTATAGAAGAGGAAAGTGAGCTAAGCAGAGGTGAAGTTACTTGCCCCAGGTCACACAGTCAGTCAGTTTCTGAGGCCTGTCCCATATATTGAGTATATTTCTATACTCCTTTTGGGGAGAATCCAGGCATAAGGAAAATCTGAAGTGTAAATAATTTTCCCCCAGAGAGGGGAAATAAATAGCCAATGAGTGTGAAACAAACTCTAACCATTCTTTTAAGTGATCAGGGGCCCATAGGACTCAACCCAGTTTTCAAGAATGAATCCAGAACTTAGAGATTTCCCTAAGAGAAGACAGAGAAGTTAGCGTCCAGGTACCTAGGACAAACAACGGTTCCTATTGTTCTCTTTAAAATGAACTTTTAAGGCAGATAATGAGAGTATTATTAAACTATTTTTAACAGATGAAGGAACTGAGGCTCATGTATATTAACTGAATTGCCCATAGATGCATCTCTAATTGGTGTCTACTTCAGGATTTAAATTCACATCTCTTCTGAAACCAACTACAGTACTCAGTTCACCATAGCATACCACCTCGCTGTATACACACAAGCAAACTAAAGGATACATACACAAACACACACACACACACACAAGTCACATCCTTCCCCCATGAGTTTAGTCATTTTTAGGCATACTCGACTTCATAGAAATGGTTGCATGATGAGAAGAAAAATCTATTCTTTTGATATTTTGAGCAGTCAACCCTCCAAAAATCAGGAATTTTCAACATCAAAGAGTTGAATTAGAAAAAGTTGGCAAGACGAGTGTTAATTGATTAATTAATTATAAGAAACATTGGATCTGGATATGCAGATAAAAGACAAATTAATATAAAGAATCACTAGTATTAAAAAAAATCTAATTTGTATTTGTTGCACCTCATGGGAGTGTTTTCCCCTTCTCTCTATTAAGAAGTTTCATACATATACACATATACATGTATGCATGCATATATGTATATATGTATTGTGTATAATAGTGTGTATTTATGTGAAATAAATAAATATGGCAATATGCAAGCAACTAAATATAAAAATGATATATACACAGAATGAATTAGAGGTGATCTAAAAGGGAAGACATTCCCCCAGTAAACGATACACTTTCTAAGAATAAGAACTATTTCTTGTCCTTCTTTGTATACCTACAGCTTAGGACCATACCAGGTATAAGTATAGGAAAGGTTTACTCTAGGCCAGTGGTTCTCAACCTTCATAATGCCTTGACCCTTTAATACAGTTCCTCATGTTGTGGTAACCCCCAACCACAAAATCATTTTCATTGCAATATCATAACTGTAATTGTGCTACTGTTATGAATCTGATATGCAAAATATATTTTCATTGTTAGAAAGTGAACATAACCCACATGTTGAGAACCGCTGCTCTATGCCATATGCCACACACATATATACATGCACATATGTATGTGTGTATATATATATGTGTGTGTGTATATAAGTTTGTGTCTTTTTTTTAAACTTTATTGACTCGTTTATTTACTTTTAGTTTACAAGATTCAGTTACAGAATCACTTGAGTTTCAGATTTTCTCCCCTCCCTTCTCCCGTCCCCCCCATGGTGGTGTACCATCATGTATGGAATCTGCAAACACTTTCACATTGCACAATAATCTGGTTGCGTCAAAGCGTTGTAACCAATGCAGCAAATAATGGGGGAAAAAAAAAGAAACAGAACCAAACATGGAAAAGACCAATACCATGTGTTGCTTCAGTCTCCATTTAAACTCTGATCTTTCTAGATCTTTCTCAGAGTGTAGATGTCTCCTTTCATTCTGAGACTTGTAGAGCTGTCTTTTAACTGTGTGTTGTTGAGAGGAGTCCAGTTTATCAAGGTTGGTCATCACATATATGATGTATCTGTGACTGTGTACAAATTTTTCCTGGTTCTGCTCTTCTCACTTAGCATCAATTCATGTGAGCCTGTCCAGGTAATTATGAAGTCCATCTCCTTCCCATTTCTTATAGCACAATAGTATTCCATTACATTCATATATCATAGCTTGTCTTATGTACATTGTGTATTGTACAATGCAATCCTCAGTTTTTCATTTAAAGCCCTTTATAACTTGATCCCTCCCTACTTGTCCTGTCTCAGCACACCTTCCTTCACCCAAGTACTCTGCCATAAAATGACACTGGCCTTCTTGTTTCTCCTTACACTCAACACTCCATCTCCCAACTCTATACATTTTTGCTGACTATGCCCCATGACTGGAACTCTCTTCCTCCTCATCCCTGGTTAATTTTTCTAACTTCCATGGTTTCCTTTAATACTTAGCTAAAGTCCCAGCTTCTGCAAGAAACCCATCTTAGTGCTTGTTAGTCTTAGTACCTTCCCTCTGAGCTTATTTCCAATCTATCCTGTATGTAGATCTATTTTTTATAGTTGTTTATATTATAGTTAATATTTATAGTTATAGTTTATATTATATTATTAGTTTATATTTTTATAGTTGTTTGTATCTTGCCTCCCCCATTAGACTGTGAGTTCCTTGAAAGGATTTTTTGTTCTTCTTTGTGCGCCAGAGTTCCTGATATATAGTAGGCACTTAATAAATGTTCATTGACTTGACTCACAGTGGCCTATTTAATGGAAAACAAGCTGTATTTCGAAGGTCATTCATCTATGAGGCTCTCACTTCCTTATAATGTAGAGTGATCTGAAAATCTAATGCTTACGAATTACATGCTCATAGTCCAATAGATGAATTACATTTAAATAACTCCAACAGAATCTGTCTATTAAGAAATGCTAACAGTTAAGTGTTGGGCCTGGAGTCAGGAACACTTAGATTCAAATCTGGCCTCAGACACCTACTAGCTGTGTGATGCTGAGAAAGTCACTGTTTGCCCCAGTTTGCCCCAGTTTCTTCATATATAACATGCGCTGGAGAAGAAAATGGTAAGCCATGTCTGTATTTTTGCCAAGAAAACCCCAAATGAGATTTCTAAGAGTTTATCACAACTAAAACAACCAGACACACTCAAATAATTTTTATTAACTAATTGGTCAATTCAGTCAAATCAGCTGATCTACAGCCTCTTTGGAAACATAGCCCAAGAAAGGTCTAGAAAGCAATTGGGTGAACTGTGGACTGGTTGAATGATCAGAGACAAAGTCTAGTTATTTATAATTCAATGTCATCTTGGAGACAGATGTGTAGTAAAATGTCCCAGAAATCTGTTCTTGTTCTTTTTCTCTTTTAATTTGTATCAATTATTTAGAGAAAGTCAAAGACTGCCTGTCTTTTAAATTTAAGGATAACACAAAGCTTAGAGGGATAGATAGTGAACATACAGGATGAAAGAGTCAGGTTTAAAAAAAATCTTGACAGGCTAGAACAATGGAACAGATCTAATAAGATGACATTTAATAGGAGTAGAGGGTTCAAGAATCAAATTCGTAAATAGAAGATGAAATAGTTTTGAATAGACAGCAATATTTTTGAGTAATATTGGGGGTTTAATTGAACAAGAAGCCTGAAGTAAGTCACTAGGAAGACATGGCAGCCAAGAAAGCTAAAGGAAAGCTATGTGGCATTGAGAAAGGCAGAGTACCCCGAATTAGGGTGATCATTGGCCTTCTTGGATCTGCTCTCATCAGATAATGTCTGTAATGTTTTTGTTCAGTCCTGGGCAGTACATTTTAGGATAAATTTGTTAGTAAACTAGAGAACATCCAGAAGACATCAACAAGGGCAGTGAAAGTTCTGGAGTTTATGCCATGAAAAGGATCAGCTGACGAAGCTAGGAATATTTCACTTTGAGAAGAGAAGACTTTGGTCATGCTACCTATCACTGAGTATTTGATAGAAAAGATACTAATTGGATTGGTTCTGGCCAACAATGATCAGGTCCAATGTCAATGACTAGAAGCTACAGAGACACATTTAAGCTTGCAAGCTTAACAATAAAATTATTTGTAGGTGGAATACACTACATCCAGAGGTACTCAGTTCTCTTGGTGGAAAGAAGTATAAAACAGATAAATACTTGTGAGATATGTTGTGAGAACATTTTTATTCAGACATGCATTAAACTAGATGGCCTCTGAAGGCTGTTCTAATTTTGCAATACCATGATTCTGTGCATTAGATAGTATTGTAGTATGAAATGTACAGGGCCAGCAGTCAGGAGATAAGATTCTAGTCTTAGCTCTGCTGCTGATTCTCTAGGTCAGCAATTCTCAACCTGTAGGTTGCAGCTCCTTTGGGGGTCAAATGACCCTTTCACAGGGGTCACAGGGTTCACGTAAGACCATCAGAAAACACATATTTCCAATGGTCTTAGAAACTGAGACACCGCTCCTCTATAAGTCTCCAGGTGGGTTTGCCCACATGCAGATATGCCCACATATGAGTATTAAAGGGTTGTGGCATTAGGAAGGTTGAGAACCACTGCTCTAGGCAACCTTGGAAAAGAAGCTTACTCCATCCCACTGAACATCAATTTACTCAACAGTAGAATGGGGATAATTATGCTTACATTATTATATCACGGAGGTGGATTTCCCACAAAATAAGGTAGAAAAGTCACTTTGTGAGTGTCAAGGGCTGGATCATTGTACTTAGACATGTCTGTGGAACTGTGCTTTTCTAACTGGGGACACATTTGTGGAACTGTAATTTCCTCTGTGGGTATATTCTATCCACTGGTGTGGTTAACAATCCATCCATGTCTTTTCGTTTGTAATTCCCATCCTTATCTTTCCATATGCAATCCTCAGAATATCTGCCTGACACACTGGAGGGTCCCCTATAAGAGTTTTTCACAGTTCAAGGGTATCAATTTAGTACCTGGGCTCATTATCTATTGTCCTTCACTTTTGTCACATGACCTAGTCACCTCCTTCTCTGGACCCCTTCATGCCTTGTCTATGCCTGAAACTGGGGTCTTCACCTCCCACCCTAGGACTCTGATCATTTCTGACGGTGAGAGTCGTTCACAACTAGCCATACCCAGACTATGCCTGTTATTATTGGTCCATCTTCATGAAATGACATAGCATGCATAGACTTCTTCACGTCCTCTTTGTATACCTAGCTCTTGGTCCCACAATCAAGACAACATGTCTATTTCTAACATTTCAGTCAATTACCCAGTGGCTACACTTACCATGCCACTGATCTCTCAGACCAAATCACTCTTCTCTGACATAACTATCACTACCTTATGCACAGTAAGTCCTTAACAAATGTTTATATTAGTTGGTGAAGTGATATGTTCACATGTGTGAGTGTTAGAAAATTCACTGTGGGATTACAGGCATGCATGCATTTTGGTACATAAGATGTGGTTCACAAATTGTACGCTTAATTGCATGTGTTAGGTGTGCATGTTATCTCTCCTTAATAAATGATAAAATGAAGAAAGAAATCAGACAGAGAAAAACCACTTTCCCCATTTCAACTGCTGACAGTAGAACAGTTGACCTTAAGGACAAAAATGTTTTGGTTTTATCTTTACCTTCTCAATACCAAGCACAGTTCCTAATACAAAGTAGGCATTTAATAAATGATTGTTCAATTGAACTGAATTCAATCTCTAAGATCCATTCCTGGTCTAACATTTTAGCTAATCAAGTCCTTTCTTGCTCTAAATCCTGGAGCTCCTGTGCCTTTACCTTTTATGACTTTGTAGCCCAACAGTTTGACAAGGACATGAAACCCAGCAAGTCAATTATTCCTTGATGTTGTCAACTAACAAGGAGACCAGACTGACTCTAGTGTATTTCCAATGCAGCTTAATTGGCATGCGCTAAGGGCCCTCTTGGACCTGCCCTTTAATTATATTACCAGAAAGTCTCATTTGACCATTTTATTTTGTCTTCATCAAATGTATTCTCCTTGGGCAGGTTTATTAAAATGTACAATTAATGCTTTTCATAGAGATCAGGGCCCTTAACCAAAAATGAAACCACTGAAATGTTTCCAGCCTAGGATTAATCAAGCCAGCTTGAGTCAATAGAAAGGCATCATGGATTATTTTCGCAACTATTATAATCCTCATTTTATAGATGGAGACTTATGGCTAAGAGATGTTTGTGATTTGCTTAAAGTCACAGTGATTGATAAACAGCAAAGGTGGATTTTGAACCCATAATCTTAGACAACAAACCTGGCTCTGATTGAATCAGAGAGGAAAGAAGAAAGGTAAGAAGGAAGGAAGGAAGGAAGGAAGGAAGGAAGGAAGGAAGGAAGGAAGGAAGGAAGGAAGAAAAGAAGGAAGGAAGAAAGGAAGAAAGGAAGGAAGAAAAGAAGGAACGAAGGAAGGAAGGAAGGAAGGAAATACATATTTACCACTAATTATGTGCCAGGCACTGCATTAAGGGCTAAAGATACAAATACAACGAAACATGCCTTGCCTTCAAGGAGCTTATATTCTAATGAGGGGAGACAATAAATGAAAGGGAGGTAACATTTTTGTCATTTTACAGATGAGAAAACTGAGACTAAGACTGGTAGTAAAGTGATTTGCATATGGTTATAATGCTCATTAAGTATTAGATGGGATTAGAAGGAAGGAAGGAAAGAAAATAAGGAAAGAAAATAGGAGCATGATATTTGAGTCCAGAAAGCCAGGAAAAGGGCTGGGAGAGAACTGAAGACAAGCTAGCCTGAGCCCTTTTTAAAATGGAAGTTCCAAAAGGAACTCACCAATGGGAAAAGGTGCCAATGATGGGGCAAGGGAGTGTTAGGGAGGTTTGGTCTTTCTGAAGAAAATTCCATAATTGAAAAGATGAAGGAATATTCAAGGGTATAGAATATCCAAGGACAAAAAGGTCGCAGGTGTTGAAAGAAGTTCCCAGATGATACCATATTTTCCTAGTTGTAACTCCATTCACAAGCTATATTGTCTTCCATAGTGGCTTTCTTCCTACCTGACTCCCAAAGGTGTCATAAGCAGTGTTCTATAAACCTTAAAGCACTATGTATCTGTCAGCTATGACCATCGCCACCACCATGACCATCATCATCATCAACATCATTCATTATCACCATTATCATCACGACCGTGGTCAAGTTACTTCATCTTTCCATGACTCAGTTTCCTCATATATAGAATTATGGGATTGGGCTAGATGATCCTTAAGGCCTCATCCAACTTTATGCCTTCTAGTCTTATGTTTTGGTATTGTTTCTGACAAAGAGAAGTAAAATAAGCATCAGCCTTTTACCTACAGTTCCCTGCATACAATATTAAAGATTTTAGCATTCTGACTTGATGTGAGCAAGCTCAGATCCAGCCACATATTCTGTAAAAGAAAGTGGAAATAGAGAGTCTGGATCTTTAATCTCATTACACAATCAGTTCACAAACAGAAACAAGGGTCATTAAAACATCTCTGAATTCAAGGGAGAGAATAAATATCTGGCACATCCATTTATTATGTGGCCCTGGTTGAAAAATAGCATGGCTTTATTAATCAGAAATAAAATTATGAATACTTAAATAATGCTATGAAATGCTTACATGACAGGCCCAGATGATTATAAAGAAAATCTGTAGCCCAGATTTTCCTTTTCATTTGGAGGTTAAATTTTCAATTAATTCTTCAGCATCTTGCCATCTTCACTAAGCACCCCTACTAATTTCACTGAAACAATACAATTCTCTGTTGGAATTCAATGCATGGAGGGAAGCTGCTGTCAAGAGAACTGAAATTCAAGTAAGAATAACTGAGTAGAAAATGAGCTTGGATGCCAGTGTGATCCCTTAAACAGCTTTTGGTTGCATACAAGGTCCTTTGTATTATTTCTTATAAACACTCAAAACTTAGTCATGTGATCATAGAGCCTGACCAGGGGCCACAGGTAGAAGCTGCCATGAAGGAACTTCCAATTCTTGTCAATTTCAGGACATATGTACTTCTAACAGATTTGGTGTCCACCCTAACACTCTTTCTATGGCAGCAGTTTTCAACATGTGGGTTGCGACCCCTTTGGTGGTCGAATGACCCTTTCACAGGGGTCACCTAAGACCATCAGAAAACACATATTTTAGATGGTCTTAGGAACCGAGACATCACCCCTCTATCTGTCTCCAAGCAGGTCCACCTACATGTAGATACACCCTTATATGAGTATTAAAGGACTGTGGCATTGGGAAGGTTGAGAACTACTGCTGTATGGGATCTCAGTACAATGTCCCATTTTTCTTTCTCTTAGACCACAGAATCAGAGTTGATGAGAGGTGGACCTTAGGTGACAATGATTGGGACTGAACCTAAAAATTCCATTGTTACAGACAACTAGGAGGAGAAGAGACCAGTGCAGGTGGTCACCTTCTCTGCAACTGATACTTTTAGAGAGTTGCTCAGGGCACTCTGATGTTTAAACAACCTGCCTATGATGACATAGGCATTGCAAGTTAAAGTCAGGAATTGGACCCCAGTCTTCCTGGATCCAGGAATTATGTCAAAGAACATTATAATCTGAAGAACAACTTATCCAACCTCTTTATTTTACATATGACAAACTAGAGGGATAGGGAAAAAACATCTAAATTCACATGACTAATGAGTAGCACCAACCACAACTGGGCCCCCCTCCTTTTATTGCCCGACCAGTGGTCTTTTCACTGTGCCATATAGCATCTTCCATATCTCAACACTTCGACAATCTGGCATTTAATTAATGACCAGTTGTGATAAGTAAAACTGTTCTATGCTTTTGATTTTTAGTTATCAAGGATGTTTGGTTCTGATTTCGTAATGATCTCAATTTACTGCAGTAACCATTTGTAACTTCAAATTTAAATTGAATAATTTAAATTAATCTACTGCTACCCTCAAACCCTGTTAAATCGCTAATGACTGGTGGAGGGGAGGGTGGAAGAAGTGAACAACAGACACCAGTGCAGTAATAATTCTTTTATAATGTTAGCAAACACCTTTACCTTTTCTGGGTTTTGGGTTTAGATTTGGGGTATATTGGTACAGTGGATCAGACTGTTTCCTAAGAACTTAGAAACTGGTATTTTAGATCTGATCCAAAGTTCTTCTGTCCTAGTCAAGAGCCAATCTCTGAGAGCTATACCAAGAGATTCCTTCTAGAACAGCACTGCAATTCTCAATGTCTTTCTTAATAGAGACAAATACTGGAGAATTCTCTTTTCTTTTAGTATGTTTTTAGGAAAAAATATTCTGAACTTAAACACTAAAAAAAATCCCTATGCACAGAACCATAAATCTCTATTCCTTAATGTTTATTTAAACATCAGCATCATCAGCATCAATTATTCAAGTAAATTTGCCTCTGTGTGTGTGTATGTATGTAACATAGTGTAGTGTAGTATGTGTGGTGGCATAACTCTACACATTACTTTCAAAATGATCCTTCCTTTCTATGCTCTTTTCTGAATCTTTTGTTCTATTGAGTTATTTTTTAAGATGTTACAGTGGCTATTTCCTCTTTCAGAAGCACTCTTGCTAACCTTATCTCTCTACCCCATCCCAACCCATTTCCAGACAAAAATTAAAAGGGAGGGATCAAAGTTTATAACAAATGAGTTTAATCAAGCAAAAAAGATTCATGCAGTGGATTCCTTTTACCCTCCCTTCCCTTTCACCTCTTCAGTTTTTCAGAATAGGACCAACTGGTTCCTAGTATTTCTGTTTTGTTATTATTATTGTTGTTCTTCCATCATTCAGTCATATCCAGCTCTTCATGACCATTGTAGATCATGACCTCATGTCCTCCACTTCTCCCAAGTCTTTGTAATCTCATGTTAATTGCTTTCATGACATTATCTATGCTTCTCCTCTTTTGCTGTCCCCTTATCCTTTTGCCTTGAATCTATCCTAATATCAGTATCTTTTCCAATTAAGTCCTATTTTCTCATTATGTGGCAAAAATATTTAAGCTTCAGCTTCAGTATTTGTCCTTCTAATGAAGTCTGAATTAATTTCTTTAAGCGTTCACTGATTTGGTCTCTTTTCTATCCAAGGGACTCTTTAATGCTGCAATTTAAAGCATCAATTCTGTTGCAACTTATTTTCCTTACTGTCTATCTCTCATACACATGCATTATCATAGGGGAAAATATACCTTTGATTACATGATCCTATGTTAACAAGATGATGTCTCTGCTTTTTAGTATTATGTCCAGATTTGCCATAACTCTCCTTCAAAGGATCAATTGTTTCATTTATTTTATTTCCGTGTCAACAGTCACCATTTACAGTGATCTTTGAGCCTAAGAATATAAAATCTGATACCACTTCCATGTCTTCACCCTCTACGTGCTAGGAAATGATGGAACCAGTTATCTTGATCTTAGCTGTTTGTTCCTTTGTTTTGTTTTTTAAGTAAAACTTCAATCCAGTTTTTATTCTCTCCTCTCTCATGGTCATCAAGGTGCATCTTAACTCTTCTTCACTAAATGCCATCAGAATGGTATCATGTGCATAACTTAGATTGTTGATCTTTCTCTTAGCAACCATAATTCCAGCTTTTCATTCATTCAGTCTGGAATTTTGCATGAAATACTTTGCATATAAGTTAAATAAATTAGGTGACAAAGTACAACCTTGACATAATCCATTCTCAATTTTAAAGCAATCAGTCATTTCATATTTGGTTCTAACTGTTGCTTCTTGGCCCTCAAAAAGGTTCCTCAGGAGACAAATAAGATGATCTGGTACTCCCCTCTCTTTGAGGACTTGTCATAGTTTGTTATGATCCACACAATCAAAGGTTTTGGTATAGTCAATGAAGCACAAGCAACTTTTTTTTTTACAATTTTAAATAGTTCCACTAGAATTCCATCACCTTCACTAGGCTTATTGCTAGAAATGGTTCCAATTTGACTTAATTTTTCAACTTATTTGGTTCTAGTCCAAGGGGTGGGTAACCTGCTGCCTCAAGGTCAAATGTGACCCTCTAGGCCCTCAAGTACAGTCCTTTGACTGAATCTAAAGTTCACAAAATTTGTTGGATTCAGTCAAAATATTTCACTTGAACATCTAGAGGAACATATGTGACCTTGAGGCCACAGGCTCCCCACCCCTGCTCTATTCTGTAATGACACCATAGTGGGTATTCGTGATTTTAAGATATTTCTTTTCTTTTTTTGCTTTTTGGAAGGGCAGTTGGGGTTAAATGACTCACCCAAGGTCACACAGCTAGTAAGTGTTAAGTGTCTCATGCCAGATTTGAACTCAGGTCCTCCTGACTTCAAGGCTGGTGCTCTATTCACTGTCACCTAGTGGCCCAAAACTTTATTTTTAATTTTTTTGGGGGGAAAGGTAGGGCAATTGGGGTTAAGTGACTTGCCCAAGGTCACACAGCTAGTGTGTCTGTGAAATGTCTAAGTCTGGATTTGAACTCAAGTCCTCCTGACTCCAGTGCCAGTGCTTTATTCACTGCACCACCTAGCCACACCTTAAGGTATTTCTTATATAAACTTTCAGTATATTCTTACCACTTCTTCTCAATCTCTTCTACTTCTATTAAATTCTATCATTTTTGTTTCTTATCATGCAAAATTTTACATGAAATGTTCCCTTGATATCTCCATTAAAAAAAGATCTCTTGTCTCTTCCATTGTATTATCTTCTATTTCTCAGTATTTCTATTTTTTAAAATATCTTTTCTTGCTATTCTCTGTAACTCTGCATTCAGTGGGTTATATCTTACACTTTCTCCTTTACCTTTTTCTTTCATCCTTTCCTCATCTTTTCCTAAAGCCTCATTGGAGTGCCATTTTGCTTTCTTGCTTTTCTTTTACTTCAGGACTTTTGTTGTTGTTGCTGTCTCCTCTACAACATTGTGAAACTCTGTGCATTATTCTTCAGGCACTCTGTCTATCACATGGAATCCCTTAAATCCATTAAGAAGTTCAGATCAATTCCTTATCCACAGTCAATTTCAGGTCTTGTTTTAAATGACTGTATAGAACTTCCCCACCTTTGGCTGCACAATACAGAATCAAACTGATTTCAGGATTGACCATCTGGTAATGTTCATGTGTAAGAGTCACCTTTTGGGTTTTTAAAAGAGAATGTTTGCTATGACCAATGAGTTATCTTGACAAAACTCTATTAGTCTCTGCCTTGCTTCATTTTATATTCCAAGGTTTGCCTGCTCAGATACAGCCAATAGGTAAAAATCTGACCAGAGAGGTTCCTAATGGGGAGTTCACCACTTTGAAGAATGACAGCTCTGAACCAAGATAATACAGTAACAAGAGCAGTACAGATTTCTTCCACAGTATTTGAAAGAAGAAGCAGTGAGTTAAGGAAGTAGAAAGAGTGAGGGGTCTGGAGTCAGAAAGACCTGTGTTCAAATCCAGCTTCAGCCACTTACTGTTTGACCCTGAGTAAGTCACTTAACCTTGTTTGCCTCAGTTTCCTTATTTGAACTGGAGAAGGAAAAAGCAAACCATTCCATTATCTCTGCCAAGAATACCCTAAATGGGGTCATAAAGTCTCAAATGTGACTAAAAACAAGTGAACAACAACATTTGACAGAAAATACCAACATACTCCAGGAAATGCCCATGGCAGTATGAAATAGCCATTGCCATAGCAAGAACCATAGAATCCCTAAAGGTGAATTCCATCCTACAAGGTATAAAATAACACAATTAAAGAAGTAACTTGAAAGAGCTACATCAATATTTAACTGCCATGTATAATAGAATTTTGAATGTCATGTTGTCCAATTAAAGTCAACAACAAAAAAACAAACATGTTGAAATTAATTAGGAAAAATATATCAGCAACCGGGAGTCAAAAGGAAAGGTTAACATGATATAGGAAGTCAAAATAGTGAAAACAACATCATTTACAAGTTTACGTTAATTAAAAAATTCACTGGAGTGGCTTGAAGAGTAGAGAAATCAGAGGTGAGAAAGAACCCACTAAGGAAGAGAATACGAGAGATTTCTGGTCATCCTTATGATCACACAAGACCCAACATCTGAAAATGCAAGTTGTAGGAAGAGAAATAGAAATCTTGAGCATTGTTTGTCTAATGAATGATATAATGGCTATAGCTGGGAAGGTGACTAACTCTAGCTTCTCTACAAAACTGAAAAGCAATGTTAGGAACAATGATTACTGGCTCAAATGCTTCACAATGGCAAATAAATGGCCTTTTCTAGCTTGCTCCTAAATGCTATACGGGTTAAATATTTTTTTAACAGAAACAATATTGTATCTAACAAATATAGACCATTTACATGTTTGTCCATCTTATATAAAGCATTGTAATATGTGTATTTTTAAAATGTATATACACTTACACAGCAACAATGTGTTGAATGATTGGCAAAAAAAACATGTGCCGGTAACCCTCCCTTCCATGAGATTCCACTTCAGGGGCTTCAGATACTTAATCAGATAAGTATCTCCTCTAGGCTGGTTGACTGCTACACTTCTGCCTTTTTATTGGAAACAAGCCCTACAGAGGATGACTGAATCTCCTCAAGCAATTTTAATGTCCTTTTTATGTAACTTCATATAAATTTATCCAATGGTTTTTATTTCTTCCAAATAATATAAGGATATTTTGTATCTAGTTTAATGCCACTGATAGACTGATTCAATAGAGATGTTTTCATATGATTAAGGTAGTTAATTTAAGTGGTTTCAAGGGAATAAATGGATGGATGGATGGATGGATGGATGGATGGATGGATGAATGAATGAGTCTCTACCCATACTAGCTACTACAATGTCTTGCATGTAGTTATGTAGTTGATGTTTAAAAATGCTGGCCAAAGATATAAATGAAATTGAGGCCAAGAAAGAGAAAAGTTTCTTCAAGGTCGCAGAAGTTAGTGACAGGCCTCCTACCTCACATGTCAAGTCTCTTTATACTAAATTAGGAAAAAATCAAATGGATAAAAATTTAAACAGCTCAAGCATTCCTATTCACATGTTTCTGCTTAATAGAAATTTCTTTTACTAGGAATGTGAGTCCCTATAAAAATGGAACTTAAAAGAAGCTGGAAATAAGGTCTCAACTGAATGTTAAGTCAGTTGGTTAATATGTAAACCATAGGTACTAAATATTCACCCCCAAACAATTCACCAAAAACCTTAAACCTTTCTTCTCTCACAAATATCACACCTAGGGTATTGTTTGTTAAGAAAACTACTTGCAGGAAGGATGATGCATGAGCAGAAGAGGTGCTAATGGGATAGATAAATCCATAAGCATCACTGTGGGACTAGGTAAAAGCTCAGATCAGCACTTTGGACAGAAGACCAAAAACTTTTGAGCCCAGGTGGAAGCTTCCATCATGGCCATCAACTAATTCTGGGGAGCAGGAAGCTAATGAGGTAATCACAACTTCAGTAGGCTCCAGGGAGGACCAGGGGAAATCAGCTCAGTCTGGGATCAGATGTAAGTTGAAACTTTCCAACTAAAGAATCCTATGTAGGCTGGGGGGAAATAAGTTGTGGTAAACTACACACCTCTGCATACCATTTTCTATCGTCTCCTTTGTGTTAACAGCAGGGAAGTAATACGAATTAGAAACTAAGACAGACAAGACTTGTCCAGGGTCACACAGCAAGTAAACATCTTAGGCTAGATTTGAACTTGGGTTTTCCCAATTTCAAGTCCAGTGCTCTATCCGCCACACCTACGAAAGATGGACAGATGGACAAATGCAGAGACATAGATGGACAAACAGTGGGAGGAGGGAAGAGGGGTGTAAAGAGAAAGACAGACAAACACAAATGGTCAGAGACAGACAGGTGAAGAGGCAGACAGGTGTATAAGCAGTGGGTGTATTAGTGAAGGTATTATAGAGGCATGTAAGCTAATAAGAGAGAATCTTTACTGTGCAGTAATATATATAAGGAAGAGTGCTTACAGGTCCCATGCCAACTCTACCTTTGCAGTATACTCACAAGTCCTAACTGGCTCCTACCTTTTTTACTTTATCCTTCCCAACTGCACTTGGGAGCATCAGCAGGGTGGAAAGAACATTACCCTGGAACTCAAGGCACCAGAGATCTCTAGAAGGTTCTCAGTGCTCTCAGAATCCCACAACATGAAACAAATACCATGCACATCATTTCCTCATACTGCTTAATGTTTCAGAATGGTGGTGCAACCATTCATTCAACATTCACTTAACAAAAGCCCTAACTCAGTATCTATTGTACACAGAGAACTATGCTAGGCTCTATTTCTCCAGGAGAAACAAGCTTTAGCTGAGAGGGGACTCACGGAGAGCAGCCTTCAAGGAAATAAGAGACAGAAACAGTTATAGAACAAAAGATCACATGGAAATTGCTTTAAATAAGTAAAACCAAAGTTTTGTGAGTGCTGGGGAGGAAGGTCATTGTTGACTAGGGAAGTTAGGGAGAACAAGCTAGCGGAGGTGACATTTCAGCTGGGCTTTAAGCAGCAGAAACACTGATGACCCATTAGCTATTCCACCCTCATTAAGTCAGTAGTGAGGACTATCTAATGTACAACCCAAGGGGAATTTTGAATATCTAATAAAGGAAAATCTTAAATATCTAATAAATATCTATTAGACCAAAGATTAATAATGTTATTAAGAGTCTTTGCTTAGCATAGAACATTCTCTCTTGACACTTTATATACCCTGAGGTCTTGAAGTAAGCTTAAAATAGGAAACTAAGGAGATTCACTAATAAAGTACCTTTTTACCAGAGACTATAATGATAGTAATCACACTAGTTTAGTAATTCACACTTAAAAGCACTCTTACAGCCATCATCCCATTATTCTCACAATTTTTACAATTTTCACTATAGTCCTATGGGGAAGGTACTGAGGTTATCCCCATTTGACAGTTGTGGAAAATGAGTCCTGGGGAGGCAAAGTGATTTATAACTGCTGACTCTGCCCTCTATTCTTTCTTTTTTTCAGGGAGCGGGTAGGCAATTGGGGTTAAGTGACTTTACCCCGGGTCACACAGTAGTAAGTATCTGAGACCAGACTTGAACTCAGGTCACCCTGACTCCAGGACTGGTGTTCTATCCACCATGCCACCTAATTGCCCTTCTGCTCTCTATTTTTTTTTGGAGGGGGGAAGGCAGGGCAATTGGGGTTAAATGACTTGCCCAAGGTCACACAGCTAGTAAGTTTTAAGTGTGTAAGGTCAAACTTGAAATCAGGTCCTCCTGAATCCAGGGCCGGTGCTTCATTCATGCACCAACTAGCTGCCCCAACTGCTTTCTGTTTTTAAAGGGCAAACTGATCTCTTTCCTTGAAAAAGAAGCAAATAAGCCTCAAAAAATTGCTTCATTCTCAAGCTTTTTAGGGGGGGATGAAACATGATTAAATAATAAAAAGGAAAGGGGAGCTTCAATGTGAAAAGGAAACATAGTTAAAGAAAGCTTCTTCAGAAGCTGATAGAATATTGACCCAGGTTAGAAGATTGGGAGAATGTGATTCAGAAAACATAGTGTAACACATTTTTACCGTAATTATATCATAACAATAACAATGATGATTTATATGGCACTGACGTGAAAGGCTCTGGACTATGCACTTTAAAATCAGTATCTCAATTATCCTCACAACTACCCTGGTGGTAGGAGCTATTATTATTCCCATTTTATAGATGAAGAAACAGAGGTAAAGTGACTTCCACAAGCTCACACCACTGGTAAGTATTTGTTATTGGGGGCAATCTAAGGGCCCCTCTGTTCTACTTGGTTCCTTTCTCTGCAGGTTTACAGAGTTGATATTGGCTGAAAAATCCTGATTTCAATCCTAGTTTATCTGAGTCCCTTGTCAAGAAAATTCCTGACAGCAAGGCAGAGGATGGGCTCTCTACCTACCCTAAGATGTGTGTGTGTGTGTTTGTGTGTGTGTGTGTGTGTGTATTTGTAATTTACCTGCAAGGGAAGTTGGGAGTAAGCTTACTATTTTGATGGACTCCCCTCAGCCTTGTTCTTAGGTACAAATCAAATAAAAATTTATTTAAGAGTTCTTTCCCCCTTCATTTCTCCGTCTTCCCTTTGCTTCCCAACTTCAACCTCTAGAACTGATACACTTAGAAACTTTCCTTCTTCTTCTGAGGAATATTCTTCTTTTTATACAATGTGTATGTGAATGGCTTAGTGTGACCCCATTGTTTCACAAAAGTATCTTGATTAATTCACTGAGGGTGTACAAGCCCTGTTCATTTGCACTTCTGATTATTCCATTCAAACAAAAATTTTCTTACCTAGTTAAATTGTCAGAAGCAAGATTGAGTGGGTTCAACCTCACCTTTCCAAAGGGAAGAACTAGTGATCACTTAAACCCAAGCAATAGATAGGAGGAGGAGGAGGAGGAGGATGAAGAGGAGGAGGAGGAGAAGGGGGGAAGAGAAAGAGGAGAAGGGGAAGAGGAGGAGAGGAAGGGGGAAGAGGAGGAGGAAGAGGAGAAAAGGAGGAGGAGAAAGAAAGAAAGAAAGAATGAAAGAAAGGAAGGAAGGAAGGAAGGAAGGAAGGAAGGAAGGAGGAAAGGAAGAAAGAGGGAAGGAGGAAAGGAAGAAAGAGGGAAGGAGGGAAGGAGGGAAGGAAGGAAAAAAGGAAAGAAAGAAGAGGAATGAGAGGAGCAGAAAGGACTTAGGTTCTTTGAAGCAAAAGCAGCTGCTTACCCTTTAATTACAGGTTACATAAATGTGTTGTGCTGTACAATACTAGCCAGAAGTACTCTGAGGAAGAAGAGAGAGGTATTATGGACTGGTAGCTCCTTGTTAGAAAGTACTGAAACACATTAACTGAATAACATATACTGAAAGTACTTGTCACATTAACATTAACAATAAAAAGGTCTGATCTCATGCTCAAACACCTATCCAAGATATGATGGACAACTTCCAAAGATTTGTCAGATCTGATGTCTACTAACTATTTTTGGTGATTCATGTTGGAACAAAATATACTACCAGAATGAACCTAGATGACATCCCTGGGGTTTATGACGTCTTGGACAAAAAAGGGGGGAGGGCTTAAGGACAGAGTTTTTTTTTTCCTTAACCATTGTAGAATGGAATAGTATCATCTGGAATGAGTTTTGGATTTCTGGGTCACATCTTAAAATACAGAAATTATTGGGCATATATAATGGGGTATAATAAGAATGTATTGACCTTTAATCTCGCATATAAAATCTCAAAAGCATTATGCTGCAAAGAACGGCAAGAAGTAATTTCCCCATCTAGATCTATGAAGACAAATATGGGTAGGTATCATACAAATAGAATGTATAAAGACATATAGATATATATGTACACATATGTGTGGACATATATACACAAAGATACTAGTTTGACATTTCCTTCTCTAACTCATTTTACAGTTGGGGAAACTGAGGGAAACAAAATTAAGTAACTTTCCCAGGGTCACACAGCTAATAAGTGTCTGAGGTCAGATTTGAACTCAGGAAGATGAGTCTTCCTGATTCCAGGTCCAGCATTCTGTTGCATCACTTAAATCTCCAAAATTAACACAGGGGAAAATTGGAGAAAGGAGTCAGCAAAAGAATCCATGCCAATAGATTCACAAAATATGTATAGCAACCTAGAAATCCCCCCCCACAAAGGAAGCAAATTTGACTCCATATTCATCATTAAGACCTGATAAAAGAAGACCCATGTGAGGAAGAGGGTTCTAAAAGGATAGACTTTAACCAAAAGAAGCACGACAAGTTAAAAGATGAAGACACCCCAAGAATAGTGTTGCATATTAATAAAAATAATGGCAGCTGGAATTTGTATCATGCTTTAAGGTTTACAAAGCATTTTACACATGTTATTTGACTTGAACTTCATAAGAACCTAGGGAGGTAAATCCTATTATTACTCCCCTTTCACAGATGAGCAAACTAAGAGAGACAGAGATTAAGTAATTTACCTGAGACTGCATAGGTAAATGTCAGGATTTGAATGCACGTCTTTCTGACTCCAGGTCCAGTACTTCATAGGCTGTGCCATTTAGCTGCTAGTGCTAGCCCTTAGTATATATTCATAAGATCCATGTGTCTGTGTATGTCTGTGTGTGTCTGTGTGTATAAGTACACACATACATACATACACACATATATGAGTAAAACAGGAAGAAGAAGAGAGGAGAATGTTTGAGAACATCTTAATGAAGGTCACCAAAGTCATAAAGAGTAGTGAAATTCTTATAGGAATATACCATAGAACTCCTATACAAAAAGAAGAAATAGACAATTTTCAGAAACAGACCATAAAGCTGGAATGGGTACAGTCTTTATCTGTTGGAAAAAGCTCTCTTCTAAAAGAAGAGCAGTTAAAATTTCTTCAATTATCTTAAAGGTAATTTGGAAATTGGAAAAAGCAATGAATAGAATTCCTATTCTGTATTGCTATTTTCATTAACAAGAAAGAATTCTTTGTTAAAAGTAAAAATGATAGAAAGCAAAGCAGAGCCAAAATGTTGGAGGACAAGAAGTAAAGTTGAACTTCCCTGACCCACAACACCTACAAACAGATGTAAAAATGCACTAGTTGAAGTGCTGATCAGTAAATTCAACAAAAAAAATCACAGGAAGTAAGCCATTTTATCCCACCTGGGTCAGTGTAGGGAGACAGACAGGTTTGTGAATTCTAGGGATGGTAGTCTACCCAGAAATGACAGCATGGAATATTCCAGTTTAGGTAGAGGTTGCACAAAAGAGCAAAAAGATTCAAATCCAGTAAGGAGGCAACTGGCGTTTTGCAGGAATCGATGCCAAATTGGCAGTTTGATTGCTCATTACCCAATTCTAGGGCAAAGTTCCAGGGTTTGCTGAGGAAGGAACCTGTGTCTAGAGCAAAGAACAGTCATGGACCTACACCTAGTAGAAGGAAGCAGCAGGTATATGAATCTGATCTCATAAGAAAAGCAGGGTTTCAGTTCTAGTCTTCAATTCATTCTAATATTGTTACCAGTTAGTCATTTTTTTTAATCATGTCTGATGCTTCAAGAACTCATTTAGGGTTTTCTTGGCAAAGAAACTCAAGTGGTCTGTCATTCCCTTCTCCATCTCATTTGCAGATGAGATCAAGGCAAATAAGGTAAAGTGACTTGCCCAGAGTCTCCCAGCTAGTAAATGATTGAGGTCATATTTAAACTCAGGTCCTTCAGACTCTAGGTTTAGCCCTCTACTTTCTGTGCTACCTATGTGCCCAAATTATTCTAAAGCTTCCAGTAACCAGGTGAGGATTCTGAGACCAAAGTGGAGACTCCACTTCTATCACTGTGAGCTAGTAGAGCTTTTCACGAGTCTGATAGTGCCTGAGGCCACCAGCAGTGTACTGGAACCGAAATGTGGTATGGCCATAGGTGCACTGTTCAGATTCCCACTTTGATTAGGAATTTTCAGAATTCAAACCAGAAGGTAGAAATTAGATTTTTCCCTAGATAAGACTACTTTGGAAGCATGGAAAAATTAGAGGTTCTAGCTTAGCTATCTCTCAGATTTTGGAATAATTTAACACGAAACACTTCCAGAAAACTTTGATAGGAAAAGCATAGATGTCCCCTTCATACATATGCAGAGTCTGGTCCTAATATAAAATTTAAAGTCATTTAGTAGACTGAAAGAATGGGAAAAAAATCTCCCTATTAAAAATAAAACAAAACAAAGCTATAATGCTGACAGGTACATTCAGGACACAAAACCAGGGGAAGACAATGGTTACAAAACATGTAAAAAATAAAACTTCGAGAAAAACAAAGCTTGGGCACATGCAATAGTTTTAAAAGAGTTAAAAATGAAATGATAGGATCAAAGGAAAAAAATGAAAATGTGCTTAGAGGTATGGAAGAATGGAAAAGGTAATTAATAGCTTGGCATAAGTCATACAAAACTTCTCCAAAGCAACAAACTGCCTGAAAATTAGAATGGAACAAATAGAAGTTAATGACTACATGAGACAAAAAAATAGAGAAAATTGAGATCCAAAAAAAGAGAAGAAAATATAGCAAAAATAATTCACCTGGAAAACAGAGGAAAGATTTTTTTTTAATTTATGCATCCTTAGACTACCTGAAAGCCACAACCAAAAATTAAAAAGAAGAAAGATGAATGAATGAATCAGTGAGTGAATGAATACAGAAATAAGAGTTTAGTCTTCATATTTCAAGAAATCATAAAACTGCCCAAACTTTGTAAAACCAGATAGCAAAGTAAAAAGAGAAAGAATTCACCACTCACTTCCTGGAAGAAACTTCCATGTTAAAACTACTAGGACCATAATAGTCAAAATTCAGAGCTTCCTAGCAAAAGAAAAACACTGGGCAGAATCACCATATAATAAAAAATTATTGCCCATCATATCCTGAAAACTGGTGGATCTTCTAGGCTTCACAGTACAATGTGGCCCAGATCTGGGTGATGTCTGCACCTCCCCATTTCCACTTCATTAAAACCAACTGCACACTGGAATTCCTCTGAAAATTTCCTGCAGGCAAGATGCTAGTGTTTGAGGGTGTGATGGTGGGTTCTGTATGTTTGAAAGCAATCCCATTGCACACTATGTGGGCAACGATGAACTTCGAGGTGGCTGCCCAGGTGATTATGTGAGCTTTGCTGACAGTGACATCCTTTCTCCAACCAGACTTCACGCACCACACCAAACAGGCCATGCACAGAGAACGCAGAAGACGAGGTGAGGAGGGTGCTGGGGCTGCTTCATGCCCACCTGAAGACTGGGGCATTCCTGTTTGGGGGCTTGTAACTCCATCTGACATCACAGTGGTGTGCACCCTCTCCTGGCTCTGTCAGCAGGTCCTAGAGCCATCATTCCCACAGGTCTTTTCCAACCCCGCCATTGGTTCCTCACTTGTATCCACCAGCCCTGGTCTGGGTGGTGTTGGAAAAAGGGAAGCTCAGGGAGAAGATGGTGCAGTTTGATGCTAAAAAGTTTGCTAAAAGTCAGCCTAAGAAGGAGGTCCTAAGAAAAGAGGAGGGAGAGCGAGAAGAGAAGCCAAAACCCAGGCTGAGTGGAAGGAAGAGAAGAAGGCAGCTAAGGCCATCAGCCCCGAGGAGGAGATGCATGATTGTCACCAGGACCTGGCTATGGGGCCGAAAGGCCAAGGCCTTTGCCCACTTGCCCAAGTGTACATTTGTGCTGGGCAAGTTTAAGTGAAAGTGCTCTAAAGAGGACACGCTGACCCTGGCCCTGCCCTCCCTGTGCTAAGCCGAATATCACTTTCCCCAGGAGCTCAGCCATAACTTTGTGACCTGCAACCTCATCTCCTGGACAAGCTGAGGAAGAATGCCTTTGCCAGTGTCATCTTTCTTGGCACCAGCAATAGGAGCACCATTTCTGGAGTCTGGATTGTCCAGAGCTTGGAAATTGCCATGTGGCTAAGTCCATACTGGCAGGTGGAGTTGTAGACATGGCCTAAAGTGGATCCTGGGAGTGAGGAGGGCCAAACTATCATAGGTGAGTACTTCTCCTAGGAGGGGTCCTTTAGCACATGGAACATTCTCTGTGCTACCACCTAGCTACTTGCTTCCTCTCCTGCAGGGAAGTTGCAGAAAAATAAGAGCGAGAGAGAGAACCAAGCACCTACAGTCATAATCATATATGATTTAGTAGCCATCATCATAAAGAAGTTGAGAGTTAGAAATACAATATTCCAGAAATCAAAGAATATAACCTTACAAACATGAGTAATTTTCAAGAAAACTGAATAAAATCTTACAAGGGAAAAATGAAACTTTAATGAAACAAAGGACCCCAAACATTCATAATGAAAGATCAGAAATGCATACAAGCTTTGAAGTATAAATGCAGAAGTCAAGAGAAACAAAAAGAGGTAAATATGAATGAGCAATCATATAGGACTAAACAATGATAAACAATTTACATTCCAACACAGGGATATGATACACATATTCTCTCAGAACCATATCATCATAAAAATTCCCAAAAGATCTTAAACAGAGGACAGGGTACCTCTGTTATTTTCTAATGATGGTAAAAGAAGAATAAAAAAAGGGAGGGAAAGAATAATACACTTGGAGGAAGGGTGGGAAAACAAAGAATGAGGAAATGTTTGATACATAATCAGGATGTCCAGGTGCTTAATAAATGTTTGCTGACTAATAAGAAAGAAAGGATTGGGGGAGTGTTTGATTCTTGAACTCATTCTCATATCAATTGGCCAAAGTAAGGAAAATTATACGTAATCACAGTTGAATATTAAATGCATTTCAAACAATAGAAAAACAGGAGAGAAAGGGAAGAGCACAGAGAAAAAATAAGAGGGAAAGTAAATTAAGTGAGGGAGGAATCTCACACAAAATCTGAGGATATACAAAATTATTTATATAAGTTCTTTTTCAAATTGGAAACTGAGGTTGTTTCCATCATTTAAGTAATGGATGAACAAGTTATCATATGTAAATATGATGAAATGATATTGTACTGTAAGAAATGATGGGAATGATTTTAGAGAAACCTGGAAATACCGACATGATCTGATTCATAGTGAGATGATAACTTCAGTCAACTAGGAAAAATGGGAGGACCAACAGTAATTCCAGAGGAATCATGATGAAAAATATTACCCCCCTTCTCATAGAAAATATATAGACTTAGAGTAAAGATTGAAATATATTTCTTTTGGACATAGCTAATTTTGGAATGTATTTGTTTTGCTATATAGCACAATGGATAGAGTCAGGAAGACCTGATTTCAAATACAGCCTCAGAAGCTCACTAGTTGTATGACCCTGGGAAAGTCACTTAACATCTATCTGCCTCAATTTTGTCTTCTGTAAAAGGGGGATAATAAAACCTACCTCCCAGGGTTTTTGTGAAAATAAAATTAGTTAATATGTGTAAGGCACTTTGCAAACCTTAAAGGGCTATATAAATGCTACCTATAAGCATTCTTATATTTGTTGTTGACTATATATATATATATGTTCATTTTTTTCCTTTCCCACTAGAGAGGATTGGAATGGAGAAAAGGAAGAATTTTTTGTAGATTATTTTTTTAAATGATGGAAACCTATAAGGCAAGTGACCAATTTGTGATATTGAAAGAAAGGAAAGCATTATATAAATCCTTTTCAGTGTACCAAAATTCACCCCCATATTTTGCCAAACCATCTCAGAAAGAGTTCAAAGATAGAACAGGTAGGATTCCATGGTATAAAATTCTATAGTGTAAGTATTCCTAAGAGTGACAGCAAACTCTCAAAAATGATATTCTTATGGAAGGAAAAAATATAATAAAGCAGAAAAAATTTTGCAAGAGGAATTTGTCTGAGACCAATGTAGTTATACAAAGAACTCGATGGTCAACCCAATTTTTTTAAAAAAAACTCAGAAGAAGGAACAAAGGACAGAAAAAAATGATGAAAAACAAAAGCCTCACACAGTCTTGAAAGAATATCAGAGGGGGGCGGAGCCAAGATGGCGGCGTAGAAGCAGCAAAGGACCACAGCTCCCACACAAACACACTAAAAAACTCAGAAAATGGGACGCTAAACAGATTTTCAAGCTCCAAAACTCTCCACAAGACAGAAAGCACTACAGG
>CM053595.1:270702630-270728259 GCA_028646575.1 Pseudocheirus occidentalis | reverse complement strand
ATTTGTGTGGTTTTCTAATGACTGTACTAGTGATTAATGATATTTAGTAACTGTGAATCTAGATGAGTGACTGCTTAAGTTAGTGGTTGCCCCATGAGTGGAAGATTGATATATTGTGAAATGTTTGAATGATTAAGTGAAAAGGGTTTCCCCCTTAGGGAAACCAAATGATTATTCTTTTGTTCCTTGTTCTAAATATAGTGCCCACTGTAGAGAAAACTATGTGGCCATTCTAATGTTAAGCTGTTATGGACACTATATTGTGACTTTCTGTGGTAAGATGTAATGTTGTGAATATTATGTTGTGACATATTGTGAATGTTTGTCTTGATTTGCAATGGAATAAACAGAGTGTTCACTATTACTGTGTAATCCTAACCTTAAAAGCTGTTCACAGTAGCATTCTTTTGGGAATCTGCTGATGCATGGCTTTACAGGTTCACAATCCCTTCTTCTAGTCTCCCTAAGACTTTGTCTATGATTCCTATTGATCTTTTGATCAGGGACAAGCAGAGTGGATTCCATACCCAGGATCTGTAACTATAAAGCCACATTTCTGTACTTCTCTGAAGACTGATAGTTTCTGTTGTCACTATGATTCCCTCTAAGGAATGCAACTCTGATAGGAAGAAGAGGTGAAGTGTTAAGAGTACTAGACTTGGAGTCAGAAGAACTGAGTTCAAATCCTAGAGTTGAATTCTGCTACTTACTAGCTATGTCTTCTTACGCAAAACCTTTAATTTCTCTGGCCTTACATTTCCTCATTTTACTACAGAAATGAGGGACATGGACTAGATGTTCTCTTCTGTCTCTAACATTTCTATTCTAGATTTTAAGGTTCCCTTGAGCTTTGAAATTCCAAGTACTAGCATTGTATGCTGGTAGTTCCCTCTCCCTCTGCCTAATGTTCTCTATATGGCCCCTTCTTCTCTTAATAGTGAGCACTGATATAGTAGTTTAGGGTATGCAAAGGGTTTTGTATATACCTCATTTGATCCTCACTATATCCTCATGAGGTTGGTGCTATAATTATCTCCATTCTACAAATAAGAGAAGTGAGGCTGAAAGTCAAGTGTCTTACCCATACACAGTGTTCTCCTGACTCTAAGAACAACATTTTATCCAGCGTGCCACCTCCCTGGACCCTTATAGTCTATACATTCCATCATCTGAAAGCCTAATCTTTTCTCATGAATCCTCTAAATTCTCTGCTGTAGTCAATTCTCAGAATAAAGGACCGTAGGCAGATCAATCTGAGAGAATTAAATTAAAAAGAAAAGCCCTCAACCATAGGCAATGTCATTTGGACTGCAGAATCTCAGTGATGAAACATTCTTTAGGAAATATCTCACCTTGGATCAGAAGCATCAGGAATTGAGCAAATACATTTAAGAAGATCAAGGTTAAGCCAAGTTCGTAAAGACCAGAACTCGTAAAGGGACTAGTACAGGCCCAGAGAACATATGGAAAGCAGAGGTCCTGATAGGGTAGTAGGCCTGAATGTGGTCACCAGAGAGAATATAACAGCAACAGGTCAATAAAAGGCAATGGGTCAAAGTCAGTTAAGTATCCAGGAGAGAACGAAATATCCCCAAAATGGTAAAGGTGAAGGGTTAGCTAAGAAGCTGCAATAAAACAAATGAGCATGCCTAATTGCTCCTGCCCCTAGTGACATAAAAAAAATGTTTCTTCATCTGTAAAATGAGGGCATGAATGTCTAGGGGAAGAAAGGTTTGAATTGAATGATCCCTAAAGTGTCTAGCAACCCTTCTCCTCTTGCAACACCTTCCCCTAATCATACAATCCCACAGGTTCCTCATATGTTAGAACTAGGCAGGACCTTTGGATAGCATTTTAGGAGACAGTGCATAAGCTTTCAGAGGTGGAAGAAAACCTGGAAGCCAGAATTTCATAACATGTAATGAACGAACATTGAGAAGAGAATATGAGACCTGGAAGATGCCTTGAGAACACAAAACATTAGAACTGGAAGGAACATTAGAATCAAATGTCAACATATGGAATCATCCATCAGTTGAGCTGAAATAGACCTTAACACTGTCCAGTCATACCCTCTGTCACCATTTGACAGGTATGGAAGTTGATGCCCAGAGAAGAAAAGTGACTTGCCCACTTTAGTGGCACTGTCCACTAGTTGAACCTCAGGTCTCCTAGAAACACTTTGCTTTGCCTCTTCAGGTCATTCTAGCCATCCAAGGTGGATTCACTCCTTCATCAGCCTCTCATCAGCTCCCAGATGCTAGGCAGATTCAAAGCCATTATGCCCCAGATGCTAAGCCTAATCATTAAGCTGGTTTTTATTTTGCTAATTATTTCCAAATGACGTCTAATGGAACTATTTTATTTGCAGGTCTATTTTTGTCTCATTATCAACATGTGTAATTTCAATTAGGTTAATTGCCATTGCTCAGCCACCCAGACAGCCTTTTACTCTGCAACTCCAGTAAGAATTTCCTGTGTCTGCTTGGTGGCCACCTGATGGGATTATAGAGAATGATTTGCTGCTGCCTGATGGTGTCAGCTCCTTAGGCTAGTTATCAGCCTTAAAAAAAGATGGGAGAGGGAAGAAGAAGAGGCAGTAGGGATAGGAAAGAAGTGAAAAGTTGTCATGAAGTGTGAATAGGAAAAACCACAGGAGGGGCAATGACTGAAGAGTTCTCGGGTAGGAAGAGATTTGATCCTGGTGTGCTGTGTCTCGAGCAGCCTGCTGCTTCCCAGATAAGCTGTAAAATCAAGTTTAGTGGGACATTTGCTTCATAAGTAGATCCAGATCAGCATGGAACTTCTGGACTCTTCCTCTTGGATATGTTTCTCACCATGCTGAGCTGATCATCTTTGCTCCTGATGCCTTGGCACAGTCTGAGCTTCTCAAAATGGATCCTAGCATATCTGTAGCAGGAAAATACCTCAGAGACCATCTGGTCTACCTGTTGCTTCAATTTATGGATGGGGGAAAGTAGGATCCAGAGAAAGATCTGTACTACAGATACACCTTTGATATAATCTTCATCATGCCTCACCATTCCATTCTACAGAGAAGACTTTATAACTAAAATGGACCTTAGAGCCCAGGTAGTCTAACTGTTCTCTCACTTTACAGATGTGGAAACTTGAGGCCAAGAGAAGAATCTATAACTAGGATGTACTTTGGGAAAATCTATTCCTCTTACTGCCACATTTTACAGATGGGAAATTGAAACCCTGAAAAAAGAAATAGTGTACCCAAAGAGCCTACAGTAGCAGAGCTCAGGTTTCATCCTGGGTCTTTTGATTCCAAACCCACTACTTTTCCTACTATACCATTCTCTGCATTTATCCCAACCTATGTAGTATCATATTAACTTGTGAACATGCTCAATTCAAGTCAATCAATCATATTTAATTTCAAGGCATATGAATGACATTACATGTATATCCAGCCTTTTAGATTGGGAAGCCTCTCTCCAGAAAAAGAGAAATGTTCCTTTTCTTCTTCATATCCCCAGTGTTTAGCACATTGCTCTTCACATAATAGGTGCTTAACTCATGTTTAGTGAATAAAATTAGCATAGAGCTATGTGCCATCCTTCCCATTCTTGGGATTTTGTCAATAAAAAGTTGAGTTGAGTGAGTTGAGGAATCTCAGCCATATTCTGTAAGAGACAGATAGGGATGAACCAAGATTCCATCAGAATGTTACATTCATTTATTCCCAGTTTGAGAGTAAGTCTAGAGTCAAAGATTTAACCGATACAGGATCAGTAGAACTTTGCCCCAGGACACTAATATCAAAGTGAAAGGGAATATATTTTCTCCCTGCAATCATCTATAACACATAACACTCCATGGGACCCATCCTTTCCTCTATTTCCAATTCTATGACTCTACTTGGCTTTAAGCTACCTCTTCCTCCACAGAACTTATTACCAGTAGGTCCCTCTCTGGAGATTTCCCTCCTGTATCATCAAGAATGATGTAAGTGAGGAGGACTGCACATATTGTGACTCCAGAAGTAGGGAAACATGCTCCATGGGGTCCCATGTCAATAATATGGATTCTGTCTTCCACAGCAGCAGCCTCAGGATGTCTTAGAATCTCCATCCTCTGCTCTCCATGTAAAGTGGTTATGCCTAAAGTACTAGAGTTCTTAGTTATGGATCTGCTTCCATCCTACTCAGGAACAGAGCCTGTGGCTATTTTCTGCTTCCCCACAGTTCAGCTGTCCTGCCTCCCATCAAACAGTGACATGACTAACAGAAGAAGGATCTGGCTTGGGAGCCAGCTATTGTACTTTGAAAAGGTGTTTTTTTCTCATTCAATCTTGTGTTGCTTTAAAAACCAAGACACACACACACACACACACAAACACACCTTTGTGCACTATCAAAGGACCACCTAACCATGGTATTCACAGAGAGCAGATGGGAATGTTATGCCTAGTTGAGCCCTGCTAAATACCATTGTTTAAACAAAACCCTACATAGGTTAAATGTAAAGATAAACAGATCATTACAATTAAAACCTTCTATGTGTAACACTTAAATTCTACTAGGCACTTTAGTAACCAGTCAAGTTAATTCTTTCCAGTGCTTCTCAGAGTTAAGACAAGTCACAACCGCTTCTCTGCTTAACAATTATTTTGGTTCCGGTGTTTTACAAATGAAGAAACTGAACTTGGCAAGATTTGCATGTCTTTTTTCTAAAGGGGGCATTCCATTTCAGTAGCATTCAGTAGCATTTGCTGAGCATTCTTTCTGCCCTAGGACTCCAGAGTATTGCTCAGAATTCAGAGCATGAAGATATCCTAAAGGTTCACGACTACCTGACTGAGATTTTCAACAAGCAGCTCCCTAGCTGAATGTTAGATTCAATTTGGGAGTGGTGAGTTATAAAAAAAAATAGCAGGAGACTACTTCAGCTATAGGATGACCTAATACTGAGTTTCTAAGTCCAAAGAGTAGAAGAGTGTTCGGAAGAATAGAAGCAAAGTTGTCATCATACTAGCAGTAGAGGAGGAGGAAAATAACGGGAACAACCATAGTGGTATTAGAGTATTGGAAGGATCAGTGAAGGAGCAGGAACAGCAGGAATGAACAGTGGTAATAGTGGGATAGGACGGTAATAGTGAAAGCATTAGCCAAGCAGAAGGAGAGAGCTGGAGCAGAGGAGCAGTAGTAGGAGATAAGTAAAAATAATGAGAGTGGGGAAAGAATAGTAATCTAGAAGGAAGAGCAACGCTACTTAACAAGAGCAATAGAGGAGTACTAACAGATTAGGAGCATGGGGGCTGATCACAGCAGGAGTTGAGGAGTAATGGAAGTCCGTTACTCACCAGCAACAACAAGAGTAAAGAGTTCAACAGTCTTAAAAACAAATGAATAGTAGGATAGTCATAATAGCAAGATTAACAACATTAGCAGTAGAAGCAATCACAGTGCTTGTACTGATTGTAGGAATAGTAGCAGGAGCAGCAGAAGTACTAGTAGCAATAACAATAACAGCAGTTGTAGTTCAGTCATAGTGATAGGAGGAGGAGTAGTAATAGGAGTAACAGTAATATCAGTAGCAATAAAAGCAATACAGCAAAATAGTTGTAGTTCTTCAGTTGTCTTAGTCATGTCTGACTCTCTGCGACCCCATTTGGGGTTTACTTGGCAAAGATACTGGAATGGTTTTCTATTTTCTTCTTCAGTTCATTTTACAGATGAGGAAACTAAGGCAAATAGGGTGAAATTATTGTGTTCAGGGTCACACAGCTGGTAAGTGTCTGAGATTCAGATTCGAACTCAAGTTTTCCTGAGTCCAGACCTGGAACTCTATCCTCTGTACAGCCTAGCTGCTCTCAGTAATAGTATTGGCGTAGTGATAATAGTAGTAGTAATAGTTTCAGTGACACTAGCCATGGTAACAATATTGATAACAATAAGAGGAGTAGTAATAGTAATGATAGTGATTAAAGTAGTATAATAAATAACACTAGAAATAAAAAGTAGCAGTAGTAATAGCAGTGGTGGTAATATTAGCAGTAGTAATAGTCAGTCATAATAGTTATAGCTCTAATAGAGTAACAGTAGCAATCATAATATTAATAATAGTAGCAGTAACAGAAGTAGTAGTAGCAATGAAAGTATTGATAGTAGAAATAGTAATAGTGGTAATGGAACAGTAATGGTAGTAAAAGCAGTAGCAGTGGCAATAAAAGTAGTAGTAATGGAACCACACTTGTCCCACTCTACATCAACTGCCTTGTCTGGTGTCAACTTCATGGAAAAAGATAATACTATGCCAGGTATCCCTCATCCCTCCCCACCTTCTCCTGCTTCCTTTTCCCCTCCCTTTTACCTCAGTCCATTAGATTGTAAACTTGTTGAGGGAAGTAACTATCTTTCCTTTTTATTAATTTTATGCCCAGTGCTTAGCACACTGCCTGGTACATAGTAGACGTTTAATAGATGTTGATTGGATTGGGTTGGATAAGCATCAGTAGCAGCAGTAGTAATATTAATAGTAATAGAAGTTCTAATAATACCAATAATAGGAGTAATAGTAGCAGTGTAAATAATAGTAGCAGAAGTAAAGAGGTAATAACACTAGAATCAGTAGCAGTAATAGTAACAATAGTAATTAATACCAGTAGTAATGCACAAGTAGTAATAGCTATAGTAGGAGCAATGGTGGTAGTAGTGGTATTAGTGATGGTAATAGTAATAATTATAGTAGTAATGTCAGTAATAGTAGTAGAGTAGTAATGGTAGTCATATCAGTAGTAATAATAGTAGCATTAGCAGCAATGATAGGTGTATATTAGTAATAGTAGCAGTGATAATGACAGCAGCAGTAAGAATAGAAGTAGTATTAATAGTAATAGCAGTCATAGTAATAGTAGTAATAGAATTAGCATTAGCACTAGGCATACTAGTGGTAGTATAATAGAAATATCAATAGTAATAATAAAAGAAGTGGTAGTAGAAGGAGTGGTGGTAGTATTAGTAGTAGTAACATTAGTAGTGGGGAGTCAATAGCAGTAGAAATAATGTTATGGTAGCAATAGTATTAGCAGTCATATTAATCTTAGTTATAGGAAAGTTGCAATAAGAATCACAACAGCAATTGTAGTAGCAGTAATTGTTGGGGCAGTTGTAATATTTATAATAGCTTTTATTTATATGGCATTTGTGGCTTTTTTCTAACACAATAATCAAGTTATTTGGGTATTACAAACATGGTTATGCCCAGTTTTTCCAGCGTGAAGAGGGGGAGGTTAAGGTATACTAGCTAGTAAGTGATTCAGGACTAGAGTCCCCATGTTGGGATCTTTCTGTCATTACAATGATGTTGATGAATGACATTAGACATTGGACAATGTGAAAAAGTGGATTGTGACCAAGAAGTCAATTATAAATGTGTTTCCTTATGTCGTGTATCCTTATTGATAAAAATTGAGACCAATCATCCTTTAATCTCCAGCTCAGATGATAAATCCTTTATGAGTCATATATTGACACCAATGGAATGTCAGAGCTGGAAGGACTATTAAGAAAGATATAACTAGGACTTCTTTTTGCACATTAGACAAGAGAAAGGAAAGTTTCTCTCTCTCAGATGGGAAAATGGGACAAAGACCTAAAGTAACAGACACAAAGTGTGGTGGTCATGGGAAGGAGCTCATTCTTGCAAATCGTTTTTCATCACATCTCACCTGAACTTCCCAGGGCTCATAACATATGTGTCATTCTTGGCTTCTCACTATCTCTTAACCCTCCCCACAGCCAAGCTGTTACCAAGGCCTATCAATTTCACCTTTAGACATCTTTCAAGTACACCCCCTTCTCTCCTTTGACACTTTAACCACTTTAGTTCAGTCCATCAACACCTCACACCTGAACTGTTGCAATAGCCTGCTGCTGAGTCTGCTTGCCTAAATCTCTCTCATTCCAATGTCTCCTCCATTAAGACCCTGGAGTGATTTTTCTAAAGTGTAGTTCTGACTGCTACCCCCAGTCAATAAACTCCAGGGGTTCCCTATTGCCTCCAGGAAAAAATACAAAATGCTTTGTTTGGTATTAAAAACCCAGCCCACTCTTACATTTCCAGTCTTCTCATAACTCACTCTCCAACATAACTTCTTCAATCCAGTGACGCTAGCCTCCTGACTGTTCCAAGAACAAGACAGTCCATTCAGCTCTGGAAATTTTCTTTGACTATCCCACATCCCTCCTCCGTTCTTATTATTGAACTACCTGGATTCCTTTAAGTTCCAACTGAAATCTCATCTTTTACAGTGAGCCTTTCCCAAACCCTGTTAATTCTAGTATCTTCCCTCTTTTAATTATTCCTTATCTATTCTGCATAAAGCATTTTTGTACACCTGTGTTTGCTTCTTGTGATTGTGATTATATATAGTGAGCTCCTTGAGGGCAAGGACAATCTTTGCCTCTTTTTGCATCCCAGGCACTTAATAAATGGTTATTAACTAACTGCTGCAATAGGCTCCTAATTGAGTTCTTTTTGCCTTATGGCTACCTTTCCTCTACACAGCTACTAAAGTGTGATTCCTAGAGGACGTCTGATCAAATAAGTCCAATCAATTCATTAATTCCCTATTACTTCCAACATCAAATATAAAACATCTAGTATTGAAAACTCTTCATAACCTTTGTCCAGCCTACATTGGTGGCCTTATTCTCACATTATTCCCCCATCACATATGGTTCAACACAAGCAAAAGAGACTTGCTGCTCTTTGCACACAGTACCTCATGTCCCACCTCCAAACCTTTGCACTATCTATCCACTGTGCCCCAGTTGCTATTCCTCCTCACTTTCACTCTAAAACCTCTTAGTTTCTTTCAACATGTGATTCAAGTGCCATCTTCTGCAGAAAAATGTTACTGATGACTCCAGCTTCCTCCCTGCCTCCTCCATTTGCTTGTTTTAAATGTGTATACACTTATATTTGTACATGTTTTCTCATTTAATGTGTATTTGATGTCAACTATGTGAAAAACTCTATGAATTCACTGGAGATACAAGATAAAAATAAAACACTAAATGTATGTGTGTATACATATGCAATGTGCATATAATGTGTATGCACACATATATGTAAATGTGTGTATATGTACGCATATACATATATGCATGTGTGTATAGAGATAGATTGATAAGATGTCTTGAAGGCAAGTTATGGAGAGAGATTTTACATATATATGTATATACATATAAAGAGATATTTTATATATACAGAGAGAGATTATATGTGTGTGTATACAGAGAGGGATTATATATAGAGAGAATGATATATAGATATAGATAGATAGATATACTTTATTAATGGCTTCCCATTAGGAGATAACTGAACTGAACTGAACCTTGAAGGAAGCTAGAAATACTAATAGGTGCATGTAAGGAAAAGAGTATAATCCAGGGATGGGAGTCAGTCTTCTGCAAAAGCACAGCAGGGAAGATGACAAGCTAAGACCAGGGAACAGCAATTAGGCGAGATTACCTGCAATTTAGAGAAAGTAAAGGAGAAGGATGAGAAATAATCCCCCAAAGGTAAGCAGAAACTACATTGTGCAATTATTTAAATGCCAAATCAAGGCATCTTAGAAACAATAGGTAGCCACCGAAGGTCCCTTGGCAGGAGAGTGGCATTCCCTCTCTTGTATTTTAGGAAAATGATTTTTGTAGTTGTGAGGAATGTGCATCGGGAAGGGAAGAGATTGGCAGCAGGGGGTACAATTAGGAGACTGTTATAATAGTCTGTAGTAGGCTATAATAGTCAGAAATGATGAGGACCTTGGCTAGGGTGTTACACTTCTATATGCCAGTAAGGAGTTCAATGTTATAAGAGCTGTTATAGAGGGACACTCAATAACACAACAGGTATGTCAATCAAGGGAGATAGAGTGACTCAAAGATTACAATTATATTAGGAACCTAGAGGACTAGACAGTGGCAATGTTCTAAAAAGACATTTGGAGAATGGGTAGATTTAAAGGGGACAATCACAAATTCTGTTTTGGACATGTTGAATTTGAGATGCCTATGGAACAACCCTAGTATCTTTGCCAAGAAAACCCTAAATGAGGTCATAACAAGTTGCATGTGACTGAACAACTCAACAACAACAACAACGGAACATCCATTTGGGATGATCAACAGGTCTCTCCAACGTACGTTGTTTTCTTTTCACTATATACTTTGCTACCTTTTTCAAAACAGAACAAAAACTCATAATTTCCCCAAAATTATAGAGCACTTTACCTTTATTTCTTCTAAGGCAATGATCACCATTTATCATATAAATGTGACTCCCTGAAGGCAGAGAAATGGGTATATAGATGATAGAAATAGGCAGATTAGACAGATCAATTGATATATATCTCTATCTATGAATATATGCACATATATAATATGTATATATGTACATATGTATGTATAATCTTCCAGCAAGGTTCAGTTCAGGTCACTATTCTAATGGGAAACCATATGAAGAGATGTGTGTGTGTGTGTGTGTGTGTGTGTGTGTGTGAAAGAGAGAGAGAGAGAGAGAGTTCTTTATGTATGGCTTTCCATTAGGAGTTAACAGAACTGAACCGAACTTTAAAGAAAGCAAAGAATACTAGTTGTATCTCTATTGTAGATTCCCTCAGGGCAGGGAATGCCTTATCTATTCTGATACCACCAAGAATGATAACCACCAGTTCTCAAATCAATATTTCTTGAATTTGCTTTTCTCATTTCTAAAATAAACAATGAAAATTATACTCCTGTTACATAGAGAAGCCCTCACCCAGAAATGCCACCCCAATGAGCCTTGAGAATATAATCTATATCATATATTTAACATTTCACATATTACAAACCACATTTACCAACATTTAATTTATTTATCACAATGCCCTTATGTGAAAAACTGGGAGAGGGATATTTGGGCATTTCATGCAAAGGAGGAAACTACACCAGAAAGAGACTTAGACAAACTAGCCTGAAATAGGAGTATGAGCTCAGACTTCTTGACTATCCATCGTGTTAGAATGCCTCATAGAAACTGAATAGTAATAAAAGCAGCAGAAGCAGCAACAACAACATGCCAGGAACCAAGTGAAGAAAACACTAGACCTGGAGTCAGGAAGAACTGATTGCAGTCTAGCCTCAGACATGTCCTAGTTGTGTGACCCTGGCAAGGTCATTTAACCACTCTTTGCCTCAGTATATTCATCTATAACATAAGGAAACTAATGACACCTATCTCCCAAGGTTGTCATGAGGTTCAAAAGAGATCATATCTATAAGGCACTTATACCAGTGCCTAGCATGTACTGAGCACTATATAAATGTCATCAGTGACAGCAGTTGTTGTTGTTAATCCTATTTTGTATAGGAGACTATTTTGAGAAAGTGTTGTCTATGAAATCATCCTGAGGTAGGAAGCACAAATCAACCTATTTTACAGACAAGGAACCCCAGATTTCAAAATATAAAGTGAATGACCTATAGCTCCATAATTATAAGGTGTTGGAACTGGCATCTAATCTAGGTCTCTGGATTCTTTCCATTCAGCTACACTTCTCCTAGGGAACATGTGTTCTTTGAAAAGCAGTTCCTTCTCCCCTCAGGCCTTAAGGAGATTATCTAGAAAATGATAAGGAATAATACTTTTCTATTGATAAGAACAGGGTGACATTAGAAAAATGGCCTCAAATAGTGAAAAGAGTTCTAGATTGGGAGCCAGAAGTCATTGGCTGTTTGATATCAGAGGATATCCCTGGATGAAATTATACAGAGTCAATGCTTTGCCCATTGGAGAAAGATTCTGTCCACACACTTAGATATCTAAGTCCTCTGAGACTCTTTGCACATCTCCTCGCTCTAGTCTATCTTTCCTTTACTCAGCTGTCAAATTGATCTTCCTAGAATGTAGCCATTCTACTTCCTTATTTGATAAACTCCAGTGGCTCCCTATTACTTTTAGGAACAAAATTATAAAATCCTCTGACTTTTAAAGCCCTTCATAACCTGGCCCCTTTGTACCTTTCCAGTCTTACATTTTACTTATTCTGTACACATTGTCTTCAATAAAGAGACACACTGACCTCTCAGCTGATCCTTCCAGAAAGCATTCCATCTCTCAACTCTGGAAATTGTCACTGACTCTCCCCCATGCCTACAACTCTCCCCTGCCTCATCTCTGTTTTTTGACTTCCCTGGCTTTCTTCAAGTCTCAGATAAAATTCCACTCTCTTACTAGGCAAGGAAAGAAACTTTTCCCAGTCTTCTTTCATTTTCGTGTCTTCCCCAATATTATCTACAATATAGCCTCTATATAACCTTATTTGCACATCGACTTTTGCATTTTTTTTCTCTCCCATTAGGCTACAAGATCCTTCAGAGTGAGAGCAGGAACTGCTTTGTTTTGGGTTTTTTTGTATTTTTTTTTTACTTTTCTTTGTATCCCCAGGGCTTATGGCTTGTTGACTTGAGAAAAATCCCCATTGTTTGTTTGTTTGTTTGTTTGCTTGGTTGGTTGGTTGGTTGGTTGGTTGATTGGTTGGTTGGTTGGTTGGTTATTGTCCTTCCTTCTCAAAGAGGATCAAAATGGTGTCCCTACTTTGAGGTCAAGGTACAATGTATCCAAATGGGTGATCAAACCAACATGAGTTCAAAAGGTTCTACCACAGATCAGGTACAAATAGTCCATATAAATCTCCCATGAGACTCACCTTAGTTATGACTCTGAATTAGTATATATGATGGGGGTTTCACATATCACTTGAATACTTTTGGGGGGATTTCTGCAGGCCAGTCATATTTTTTTCTGATTCTGTTTTGTCCACATGTACCTAAGCATTTGTCTGAGCTGAGAATTGCTGACATAATCCAAACCTTTCTTTTCCAAAAGATGAAATTCATATTAAGAGAAGTATGACTTGACTAAGGTCACAGACTAACATTGGAAATGGAATCAGAAGACCAACTACTCACTAACTGGATAATCTTGGGTGAGTTTCTTAACCTTGCGAACATCTGTGTGTTTATTTGATCAACTAAATCTTGTCCCTTCTTTTTCCACAACATCTCCTACATGTATTCCCTCCCCCTGATTCCTAGAGCCACCATTGTAGCACAGATCCTCATTATCACAGGATCACATTCCTAAGATCAGACTTGCCTCCTTACAGATATTCTCGTCTTCTCAAAACCTATTTTTCACTGTCCAAGTTATGCTTCACACCAATTCCAGAAGACTAATCTTTGTCCACAGATTAAAGGAGATCACCCTTATGCTTAAACATCCTCAGTGGCTCTCTGTCCCCTCCCAGGTCATGTTCCTATTTTCTGCCTAAATCTTATTAGGCCCTACCTTTCCAGTCTTTTCTCATAGGTCTCTTCTTCCCTCCTCTATACCCCTAACCAATGAAATTAATCCTATCAACAAATCAATTTATTTTCTGTACTTGAAATAGGTTACACATTATTTATTGCCCTATGCCCTCAAACAAACCATCTGGTCTGCAACTGTGTTTACTATTCCATGTTCTTGGAATTTTATCCTTACAATGGAATTCATTGGCTGAATTTCGGCTTCTTTTCAAAGCCCAAATCAAATGCCACCCTTCTCAGGAAGTCTTTCCTCATTTACCATTCTTTGAATGTGCACACATATACATACATAACATTGTGCAAACATACATGTGCATATATACATATACTCTTGCACACATACACCCTGTGACCCAGATACTCCTATTGGTAACAACTTCTCCCTTGGACCTCACATAATATATCATTTGCAATTCTCTTGTGTTCTTGTTCTGAATTATATTATATTCTAGCTATTTAAGTGTAATATCTATCAGAATGAAGCTTGCCTCTTATGTAAACTTTGTAGCTTTTTCTTTGCTTAACAAAGATATCTGCACACAGCAGACAGTTTGAAAATGAATTCAATCTGTAAAAAGTATGTTTGTTATTTTTTTAAGAGACAGAAAAAAGGATTCAGATACTGTTGTTCTTCATTCATTTCATTTGTGTCCAACTTGTTGTGACCCCATTTGGGGTTTTCTTGGCAAAGATATTAGAGTGGTTTGCCCTTTCCTCCTCCAGTTCATTTTAGAGACAAGGAAACTGAAGCAAACTGGGTCAAGTGACCCATCCATGGTCACACAGCTAGAAAGTGTCTGAGGTCAGGTTTGAACTAAGGTAGCTGAGTATTCCTGATTCTCAGTAAGGCACTCTATCCACTTTGCCACTTAGTTGCCATCAGATATAAAGTCCTGTAATTATTTATATTTATTGATATGTGTATATATATATATATATATACACACATATATGTGTGTGTGTGTATAGACACTGTTTTAATAATTACCATTATTGCTAAAACTGACATCGTACTTTAAGGTTGGCAAAGCACTTCATACATATCTCATTTCATCCTGACAATCACTCTAGTCATACTATCATTATCCCCATTTTATAGAAGAACATATGGACTGAGGGAGGTTAGAGAAATGACTTAACTCGGGGTCCTACAGCTTGTAAGTATCTGAGCCAGAATTTGAGTTTATGTCTTTTGGTCCAAGTCCATCATTCTACCCATTACACCACCTAGTTGCCTCTTATGATTAGTAGTAGTAGGAGTAATAGTTGTATAGCAGCCTGGCGGGAACAGTATTAGGACATGAGACTATACATTGACAACTGGAAGGAACTAAATTTAGATCATGTAGCCCAACTTCCTCCTTTTTTTGAGAAGGAAATTGAACATACTAAAAATTTAATGACTTAGCCAAGTCCTCACGGCTAGCATGATTGTCACTATTTTCTACCATCCCTACCTCTGCCACCATTTTTAAGGTTGTACTAGCCAATGATGGTGGACCTCTGTACCTTGAACCCTTGCCTTCCTGACATCTCTTTTCTCTGAGGCTAGACATTTCTGGCTAACTGAACCCCATCTGGCCAGCACCATCCCCTTAAAGGCCAACATCCTACCCCAACTTTCCCTGCAGGAGTGAGACACAGATGATGGAAGTCCCCAGAGGCTAACAGACCTGTGCCAGGAACCACCAGCTCCTGTGGTGAGGTAGCAGGTTGGCTGAGGCTCCCAAATCGAGCATGACAGCCCTAGTAAGAGAGGGGCGAGTTGACTGCCTCCAAATTTTAATGATATGTGTCTCTCAAAATCACCGACAATCATAAAGTGCTAATTGATTCATTTGGCATTCCTGCTGCCTTTTTTCTTTTTTTTTTTAAGCCAAGTCCCTCCAGAACAGTTCTACATCTGCATGTATATTTAGAGAGACAGATATTAGGGTGTAATTTTTTTGTTTAGGATCCATTCCAAACATAAAATATCAAGGAACTGAAGTCAGGGCAAAAAAAGTCTGCTTGCAGCCTTGCCGGGGGCTGAAGAAAGCCTAACCGGAAAATGATTTTGCAGCAACCTTTACAGACACTGCTGTCTGACACAGTTGACTGCCAAGAGTAGTGATTTTATTTCAATTAATTTTTATAAGTCTTTCTCTTCCAAGCACATCACCTGGGTTCTGTCATTGGCATTTCTTCCCTCCCCTCATCTTTTTTTTTCTTTTCCAGGAGAAGGCAGTTTGGCACAGAATAAAGAGCTCCAAACTGAGAATCTGAAACTCTGGTTTATTTTAGTCTTTTTTTTATTTTCCCACTTATAAATTGTATGACCTTGAGCAAAATGCATTCCCTTTCTGGGCCTCAGTTTCCTATTTTGTAAAATGAGAGGGTAAGACTAGATGGCCTCTAAGGTCCCTTCCAGAACCACCATCTTGTAAAACAAGAGATCAAATTAAGTCAGTGTGGTGGAGCTCAGAGAGTAGAGGAGTAGGGAAATCAGGATTAGGTCTAATCTTCTATTTGACTCTACCTAGCTGTGTGATCTTGGGCAAGTCATTTTTCTTCTCTGAAATGCAGTTCTTTCATGTGTAAAATGAGGGAATTACATGACATCTTTGAGATAACTTAAAACATAATAGGGAAGAGAAAAAGCATTTATTAAGTGCCTATTATGTCCCTGGGATTTTACAAATATGAGCTAAATTTCATCCTCACAACTACCTTGAGAAGTGTGCTATTATTATCTTAATTCTACAGTTAAGGAACCTGAGGCAGACAGAGGTTAAGTCATACAGCTAGTAAGTAAATGAGGCTGGATTTGAAATCAAGTCTTATTGACTCCAGTCCAACACTCTGTGCAATATCCTATCTAGCTTCCTGACAACTTTATAGACTGGCTTATAACCGTAAGGTGGACAGAGCATCTTATATCTCTAGTCTGATTCTCACAACAACCTGGTGAAGAAGATATTGCAGACATCATACCCATTTTAGTGACGAAAAAGTGAGACCTAAAATGAAATGACTTGCCCAGTATCACATAGCTTGTGAGGAGCAATATCAGGCTCCAAGTTCAGGCATGCTTGTTCCAGCATGCTTTGCACCATTCCTGGCCATCCTCCTGTAGCTTTCAATCTGAGAACCTTCTAAGTTGTCTCTGTAAATGGTGATGGGCTGGCTCTGGAAAGCCCAGTAGTATTCTCTCTTCTATGTCTCTAATTCCAGGAATCTCCTGACTGTCCCTCCCATTTGGAGTATGGTCTTTGGGACACCATGGTGCTTACATCAGACATTGCCAACAGCTGCATTATGGCACTCCAGGGAAACTGCTACAGTCAGATGTGGGATTTCTGTGGTGAATTTCCTTCACAGCCTGGTTTGGCCCCATTTCTTATTAGTGCTTGAATTATTAGCATGTTACTATGCAAGCTGTGGCAAGTGACAATTAATTAATTAATCACTTAGGTTCTCTATCAGTGAATGCAGACCAGTAATTTTAAATAAACAAATTAAATAGTATGTCTCACTATAGTAGACCATGATGAAATAATGATGAGGTGCAGTTAAACTATTAAAAAAAAGAAAAACTGAGCCAAGTATTATGAATATTCTAGAGGAATTTATTTTTGCTATAAAGAAAACAAAAGTTTAAGGTTTTACTCATTCTTTATTTCTCTTTTTCCTACTGATAGTTATAGATTCTATGTACATAAACTCCTAGAACATTAGTACAATTAACTCACTGTGTGACATTACGTAAGTCCTTTCTTCTCTCTTGGTCTCATTTTTAAAGCATTTGTAAAATGAAAGGGTTGGTCTAGAGAGTATGAATCTATTATTCTTTCAAAGACATGTACAGCATAATATTTTTGAGGGGGATGTAATTCAGGGGGAGATGGAGAAACAGCTCTAGCCTATGACTTCACTGGTCAACAGAACTGCTGATATGGACAGATAGGCAGCTGTTCTATGACATAGTTCAGAGAGTTGCTTGTGGAAACTGAGAGATCCTGTGATTTGCCCAGAGTCACACAACCCATATATGTCTTCCTGATAATGACTGACCATTATCTAAAACACCATACTGCCTCTTTCCACTATTCATACTTATTTTTGAGATTTCATCTGTATCAATGGTGTCTTGTAGGATCACAGAATTCAGAAGCAGAGGAGATATTTGTCCCTTCTATGTTGTGCTGGGAATCTTAACAAGGGATTCATGAACCTTTTTAAAAATAATTTTGATAATTAGTTCAATATTATTGCATTTTTTCATTCTAAAGGTTTCTTTTTTTTTCTATTTTGTGTATTTAACAAATTTATTATGAGAAAGGATGATTCTCAACCTTCCTAATACTGTAACCCTGTAATACTCATACGAGGGAGTATCTCCATGTGGGCTGACCTACCTGGATACAGATAGAGGAGTGGTGTTTTGGTTCCTAAGACCATCAGAAATAAGTGTTTTCCAGTGGTCTTAGGCGACCCCTATGACCCCTGTGAAAAGGTCATTCGACCCCCAAAGGGGTCACGATGCACAGGTTGAGAACCACTGATCTATAGGCTTCTGCAAACTCTCAAAAGGGGTCTAGGACACAAAAAGGGTTAAAAACCACTGATGTAATATAACTCACTGATTGTGTCAAGGAATTAACCCTGATTCCAAGAGAGAAACTGATTCACTCAAGGTAGAAAGTAGGTGAGCTATGATTATTCTGTGTATACTTAAATCTTTACTTGTTCTAGCCCCCAACAGAATGTCAGTTTCATGAGAACAGAGGCTATTTTCTTCTTCGTAACTGAATCAGAACACAGCAGAGTGCCCAGCATATAACAGATACTTAATAAATAATTGTCAATGTATTGGTAAATTGAATACTAGTCTTCTGACTCTCAATCCATTGTGCTTTCAGCTACTGACTGTTTTACTGCCATATTTAATAGGTACTCTTCATGAGTTGGGACAGTTAGGTGGCATAGTAGATAGAGTCCTGGCCTGGATCCAGAAAGATTCATCTTCCTGAGTTCAAATCTGGCTTCAGACACTTGCTAGCTATGGGATCCTGGGCAAATCATTTGACCCTGTTTGCTTCAGTTTCTTCATCTTATATATGATGTGGAGAAGGGAGTGGCAAATCACTCTAATACGTTTGACAACAAAACTTCAAATGAGGTCACAAAGAGTCAGACATAATTGAAACCACTGAACAACAGCAAAGTTCATGAGTTACTATCACTAGAACTGTCATCCACTGTTGCACATTAAGCCAACAAGAAGTCTCTTCACATCATGTCATAGCTGATCCACAGACTGTAAGCATAGTTTACCATTGGGTCTTTGCTAAAAGCTTTCCAGGTTTGGGGGATCTGTCTGAGCTGCCTGAGTTTGCCTTATCACATGGTATTCAGGAGACCAGAGGGAAATCATGAAAGACTTTGGAGGAGCCCTTTTGAGTAGGTCATGGCACATAGAGACGCTATATTAATTGATCTTGTGAATACTGTCAAAGACCTTCATAGTTTGAAGGACCTTACATCACCTAATTCAACTTTTTTGTTAGTTTATAATTATTTCATATAAAGTGTTTTAACGGAATAAAACAGAATAAAACCCTCAAATATGCTAATAATATCATTACTCTTTATTTATAATCAGTAATTTGAATCCCTTCTTCCCATCTCCCTTCCATCATAGCTAGGGCAGGACCACAAGAATTTTCTTTGTGTGCCAACATTCATTGCCTCCCCAGGGGCATCTTTCTACCCTTTGGCTGCAAAAAGACAACTATCCCTGTGGTGACCTTGTATCTTGCTACCTTCTACTGTGTGTCAGAACTCTGTTCTCTTAAGTCATCCAAGGCCAGAAATCACAGAATTTTGAGACTGTGGTGCCATTCTTACAGAACCAGCTTTCCTCTCTTACTATCAACTCTCATGGAAAAATAGGTGAATCTTTCTGAGGGAACTAGTTATCCTCTTTTTGGAATGACTGTACCTACAGTTGGATTGTGATCTCTTCTGTTACCCTCCCTTCCTATCATTTTATTGTACCAGATGCCAAGGCACCCCCCCACCCCACTTCCACACACTTGTTTTTCCCCTTTAGATGACAGATATTCCCTAATGGCTTTTTTATTCCTTCTCAGACAAAATGCCATTTCCTCATTAATCTTTCCCTTAAATCTAATCAAAAGTAAACTGTTCCTTCTTTGAATTCAAGGTATTTCCCTTACCATGGTTTTTATTTTAATTTTCTATCCACATAACTCTCCTCTCTCTCTCTCTCTCTCTCTCTCTCTCTCTCTCTCTCTCTCTCTCTCTCTCTGTATATATATAAATTTTTCATAGTTCAAAACTGAAAGAACCCTAACATACACACATATCATTAAGTTCGATCTGCACTGGAATAACACTCTCTATACCACTATAAAGAAATGGTCATAGAATCATGTTCTACCGTCATTCTATTCACTATGCCACATTTTATTCAGCCTCTAGGCAGGTAAGTGACACAATGGATAAAGTCCCAGACTTGAGGTTGGGAAGACCTAATTTCAAATCCTACCCCACATAATTACTAATTGTTTCACCCTAGACAAGTCACTTAGCCTATGTTTGCCTCAGTTTCCTCATCTGCAGAATGGGGATAATAATAGCATCTCATCTCCCAGGGTTGTGAGTATCAGGTGAGATGCTCTATATGAAATACTTTACAAACCTTGAAGGGCCACATAACTATCATCATCATCGTCTTCATCCTAGCCATAGTTGTCATTGTCATCATCATTGTTGTCGTCATTTCCCATGAGAGTAGAAGGTAGTACCTCCCTAGGCAGTCCATTACACTATTGAAAACTTCTTATTGTATAGAGACCTTCTTCAGAAGAAAAATTCTGCTTCTCTGCAAATTCCACACAACACTCTTAGTTCTACCCTCTCAAAGTAATGGAACTCAAAACAAAACAAAAATGTCTAATACCTTTTTTCCCAAGATAGTCCATCCCGCATTGGAAGGGAGATCTCTTGCCTTCCTTGTCCCACTTTTCTTACTAGGTCAATCACTCCTAGTTCCTTCAATTGTTTCTTTTCTATTTTCAAGCTCATTTGCTCTCCTATCAGTGCCCTCTAGTTAGTCAATGCCCTTTCTAAAATGTAGCACACTAAACTCAGTACTCCAGATGTATTCTGACTAGGGTACAATACAGCAAGATTCTGTCCTTCCTTATCCTTGACACTATCCTTCTATTCAAGTAGCCCAAAATTATAGGAAGCCTTTTGGCTTCCACGTTTTCAGCTCATATTGAGTTTGTGAGCCAGACAATCCACAGTAGTAAATTATTGTTCACCCATCATCTGTCTATGAAGCTGATTAATTTTTTAAATGTAAATTGATGTTTTATCCCTCTGTTCTACCATTAGGTTCCGAGGTTGTGATCATGTCTTATTCATTTCTCCACAGCCCCCAATGGCTACCTAGGAGAATGACACCACAAAATATCATTGCTGGAAAAATGTGTTTCTAATTTAATAACTGAAAAAACACAAGTACAGAGAGGGTAAGAAATGACTTGTTCCAATCTATCTTCCCAGGAAATGATTAACTTCAGAACTAACCCAAATCCTCCGTAGGAATCATCACTGTGCAGTAAAAAGAAAGGGGAAAAATGGGAATCACAGATCAGAATTCCAATCATGCCTTTGTTACTTGGTTACTTGTTACCTAAGTGACATTCAGTCTCATTACTTGTAAAATGGTAAAGACCTGAGGGATAGACTAGATCAGACAACCACAGATTCAGAGCTGGAGGGGATGGTAGAAGCCATTTAATCCAACCTACTCATTCTTCTTAATTTTTTCTTTAACTAACAAGTATTGTTTTCCTCTCCCTCCCATGTCCCTTCTTCAATTAAGAAAAAGTAAATCCACATAGCATATGCATAGACAAGCAACAAAAATCTTCCCATTGACCATGTCCAGAATATTCTGTACCTTGAACCTATCACCTCTCTTTCAGGAGGTGGGAAGCATGCTTCATCATGTGTTCTGTGGAATTATAGCCTAACCTCTTTGGTCTTACGATGAAAAAAGCAGAAGCCAACTGACTTGCCCAGAATCACACAGTTATTATATGGGCAAGGTGGGACATGAACCAAGGAATTTTTACAGTGCCCTATCCACTATATAATGTTGCTTCTCAGCTCTTATTTAAAGGTCCTATGAACTCCCAGGGCACTGTTCTTTCCACTATGCCAAACTGCCTTATATATGGCAGATAGCAATATGCTTTTGAATGTCAGCTTATCTATGGAGTCAAGGACCAACTTTGCTTCTAGAGAGAAAGGGGAAAGTGGGTCAGGAGAGACTCCTCACTTAGGGGGTAATACCACATCCACTGTGAGGAAACAATGTCATAGAAATCTTTGTGTAAAAAAAAAAAACAACTGTAGCTAGTTGGGAATACATAGTTCAAAATGTCCATCTCCACCTTGAAAAAAATCCCCTTCTTAGAATTGCCAATGCAAATATTACCCTGTAAGAAGACCCCCCCAAGAGACTGGGAAACAAAGGACTAAGGTCAGGGACAGGAAAATGAGTGTGTGATGGGCACAGCAGCTGGAAACTCCTAGGAAAAGTGGGTAGAAGGGAAGGCCTGCAAGAAAGGGAGGTAGGAACAGAGCAGAGAGATTTAGTGCAGGGGACAGGCATACTGTAAGACTCTCCCTCACCTCAAGCTGACGACTTTCAAATCTGCAAAGGTCATGGCGAAGATCCCAGTCATGTTCAGATTAAAGAGATGATAATTATCTCAGGGCATCATTTCCAATTAAGGCCTTTTATAATGGTTATGTGATTTTCCCTGGTAGTTAAAAGTTAAGAATGTAGGTGACAAATGGTGATGGTGTTTTTTCATCACACCCGGCCAAGTATATTGTTGGAGAGGAATATTAATATTCCCCCTCCGCCCTGGTGCCCCAGGTCAAATTTTTCAGCTCTTACCCCTTTGCTCATTGGAGTTCATTAGTTATTACTGAGTCTCAGCTTTTATCATACCTATTGCTTTTTGCATAAATATCTCCAAATTACCTTTCTGTCCATTGTCCTCTGACTGTCCCTTTCCAGGCAGGTCTTATCACAGAAACAAATAATGTTATACATAGAAAGGATTTTAAAACATTAGAACTAGAGGAAACAGACCAACAATAGTATAATAATTATAATACTGAACATTTGAATAGCACTTTAAGGTTAAACATGAATTCTTACTGTAACAACTTCTTGAGGAAATGTTTTGCAGAATGTAAGACCTAGAAGGTATTTTCAGTGCTTCTTTGGAGAACACCTTCTTTGTACAAAAGAGGAAATTCAAGCTCTCACTAGTGTTCCTTCTATTATGTCAAGTTCTCACTGATAAGCATATGACTTGAGCATTGTCTTGTGTTAGCAGGAAGCCATCCAGAACTTCTCCACCCCATTAGAATCTTCTATCAGTATCAGCTAGTTGATCCACAAGCATTTATCAATCAATAAATATTTATTGAATGCCTGCTACATGCCCAGGACTCTACTAAGTATTTGACATACAAAAGGAGGCAAAAGGCAGTCCCTGTCCTCAAAGATTTCACAATCTAATTGGGGAGAAAACATGTAAGCAAGTATTTACAAAGCAAGCTCTGTACAAGATAAATAGGAAATAAGTAACAGAGGGAAACATTCATATTAAGAGAGGCTGAGGAAGGCATATATGCACATATATACATATGTGTATATAATTTACATATATAGAAGTCTATTTCAATTTAGTTTCCTTAATAATCCTATGTACTTTATTTTATACATTTAAAGACATTATTCTGAGAAGGGAGTTCACAAACTTCAACATACAACTGGTACCTATGTAAGGCAGGATTCTAACTCAGATCTTCCTGATTCCAAGTCCAGGCCTCTATTGACTCTCCGACCTGGCTGACTCATCTAGGTTAAGAATGACTGCCCCAAGGCTTCCCCAAAATTACTTTACATTTTGTTTGAGAAATGTGTATGCATGCATGTGTGCATGCACACATGTATGTATATGTGTGCATATATGTGTGTATACATGTGTAGCATGTACATGTGTATATGTATATATGTGTATGAATGTATATACTTTTTAAAAACTTAATTACATTATATATTGTTTTCATCAGTATAATTTAAGATAACAAGGGCAGGAACCATTTAAAATTTATCTTTGTATCTCTAGTCACTAGTAAAGTACCTGGCAAATGATATATTTATTCCATGATCCACTAACACTGACCTCTCTATAGTTCATTGCACAAGAACTTCCATCCCCCAACTCTGCTTTTTTGCTGTTTGGGATGCCTGGAACATTCTACATCTTCATCTCCACCTCCTGACCTGTATACTTCAAGTCCCAGGTAAAAGCCCACCTTCTATAAGAAGTATTTCCTGGTCTCTCTTAATATCAGTGCCTTCCCTCTAGAATTATTTCCAATTTTTCAGGTACATAGCATGTTTGTGCATAATTGTTTGCATGTTCTTTAGCCCATTAGATTATGAGCTCCTCAAGTTTAGTGACAGGTTTTTTTTCTTTCCATCCCCCCCTCTCTGTTTTGCTTTCTTTCTTCTTTCTCGTGGTTCATTCCATTGGTTATAATTCTTCTTTGCAACTTGACTATTGTGAAAATATGTTTACTGTGAAAGTGTATGTAGAACCTGTATCAGATTGCATGCTGTCTTGTGGGGAGGGAAGAGGATAGGGAGTGGGTGAAAATTTGGAACTCAATAACTTGGGGAACTGGATGTTGAAAAACTAAAAAAAAAATAAATCTAAAAAGGAAAAAAAAAGAAACAGATTGAGAGAAACCAGGCAACTTTTTCAGAGTCACATGGTTAATAAGTATCAGAGGCAGAATCTGAATTCATGTATTTCTGATTCCAAAGCCTGGCATTCTAAGCCACTTAACTATATCCCCTAATCAAACCCTTCCTATTAGAGAAGAAGAAATTTGCACACATTCACATAGATATTAGAAAGCAAAGCCAGAATTCAAACTTAGATCTTTGGAAGGCTTTAAATGCTGATTCCTGTTAGACATTATGCATGTTCAAACTGCTCTAAAACATTTTGGATGAGATTTCTTTCCTTCTGAAAATACACTAGTTAATTTCTTACTGCAGGAGTTTAATTATAATCCTCACAAACCTACTTCAAAATGCCATGGGTTAGGAACCTTGTCAAATTCTGTGTTCCAAGGGGTACTTCAGCAAAAATACTTTATTAATAAATATTACATTGTGAATATGGGAACTTATGTAGAATTACCTCAGAAGGAAATTAAAACTGAGTCCACCTTTTTAGAGGTGCTGGAAAAAAGTTCCAAACCTACCCCAGGAATACTCTCAAGTAGTCAATTTTCATTGGCATACTTTCTGAGTGTGTATCTGTGCGTTTGTGCCTGGAAAAGGAGTAATTACCAGGTATGTAATAGATGCATCAGCATGAAATTTTTATATATGCATACATGCAGTTTATAGTTGCCCTCCAGCTAAAGTAATGTCATCATCATCAGAACTGTCTTAGTCTATGTCTACATTATTGGAGAAGTAATGACATGTGAATGAATGCCGCATACAGTCAAACATCAGCTCTGCCAAAAACTCTCTGGAGAGTCAAATTTTATGGGTAATTTGGGTTTTGATATTTTTATTATTGTTGTTATCATAACAAAAACAACAATAACAATTGTTTTTGACAGGACTCATGATTTCATTAGAATGTGAGATTCCTGGTGAGGAATTTTCTCTAGCAATTCAGATCAGGGCCCCTCTTCAATTTAGGGTCTTAGATCTTAGAACAGTCACAAGACCAGCAAAATTAGAGGACTGGTATTATACCACCACCCTCTTCCCCCATTCTAAAGATGGGCAAATTGAGGCACAGTCATTTAATGACCTGTCCAAAGTACCAGTCAGTCGTGAGAATGAAGCCCAATCCTCAGACTTCCACAGGAGGACTCTTTCCCTCTGTCTCGGGCTGCACAGACCTCTAGGGTATCTTAAGGCTTGCAATACACTCTCCTCTTAATAGCCCTGTGATAGAGTAGTGAATGAAAATCCCCATTTGTAGGACTTTTTGCCTCTTCACCAAAAGAGGCTCAGAGAAATGAAAGCTTTCGCCTAAAGTCACTTGGTTAAGAAAGTGCTGGAGCTGGGAATAAAACCTAGATAAATAAATAATAAATAAAT
>CM053595.1:270678567-270702130 GCA_028646575.1 Pseudocheirus occidentalis | reverse complement strand
ATATAAGTAAAGCTATATGTATATATAGGATATGTAGATAGATATGGAAATATATAGTGATTGCAACTAGAAATTTTCTCATAAGATGACAAACTTCATATGGAGCATTCTGAGGAAATAGTGTAGGTGAACCAGAGAAAATGTTTTTGTTTTCTCCCCTCCCCCCCAAAAAAGGGTTAATCATTTTTTAAAAGACCTGTAGAAGCCTCTGGGACTTAAAGAATAGCACCTTGGTATAAAACTTTCCTCATAAGACACTAGTAGCAATTAGTTTACTTACTATATAGTGCTCTTCCCTTGAGGAAGAGAGAGCCAGGGATTTCAGGTGGGACAGAATTTAGAGGTTACTGACAGGCAGAGCAGCATCTGGTGGAGACAGTTCATCTCAGCTGAATGAGTCTTCCAGAGCTCCCATGTCAAGGAGTAAAGCATTTACTTGAATATCTCCTATATGAGCAGCAACCAATAGGCTAATAGCCAATTGGGTTATGTGAAGGGAGCAGCGAGCATCTGAGCAGTGTTGGGATGACATCATGAGATCATCATGGAACAGGTCAGTTTCTATCAGCTCAGTGCCAAACTAGGAGCCACTATAGACCCCAGAGGCACTCATATCCCTTTCCATAAGTGTTCTCCAGCCACACACAGTCTTCAAACACATCTACTCTTTTCACAGATGGTGTGTAAAGTTCATTCAGTACCTTGATTTTGAACACACTGCTGTTTGGTAGAATATTAGAAGTAATGCCTTGAATGCCCAATGCCTTGAAAATGGCCTAATGTCCTTTCTCTGAGAGGGATATATTTGTAGTATCACCATATCCTAAAAGTGAAAACTTCTTAACAATTAGGAATAGTGGGCATATCTGCATGTGGGTGGACCTGCCTGGAGAGATAAGAGGAGCAGTGCCTCAGTTCCTAAGACCATTGGAAAATGTGTTTTCCAATGGCCTTAGGCGACCCCTGTGACCCCTGTGAAAGGGTCATTTGACCCCCAAAGGGGTAGAGACCCACAGGTTGAGAACTACTGTATTAGTGGAATCAACAAGAACACAGACAAGTAAAGAGGAAAGAAATAAATGTACACACACATGCATATATATATATATATACACACAACTTATACATATACATACATATACATGCATACATATGTATGCACGTGTGTATATGCATACGTGTGTGTATACACATATGTATATATACATATATACATATATGTATATACACACACACATGCAGCTAGATATTCTATAAATGCGCCCCTAGTAATATCACCTTCCTTTTCAGGGTCTTAGTTTCCTTACCTATAAAACGGGGATAACTCATGAAGTTCTCTTTCATAGGGTGGCTGTGAGGCAAATATCTCATAAATAGTTATATTTATTTGCCTATGGTCTTATATAGTTACATATATTTTTAGTTATATATATGGTTATATAGTTATATAGTTATATATATATATATATTTGCCTATGGTCTTATGGTTAGTAAGTTAATGAATAGTGGAACTGGGTCATAACCCCATAAATAAATAAATATATGTATACACATGTGTATATACACTCCTGCAGACATGTATGTATACACATATGCATGCACACATGTGCAAACACACACATAAACACACACAAATAAATATATGTTGTTATTTAGTCATTTCAGTCATGTCTGACTCTTCATGACACCTTTGGGGGTTTCCTTGGCAAAGATACTGGAGTGGTTTGCTATTTCCTTCTCTAGTTTATTTTACAGATGAGGAAACTGAGGCAAACAGGGTTAAATGACTTGTCCAGAGTCATATAGCTAATAAGTATCTGAGGCTGGATTTGAAATCAGGTCCTTCTGATTCCAGGCCCTGAACTCTATCTACTGTACCACCCAGTTTTCCTTACACACACACACACACACACACACACACACGTAAATTACACATAAAACTGTGAACCTAGTAATAGCACCTTCTCTCTGCATATATCAAGTCTCCTTATCTATAAACAGGGATAATCTACCCTCTTTTATATGGTAGTTGTAAGGCAAATACCTTATAAATAGTAGACCTGCCCTGAATATTGTATGTATATGTATGTATGCATAGACATATGTGTGCATGTATGCATACACAGGAGAACCAGAGCAAATGTTTTTTTTCCACCTGTTACATTGGAAATGTTGTTCCACATCACTTCTTCCCTATGCAGACTGGATTTCTTTATGAAATGGGAAGAAAGCATGATAGAAAAAAAGTTTACACAGTAGCAGCAGATAGAAGATGTCCTATTATATTCATTTTTATGTATATATACATGAACATATGAGAGAGAGAAAGACAGAGACAAAGAGACAGAGAGAGAGACAGAGAGAGAGACAGAGACAGAGAGAGAAAGAGAGAGAGAGAGAGAGAGAGAGAGAGAGAGAGAGAGAGAGAGAGAGAGAGAGAGAAAATTCAAAGTAATTTACTTTTAAGGTCAAAGGGAGAGCACTGTTACATGTTCAGCATCACGCTATCTTGGGTGCCCTGGGCAGAACTAGCTGTCCCTTGGCGCAGCATTCAGGAAGTCAGAGTCACCTTTACTCCATGATGAGGTGCCATAGCATAGTTAGATGTTACATGGACTCGAAAGGGGGAAAGTGAACAGGGAGGAGCCAGTTTAATTAAGGGATATTAATGAATGTATTTAGGTATAACAGGGCTATGGTGGACAACAGTGGTGTTTAAAAAGCTATAAAATCAACTAATGCTTTCATTCTAATAATGATAACTACATCAAAGGTTTCAAGGGGAATGTGTGCTCAGCAAAACTGTCTCCTGTAGCAAATAAAACACCACCACCACAGGCCACACTTATTGCTGCAGACATGTTTCCTTTGATGTACTTATCAGCAAAATATATTAGTTCTACTTCATGGTCGTGTGCAGAGCGCTGCCAGGGAATATTGCATTTTGCACGGGATGTTCCTTGGAACACTATAGCCCTCTTTAGTTACTGGGAAAAATGGGATATAAGGCCCATTCAGGGTCAAAGGGGTCTGATGCAACCTGCTTTGGGGCCAGAGGGGCTGCATAGAGTTCAGATAGTATAAAACCTGGGGTCAGGAAGATGAGTTCAAAACTGATCTCAGATACTTACTAGCTATGTGACCCTGGACAAGTGACTTAACCCTGTTTGCCTCAGTTTCTTCATATGCAAAATGGGCCGGAAAAGGGAATGACTAACCACTCCACTATCTTTGTCAAGAAAACCCCAAAAGGAGCCCTGAAGAGGTGGAAATGACTAACAATGACTAAACAACAAACACAGAGGTAAACCACACTTTTAATTTGTGCCCGATGCCCTGGCCAGCTACAATGCTTTCACCAGCCTAGATGGAAATGTTGCCCCAAATCACATCTTTCCCATGCAAACTGGATTTTCCCAGTAAATTGGGAGGAAAAAATCATGAATGAAAAAGGTCTGTACAGAGTAGCAGTAAATAGATATCCCAAGCTAGGGCAAAGTGTCCTATCTATAATTTTTATTTGGCTAAAGTCTAAAGCTCCATACTAAATGATTGCCTATTGAGCCTGGTGAGACACTTCTAAGAAAAGTGTGCTTGGATGAATAAGTATTTGTCATTTCAGTCCATGTGAAAATCCATTTGATTCCTAAGCATATGTTTGAATCTTTCCTAAGCTGGGTTGCCATTTACCATTAGAATAAAAGAATCCTAGAATCAGAAGAGATCTTTGAGGTCATCTAATTTCCTGCTCTCCACCACGCCCTCCCCCCAAAAGGGAAAGGAGCTAAGGGTTTAAAGTAAAAGGTCACATAAGCTCCTTGAGAGCAGAGACTTTTATTTTTGCCTATCTGGATTTTCCCAGAGCTTAGCAGAGTGCCTAATATAGAGTTAAATCAACAAAGTAGAAATAATCTCATAGTAAAGACATTAGCATATGGTGGGGAGAGGTGAGGAAAGGTTTCTTAAAGGTGGGATTTTAGCTCAGACTTGAAAGAAGTCAAGGAAGTTAGGAGATGGGGATGAGGAAGGAGAGTATTCCAGGTATGAGGGGAAGGCCAGAAAAAATGCCCCAGAGTCAGGAGGTGAAGAGTCTTGTTCAAGGACCAACAAGGAAGCTAATGTCATTGGATTCTAGAGACTACTGAAAAATGAGAAGTAATGGAAGATTAAGAAGGGCCCATGTAATAATGATTGACATTAAAAGCCACAAATAGGATTTTATATTTGATTCTGGACATAACAGAGAGTGAGTGAAATTTATTGAATGGACAGCAATGGCATGTTAAGGCTTATATAAAAGGAAGATCCTTTCATAGCTGAGTAGAGGATGGAGTAGAGGAGGAAAGGCTTGAGTGAGGGAGATAAGCCAGCAGAGTATTACAATAGGCCAGGAATGGTGAGGGTTGTCACTATTACAGTGGTAGTGGAAGGAGAGGGAAGGACGTACATAGGACAGATATTATGAAGCCAAAAATAGAGAAAATTTGATTACCAATTGTATATGGGATGGGGGATAGGGAGGGAGATTAGGAATTGAAGGTGGCCCTAAAATTTTAAGCCTCAGTTACTGGGAGGATGCTCATGCCCTTAATGGGCTAGAGAGGTTAGGACAAAGAGAAAGGTTTTTTTGGGGAGGGGGTGGACTGTGACAAGTCCTGTTTTTGGACACGTTACTTTTATGATTTATACGGGAGATTCATTTTAAGGAAGCTCTTAAAAAATGTTTATTGACTTGACTTGGGCAAGTCATTAAACCTTCTTGAACTAAGTTTCTTTGTCGATAAAATGTAGTTATTGAATTAGATCTTTTTAAACACATCTAATTTTATTTTTATTATGTTTTGTTGATGCTGTTTTTCCTTTTCATCATAGTCATTTCTCATCCTCCCCATATTGAACCCTCCATCGTTACAAAGAACAGAAATGAAGCAAAGACAGCTAATACAGATTCTCTGTCTGATAGTGTGTACAATATTGATTCCTAGTACCCCCTCCAACAGATTTCTGTATCTCTTTTCTGGGATCTTCATTGCCTTTTTTCCATTGTTCAGAATTCATTTTGTTCCTTGTGATATTTTCATTCAAGTTGTTGTGTTCATTGTATGCATAGGTCCTTGGTTATGTTTACTTGAACTATCAGTTCATACAAATCATCTTATTTTAAAAAATCCTCATATTCATTATTTACTACACAAATACTTATATATTAACATACATTAATATGTCATTACCTTCATATACCTTCATTTAATGAATTAGATCTTCAAGTTCCCTCTCAGCTCTAAATTCTTTTATTTCTGTTATCAAAGCATCCATCCAAGCCATGCTAGCCCCATCAAGTGGTGATCTATCCTCTGCTTGAACACTTCTAGCAGCTAACTACTCGCCAAGGAGACCCAACTTATTTTGCAGTTCTCAGGTTGGTAGCAAGCTTCTGCTTGCATTGATCTATATTCTTCCCTAAAGTCTGACTCTAATGGCTCATTGTGATACTGAGATAACCCAGGGTTCTTGAGTCTAATCCAGTAGAGACCGATTTCTGGAAGCTCATACCAAACTGAAAAGGTCTCCTGTATTGGCTGAGTAGGGTTTTTCTGTTGTTCTAGGACCAGTCTCATTAAGTTCAGAGAGGCTCATTATCTGAAACCAGGTATTCTAGTCCAGTCCAGTAATTTGGAGATTTAAAGGAAACTATTCATAAGAATGAGTAGTTATTTTTTTATAAAACAATAGCCATTTATCTGTTATGTTGAAAAAAAGGTTGCTTGAACTGGGGACATTGAAGGTTGGGAACATGAAGGTGGTGTCATAGGCAATGAAGAAATACCAGTCCCCAAAATGAGATCAGTAGCTGGAACTTTGAAGGCAGACCAGGGAAACACAGGGAAGGGATACAACTAAGAATATTGGCAAAACCTTAGGTACAATGGTTTTTGAGCCATTACAGAAAAAGGAATTCTATGACTGGACTAAGACAGGTTTCAACTTAAACTTAGTACATCATTACCCTATGTCCTAAAAATTCTTCCTGGCTTTAATAGGTAGGTCTTCTGAATCCATCATAAATCTATAATGCACAGCAGATAGGGGATATGGAAAAAGGAAAAGTAGGTTATGGGGATGGTTTGACTTTCTAGCAGGTGTATCAGATTGCTAGCATGCAAGATTATCTATTTCTTATATACAAGATTGGGAACTGCTGGAGAAGCTGGAAGTTTCTAATAAAAAAGAATCCATCAACAGAGGATTGCAGGGTGACAATCAAGGATGTCCACACTGAAAGATGTTGCCTGTCTAGAAGAGGGACATCCAATCAAATCCAAAGAGATTGTATCAACTACCACAAGGAGATGCTAGGTAATGAATCATTTTGACCACCTCACCTCAGAAAATCATGTGCACTAAGGGACTAAAAGGCTATGATTGAGAGAGGGAACACCCTCCTTTATTAAATCATGACTCCTTAAAAAAATTGAGAAAGGACTGAAATCTGTGTCCTTGAAACTTGTTTTTTTTCTTATTTGCCTTAGTTCTGCTCGCTGGGAACAAATAGAACATTTCTAATCTCTTTTCCATGAGATGACTCTTCAAATAAAGTCAGAGATCATGTTTCATTAAATCTTTTCTTGTTACTACTGGATGCAATATTTCTCAGCAAAGCTTAAACAAAGAGAGAAGATAGGAAATACCTTGGTAGCCAAAATCTATCATGGTCCTTCAGTCTTGAAAGTTTTGTCTTTGTCTCTTATAGGACTAGGTTAGGGGTGAGGTTGTAGAATGTCTGGTTCCTGATTCCCTTCAAAATGTTCCATTTGAGATTAAAAACTGACCATGACTGAAAGACACCCTTTGGGAATTTAAAATTAAGCAAGATGGAGTCAGACACCACAGGGCAGTGGTTAAGCTCATTTCCCTATATCTTTTCAAGCTCCATCTCCAACATCCAACTTGAGTATTGGTCTTAAACATTCATCTCAATTTTTTCCCATACCTGTTCCATCAGACTGTTAGACTCAGCCTTGGCATTATCATTGGCATCATGTGCTTTCAATTTTGTGTCTTTATTGTCAATTGCTGGTTGCTTTGACATTGGCCTCCTTTGTCATGACATCAACATAACGATATTTATATGGCATTTGAGGCTTTGCATTGTTTTTACCCTATTATTTTCTTTGATTCTCACAACAGTCATCTGAAATAGGTACTATTTTCATAGCCATTTTACAAATGATGAAATTGAACCTCAGTGGATCCATATTAAATCTCACCTTTATCACTTTCTGCCCATGTGGCTTAGAACAATTCAATTAACTTCCCCATACCTTAGTTCCTCATATATAAAATGAGGAGGTTAAACCAAATGACCTCAATGGTCCCTCAAAGCTTAAGGCTTTGAGCAGAATGATTAAAAATATCTGTAAAGCTCTTTACAAAACTTAAAGCAGTACATAATTAGTGGCTATTATTAATATTCATTTATTGAATTCATAATTGATATATTTCTATGTTGGTGAGCTAAGAATACTCCCTGATGGCCAATGGACCATCGGAGGCTTGGCAATTCATCCAATGCTAAACTTGTACATCAGTTACTGACTTAAGAATTTCCCTATTGTCCAATTTCTGATGATCTCCATTAAGTACATCTTTCTCTAGAGGAAAACTGGGTAATGTAGTTGGTTCAGCTTGGTTTGTGGTCTATGGTTAAGGGTAAAAAATCCCAGGAATCTTACCCCAATAAATTAATAGGAGCAGTAGATTCTAAAAGATGACAGATGGTGTCCCCTCAATCGGGAAAATTTATTAACAGTCCCCCATGCCCTAGTAGATGGTTTACTGGATTGCTGAGCTATAAAAATTCATCATCTTGTTGCCCACCTTCTGGTGATAAACCTTTCTGAGCTTAATTCCATGGGGCCTTGATACTCAGTGTGTTACCAAAAACATAAGGAAGAATTTTCAGTTTGGGAGGACTTGTCTGAGCTTTTGTTGTGTGGGCATGATCTTTGAGAATGCACTGTATACTCCATGCCACCAAATCCAACAGGAGGACTTTGACTGAAGTGTTTTTAAAATATGAATTCAAGTTAGTATTGTTGTATTCATTTGTGTGCTCCTAGTGATGAAATCATGTCATAAAATCACACGGGTGAAATCAAGGATTTTTGGAAGAGCTCAGGAAGTATTGCTTCAAGTTTTATAATCGTCTCAGTAGAGTAATTGGAGAAACTTTGAGGTGTACCTCCTTATCCAAGAGTGCAAAGACTCCTACTCTCTATCTCAGGCTCAAATGCAAACATCATCTTCCCTCCTAGAGTGAGAGGAAGAGCTTCTGTGGTATGGGGACAAGGTCTGAGGAATCTTATAGATGAAGACCTGACTCTGGAAGTTCACTTCTTTTCCTTTTAAAGGAAATGCTCAGAGTCCCAAATAAACACCATAATTCAGAGAGACATCCTAGGGGCTGGACCACTCAGTTTTGTTGCTCCAGGGCAGGGGTCTGACCACTGGAGGAGAAACAGCAGAAGATAGATCACTCCTGGTTTGCAATTGGTCCTGGCCTCTTCTGGTATTAAGTCTCTAAATAAAGGCAAAGGGGTTTTTTATTGTTCCTCCTTCCAGAATAGACACAATGAAAGAAAAAAAAAAAACTCCTTACAGCTGAACTCTGCAAAAGAAAAAAAGAGATCACTGATTTTTTGAGCTTATTCACTGTTTGACCTAACAATAATTATTACCCCTTGTGTAGTGTCCTATAGTGTGAAAACATTCATCTCGGTTATCTCACTAGGTCCTTGAAAGGGAAAGGGAACAAGCATTAATTAAGCACCTACTATGTGCTAGGCACTCTGATAAGCCCTCTGAGAAAGGCAGGAGGCGGGGGGGAGTTAAAGTTGGGAAGAGAAGACGCGGACTCTGATTTGTGATCTATGAAAGCTTTGATTGTCACTTCTTTTCTCAGAACTTGTTTCCTCGCTGCAAAGAGAACCTAACCATCTTTGTGTGCCCTGAAGAAGTCACTTATCTTTTCTGTGCCATAAAATGTAATCTTAAACTTAAATCTGTAAAATGGGGATAGTAATAGAACCTTAGTAATAAGGTAGTTGTAAAGATCAAATGAGGTAATATTTGCTTGTGTGTTTGTTTCTCTCTACTTCTCTGTATCTCTGTGTATCTCTTTCTGTGTGTATGTCTCTCCCTTTCTCTTTTATCTCTGTGTATCTCTCTAAGATATATACACATGTGATTATATACATAGACATATACATATAAGTGTATTTCTATATACATGTACACTTACATTGTATACATGTTTATTGTGTGTACATGAACATGTATATGTATGTATGTATAATATATACATATAGCACTGTGGGTGCTTATTCTGGAGAAGAAAGCAGAGAACATTTGGGACCTGATTGCAGTCTTCAGTCAAAAATCTTTTCATGTGAAAGATGTATTAGACTTGCTCTTCTGCTTGACCCCAGAGGGCAGAACTGGGGATAACAGGGGGATTTTACAGAGAGGCTGATTTAAATTTAATATAAGGAAACAAATTCCCAAGAATTATTAGAGTTTAAAAGCAAAGTAGATTGCATTGGGAGATAATGCCTTCCTCATCCCTTAAATTTTGTAAGCAGGGGCTAGATGGGCAGTTTTCACACACTGAGAAGATTCCTCAGACACTTAGCACTGTGTGACCCTGGGTCTTTAACTTCCTGGTGCCTTAGTCTCCCAGGTTGCAAAATGAAGGAGTTCGTTCAATTTCCTCCAAGATACCTTCTAGTTCTAAAATTAGGTTCCCAGGTTCTAGTATAAAAGCGAAAGGGAGGTGAATTCAGTTGGGATTGGAATGGGTGAATTCTAAATCCTTTCCAAGGGTAAGATTTTATGATTCGTCAGTTCTGAGAGCCTTCCTAATCAATAGCTTTAACCAAAAAAAAACCCTCCCTTTTCTCTTTCCCTGGCTGTTTTCCTCCACTCTTCAAGGCTTGGAGTCCCTTGTGATTAACTATATTCGGAGTCATTCTGATCTCCCTGAGGGAGGAGATAGACCTGAGCCTTCCTGGTTCTTCTGTTACCTGGCTGAGCCACCTTTAGAAGGTTTCTTGACATCTGTGAGTCTCTTTTCTCTTCTGTTAATTTAGGATAAAAACACTCACTATCTACTTCATAGAGCTGTTATGAGGATAAGAAAGGACAGGATATAAGCAAAGTGCTCAGGAACCATGAAGTGTTAGAGAAATGAGATTTACTATCATAAATGAAGGCATATGAATGGCTTTCTTGTAAACCTCTCTACCCCCTTACATGCATGCACACACACCACACCCCTACACACACACACACCCCACATACCCACATGCATACACACACACACACCCCACACATCACACACTCACAAACGGACACCACCCACACACCCACACACCATACCCACACCCACACTACACAGAAACACCGCACACCACACCCATACTCACCCACACCACACATGCACACCACGCATGCACACACACACACACACACACACACACACACACACACGAGTATTGTTTGGCCTCAGTAACCCCTTGCTACGTCCAAAAAAGTCTTCAAGCCTAAGAAGATAGGAAGCAAACAGAGAGGAGGCCTTGCCTGGGAGTGGGGCTGGGTGTGAGGTGGAGTAAGAGGGGGAGGCCCTCCAGAAACCAATGGATTCAAAATATAGCCAAGAAAAAAAAATAGGCCGGTGACTCCATGATGAAGAAATATGTATTATGCTTTGAACCAGCTTGTCAGTTTGGATTTATTTAGAGAAGAAAAAAATATCAGCGCTGTTGGTACGATTGTGGCAGATCAATTAATAAGAAATGAACTCCTTCCATTATTGAGCTCCCCCTCTCGTGTAGGGAGCTGGCGACTTGAGAGGGCTTTCTGTTTGTGTTAGGGCTTTATGAGTACTAATGACACCTCCCTCCACTCCTGCTGCTCTTAACATTCACTATATAATCATGCTGGTCAAACGACAAAGGCCAACAGAATGCCAGGCTGGCATTGTAGAAGCATTTGTCAAATAGAGACCAGAGCAAATGCCAACCCTCTCATTATTGGCCTCAAATGAAGTTTTATTGGGCACTTATTTTAAGCTTTAAATAAAAAATTAGGATGAACACAAAATTACAATAAAATTGGGCTCAACTATTTTTAGACTGTTTTAATGATAGAATTAAAGCAAGAAGCAAACTTAAAAAGCACTGCCTTCAACCTGCACGTTTCACAGAGGAGAAAATAACATCACCTACATTACAGGTTCAAATGAGATCACATATGCAAAGTGTTTTGCAAAGCCTAAAGCATTGTATAAATGCCAGACACTGTCATTATTGTTATGTCACCATCATCATCATCATGATTATAATTATTATTCCTTAACCTGCTTGTCCCTCAATCTCCTCAAATCTAAGACCTACTATTTCATTCTACTTCAGCCACATTTAGGGAAGGCTATGCCATAGATCCCTATATTATCAACAAGTTTTACACTTTCATGATCAAAAGCTTTGACATTCCTCTATCTGACCATAAGGTCCTAATGAGGGAGTACAGGCTCTGAACTCCCCCTGCCAACTCTCCTTGAAGTTTCCCACTTGGCCCAATGGGTCAAACCTCTAGTATTCACCGAGGCATCCCAGTAATCCTTTAAACTGGTTTTTCTTTGTGGCCTACTCATAATCTGCCAATTCTCTGTTACCCATCCCTCCATCCTCTGTTCCCTCAGGATCACCTCAGCTATTTCCCACCCTTGATTCTGTCTAGACCTCACTCTCCCCTTGGCCATGTGGTCCAGGTCCCTGACTTTCTGGTCCTTCTCTCTTACTTCCCAGTGTCCCCAGCCTACTTACTAGCCACTTCCATCCAGATTATCCTTAGACCCTTTCTCACACCACACTACTTTGTTGCTCCTATATCATTCTCACAGTCTTTTTGTATACAAGATCCATCTTAGCGTACATTAAGGTGCTCAGATTCAATCTAACCTACACACATTAGTGATACAAATGCTTAGATTCCTTAAGAGTCTGGCCAACATGGCAGATTTTTAGAATCATACTCACCTTAGATGATGCTCTAATGAATCTCATCTTTTGACTGAAAGAGGGTTGGGTAGAATTCATTCAGGCAGGGCCCATGTATTGCTATTTCAGGGTCCTGGCACCTCTACACCTCAACACTATAATTTCATGCCTTCCTATACCTCTCCTTCCCAAATCTATGGTAGATCCATATCATGATTTCCAATCTCTACACCCTTTACATTTCATACATTCATACATTCAAGACATTACCCTGCTCTTACTCCATTATTTTTGTCTTCCCTATCCTGTCTCTGTAGTATGCCGGTTTGAGTTTACACCATGCTCTGCTCATGAATCCCTGATCCCTTTATTCTATGAATACTCATGCCTTGCTGTACATGGTTCAATCTTCTAATCATCCACTTTCTCTGTTCCTGCTCACATGCTATTGAACAATGCTAGAAGAAGACACAAGTCTGAGCTGTATGGGTCCATTACAAATTTATGGAGCAAGGTGATTCTGGAGGACAAAAGATAATAGGTATCTCTCGACAAAGAAGTGATGGCTTCAGCATTCAGAATGAGACATAGATTTTTTTTCAGACGTTACCAGTGTGGGAATTGTTTTGTTTGACTGTGCATAATTTTACAGTTTTTTTCTCTCTCAAATACAGTGCATGGGAAAGGTGTCAGAGAGAGAAAATAGATTTTTATTAATTGAGAAAATATTAATCTAATTTAATTTGAAAATTGAATTACATTATTTAAGTTGAACTTGGCCCTCACTTAAGCAAGATAATCCTCCCTACTTGATTCTCTATCCTTCCCCCCAAGGAGGTTGATCTTGTCTTTTCAAACATCCCACATGTCCCTATGTCCCTACCCTCTCAGTTGAAGATTTTATCTCATACTTTCTTTGAAAATAAAGGTCATTGGGACCTTAGAGATGACCACAAAACCACCAGCAACAGCTTCAGGAGCTTTCGGTCCTGAGATGGTAAGAGAATCAAGCAACTGGTCAGAAAGAAATTGCAGGGAACCGTTTATTGGCAGTGGTGTAAGGGCACTGATTGAGAACTCTATGGCTCATAAGTATTCCATTCTTAAGATTGGTCAAAGGGGAGCAAAGCTTTGGTCACAGTGCCACCATAAAGAAGAGAGCTAGCATTTGTGGCTGTAGGGGGGCTGAGACCATTCCTAGGTAAAGACCCAAGTATAGACCAGGAGAGCAATCACCATACCTCTCCCCTAATCATACCATCTTGCAAGCACTGAAAATTTTCAGACCTAGCTTTGAAAACAGCAGCTTGAAAAAAGCCTGAAGCTTGGAACAGTGCCTCCTTGAACACAGGTAATGATATCTCAACTTTAAAGTAAAGTTCGAAGTCAAGAAATAAATTGTGAAAAATGAGAAAACAACAACCAAAAAGAACTTGACACTGAAAGCTGTCATGGTGGCAGGGAAGTCCAAGACACAAACTTAGAATAAGAGAATAATATGCAAGATAATGTGAGATAAACTATAACCATAATCTCAAAGAAAAAAATGCTAATTGGACCCAATGCCAGCAAGAATCCCTGGGTAAGTTAAAGATGGTTATAAGAGTGCATGAGGAAAATTGGAGAAGAAATGAGATTGATACGAGAAGATAGAATTCATAGCTTGGCGAAAGAGACACAAAATGCTGAAAAAAATATTAACTTATAAAACAGAATTAATGTAATGGTAAAAGAGGCACAAAAATTCACCAAGGAAAAGAACTGTTAGGAAGAACAGCCTAATTGGAAAAGGAGGTGCAAAAACCCATTGAAGAAAACAATTCCTTAAAAATTAGGATTGGGCAAAGGGAAGCTAGTGACTCCATGAATCTTCAAGAAACAATGAAACAAAGTCAAAATGATGAAAAAAGGAAGAAAATGTGAAATATCTCATTGAAAAATAACTGACCTGTTAAATAGATTGAGGAGAGGTAAGACTACCTGAAAGCTGCATCCAAAAAAAAAAAGAGTATAGACATGATCTTTCAAGAAATTATCAAGGAAAACTTCCCTATTATCCCAGAACCAGAAAATAAAATAGAAGTCGAAAAATCCACCAATAATCTACTGAAAGAAGTCCCAAAATAAAATCTCCCAGGAATAATATAGCAAAATTTCAGAGCTCCCAGGTCAAGGAGAAAATATTACAAGCAGTTAGGTGGAAACAATTAAAATACTTTGGAGCCACAGTCAGGATCACACAAGATTCAGCAGCTTCCAAACTAATGGAACGAAGGGTTAGGAATATGATATCCTAGAAGTCAAAGGAGCTAGGTCTACAACCAAGAATGTTACCTAGAAGAACTGAATATAATTCTTAATGGGGTAAATAAAACATTTAAAGAAATAGAGTATTTTTAAGTATTCCTGATGAAAAGAACAATGCTGAATAGAAAAATCTGACATTCAAATAAGAGGCTCAATAGAAACATAAAAAGGTAAAGATGACAGAGTAGTCATAAGTGTCTCAATAAAGATAAATTGCTTCCATTCTTACTTATGAAGATGACACAGGTAACTGAATAACTTTATCATTTTTAGGGCAATTAGTTGGATTCTACATAGACTAAGGGCTTGGGTGTGAGTAGATTATATTGGGATGATCTAAAAACTATGGGTAAGAAAGAGAATGGGAAAAGGGGGAAAGAGGAGGCAGAATGGGAAAACATTTTCTTGTACAAGACAGGAAACAAGGAAGAGGAGGAGAAAATGGGAAGATGACAGTCAAAGCCTGAAACTCGCTCTCATCTGAATTGGTTCAAAGAGGCAAAACTGTAAATATTCACACACACATACTCAGATGGGCATGGAAATCTCTATTGCCCAATGGGGAGTTAGTAGAGGAAGAGGTAAAGTGATTAGGGAAGGGAAATGATAAGGGGTGCACATTAAGGAAAAAAGTGGTTGGAAGCAAAATAGGCTTTTGATGAAGTCAGGATAAAAGAGATAAAGAATGATAAAAGAAAATAAGATTGAGGGAAATATACAGTTAGTAATAATAATGATGAATGTGAATGCAATGAACTCACCTATTAAACAGAAGCAGACAATAGGATGGATTAGAAACCAGAATCCAACAATATGCTGTTTAGAAGAGAAACACTTGAAGCAGAAAGACACACACACACGCACATACACATGCACACACAGCCAAAATTAAGGGCTGAAGCAGAGTCTATTGTACTTGAGCTAAAGTATAAAAGGAAGGTAGCAATCACAAGATCAGCCAAAGCAAAAGCAAAAGTCGAAAGAGATCATCAGGGAAACATTTTGCTAAAAATGCCATGGAAAATGAAGTAACATCACCCCCCACCAAAAAAATTACAGCGACTTCCATGATAAAGGCCTTGTTTCTCAAATGCATAGCAAACTAAGTCAAATTTATAAAAGTACAAGCCATTCCTCAATTGATAAATGTTCAAAGCATATAAATAAGCTATTTTCGGGAAAAAAATGATCTATAGTAATATGAAAAATAATCTAAATTATTCTTGATTAGAGAAAGACAAATTAAAACAACTCTGAGATATTACCCCACACCAGTCAGAAATGACAAATGCTGGAGGGAATAAGGAAAAATAGGTACACTAATGAGGTATTGGTAGAGTTGTGAACTGATCCAACCATTTTGGAGTATAATCTGGAAATGTGCCCAAAGGGCTATAAAACTGTGTATGCCATTTGCCCCTATTAGCCTGTATCCCAACAAACCAAAGAAAAAAAAAAGAAAAAAAGGCCTCTATGTACAACCATACTTGAAGTTTTTAAGTTTTTTATAGCTTTTATAATTTTTTTAAAACCACTTTTTATGGTGGCAAATAATTGGAAATCAAAGGTATACTCATTAACTGTGGAATGGCTAAACAAGTTGTAGCATATCATTATGATAGAGTACTCTTGTGCTATAAGAAATTACAGGATAGATTCAGGGAAAAAATGCAAAAACCTATATTAGTTGATGTAAAATGAAGTGAAAAGAACCAGGAGAGGATTGTAATTGTACACAAAAGCAGTAAAATTGTAATAATGATCAATTGTGAAAAATTTGCCTACTCTGGTCAATATAATGATCCAAGGTAGTTTTAAAGGACTCATGAGGAAAAAATGCTGTTCACTTTCAGAGAAACAATTAATGAACTCTGAGTGCAAATTAAAATATTCCTTTTTTGCTTTGTTTATATTTTATTTTACTTTTTTGTGATATGGCTAACTGTTTTACATCACTTCATGTGTATAATTGATATAATTTTTCTAGCCTTCTCAGCAGGTGGGGAGGAGTAGGAAGAAGGGAAAGTATCTGGAATTCAAAATTAAAAGGAAAATAATGAAATAAGTAAATAATAAATTATTTAAAAATTAATTTAAAAGAACAGAAAATAAAGGTCTACCTCTTCTCCTTTTTGCTCTGTCTTAAAACTACTTAATATCCTTATCTTTTACTTTCTTCTCCTTTTCTCTAATCTCTAATAATGGAGATATTCCTCCCCTCATGAAGGTCAGCTCTTCTACACATGCCCTTCATTCTATTCTTTCCTGTCTTCTCCAACAGATTGGCCCATCCATCAACGATTCCCTAGAGCCAAATAAATCTGGCCTCAGACTCTTACTAGCTGTGTGACCCTGGGCAAGTCACCTAACCTTTGTTCACCTTGATCTACTAGAGAAGAAAATGGCAAATATCTCTAGTAACTTTATCAAGCAAATTCCATGAACAATATGGTCTACAAGGTAACAAAAAATAGAATGAGAATGAACAACTGAACAACAACATTCTCTCTAATCATCATTCTACTGTCTCCTTACTCACTGCCAAGAAACATGTCCAGATTTCCTCCCTCATTAAAAAAAATGAATACAGACTTTCTTTCCCCATCAAGGTAAATTATACCTCTCTTCTCTTCAGACAAATTTTAAAAATTAGCTGTCTACTTTGGTTTTCTCCACTTGCTCTTCTTTATTCACTTTTCAGACTTTTGCATTCTGATTTCCCAATGCCTCACTCAAATAAACCTCTTCTCTACAAAGTTATCATTAGCATCTTAATTGCTATATCTGATCATAATCCTTCCTAACTTTTCCATGGCATTTGACACTGTTGATCACCCTCTTCTCCTGGACTTCCTCTTATCACTGGATTTGTGTAATAATACTTTCTCTTAGATTCCCTTATGCCCGTCCTTTCTCAGTCTCCTTTTTCCTAGCTCTTCATCCACATCATATTCCCTAAAACTAGTATATTCTAGACTCTGGCCTGTATCTCTTCTCTTTTCTCCCTATAATTCTCACTTGGTGACCTCATCAGCTCCTTTGGATTTGAATATCATCTCTATGTAGGGGACTCCTAGATATATGTATCCAGTCACTCAGTCAACAATGATAACTTTAAGCACCAAGGATACAAAAAAAGAGTGAAAATCTTGTCCCTAACTTCCAGAAGCTCACATTAAAATGGGAGAGATGATGCATAACTATCTATGCATACATAAGATATAAAGTAGATGGATAGTAAGCCAGAGGGAAGGCATCACAAACTGTATGTGAGGGGAGGCGAGAAAGTCCTCCTTCAGACTATAAGATTATATCTGAATCTTGGAGGAAGTCAGGGAGGGGAAGTATGCCAGGCACAGAAGACAATCAATGCAAAGGAGGGGTGTCATATGAAGGAAATAGCAAATATGCCCATATAACTGGTTTATGAAGATTGCAGAGCAGACCAAAGTGTAAGAAAGAATGAAAACTGAGAAAAGATCATTGGATTCAGCAATTAAGAAATGATTGACTTTCTTAGCAATGAGCTTTAGTTGGTAAACTCAAAGCCCAGATTTCAAGGGGCTGATAAATCAATAGGGTAGGGACAGAGAGGTGAGCAAATGTAGATCATAGCTACAGATATTTTCTCAAAGTAACTGACTATGAAAGATAGACGTGATATAAAGCAATTGCTTTCAGTAGGATTCTCTTTGACAGTTGAGGAAAATGAGACATGAAGAGGTTACATAACATGGCCAAAGTCACAGAATCAGTAAATGAAAAAAAATACTCAACAACCACCCGAGTCTACTGACTATTAGTTCAGAGTGAAGTAATCCTCTGGACTTAGTGCCCTAGAATGATGCCAGTTACAATCCTCCACAAGTTTCTAGGGTTACCCCCCTGAGAGGCTGGGGAAGTCTTTCTTTAATACCACTGACTTAAGAGGCCATTCTGGTATGTTTCCTCCACTGATAACCATGAGTGATTAGTGTCCAAGATTCATTTAATCAATTAATATCAATTAGGTTTTTATTGTTATTGTTATTGTTTTTGTCTTTTTACAAAGGGATATTTACAGGAGATATAGCAAGAAGGGAACAACAAATGTTTTCCCCAACACTTGGGAACATCTTTTCCCTTTACCATCTTGGTCAACTGGGAGAATGTGCTCAAATTTATTGCAATTAATGCAGAACATTCACCACTCTAATGTGCATTTCCAAATATAGCATAGCTGCTAGAAAACTCCTTAACTCAGCTAGTTCTAGCCTGAGTCTATTAGGTCATTCCACAGGGCCAGTGGAATTCTGCAAAACCAAGTTTGGACTCTGCTCCCGACCTTTTAAAACCCACAGGTTTATAGCCACATCTAATCCCTATTTACGTAAAAGCAGGGATGGATAACCCCAGGAGAGACAGAAGCAATCGCAGGGCCATGCTTTCTTGACTTGTCACTTAAGCCCATCGTGGTTTGTCCTCCATCTAAAATGCCAACAAGTCCCTAAAGAAACAGACCAAGTGACTCTTCCTGGATGATAGTAGTGTCTTTGAAATTCATCCCAGGTTTGGGTCATGCACCCAATAAATAGCCCTTCTCTTCATGCATGTTTAACATACCAAAGCCAGACACAGACTGTTTGTCCATGCTCCAAATCAGGAAATATGGCATTTATATTGCATGTGATCCAGGCTTCCCAACTTCTTACATGAGGAAGATTCCACTAGCCTTCCACCTCTTCTTTGTAATAGGATCTAGATCTCACGGGGACCTTAAGAGATTTTAAAATCCAATCCTTCAAGATACAGATAAAAAGCCTGAGCACCAGAGAAGTTATGTGACTTACAGTACTCAAAATTGTGATGATAATTCACCTTGCTATAGTATTATAAAATTTAAAGTGTTTCCCTTACAATGATCCTTTGAGAGAAAAGTACAAATACATTTTTCAGATGAGAAACTGAGAGAGAGGGAAGTTAAGTGGTTTGATCTAAATCCTCACTTAGAAAAACCAGAATTCAAACTCAAGGCCTTTGACTTCAGAGGAAGTCAAACTAAGTCAACCCTAATTCATTGTATGTCAACTATTTCCCAAGGGATACGCTAAGCAATGAGGATTCCAAGAAAGGCCAGGATATAATGAACTTCCTACTTTCAACTATACCACAAAGTTGGTCTCTTTGACCTGAGAGTCCCATCCCCACCTCTACCACATCCCAGAGGCTCTAATGTGGTAGGAATCAATGGAGGGATGTGCTGGTCATTAGTCTGTCATGCTCTGAGAGGAGAGAGCCCTGTAGAGACATTGATGGTCCTTGGGATACCATCCTGGGTCTGCCAGGTAAGTGGGTATGCTCCGTGACCACAGGGCAGAGTATGGACACTTTTGTAGCCTGTGCTCATTCCTTTCTGGGAGTCATCCCTGGCTATCTTGACTTTATCAAGAAACTTCTTCACTGTGGAAGTTCACTCTGTCTTTGTAGCCTCTTCACCCTGAAAGTACCCCCTTCACCTGTTGTTCTGTATTCTTATTGGGTAGTTTCTCCCAACCAACCAATGACTATTTTTAGGGAAGTGACCAGGTCAGTCTTCTCTGCATTCCTGGAATGACTTTCCAGCTATATTTAACTATATAACAGGTGGGGGGATGTTCTCCTCATCTTACCCCATTCCCATTCCTTTTCAGCTCTCTTTTATGTGGTGCCTTCTCCCATTAAAATGTAAGTTCCTTGAAGACAAGGCCTATTTCTTTCTGTTTCTCATTATATTCTCAGCACTTAGCACAGTGTCTGGCCCATATAAACATTCAATAAATGGTTGCTGATTTGACTTGCTGCTTATTTTTTAGTGGGCTAATTCCCATTTCTAGGCCTTGGCTTCCTCGTTTGTAAAATGTAACGCTAAGGCCCCTCTTAGGTGAAAAATGTTATAAATTCTAGATTTAATTAGAAAATCCTTGTGTCTCCATTTGTCATGCCCTCCTTTTCCCCTCCCCATTATGTACTTATTGCCCTTCCTCCACCTCTACAAACACTTTAATTCCAATTCAGATTAACATGGGAGCTCACTAACACTGGTTAACAGCTGAATTCTCATTTAGAGCTTCTTACCATCCTCTCCCAGACTGTCATATCATTCAATTGTTATGTCTCTTTCCAGGTGCCAAGGACAATAAAACAAGCCTGATGCTCCTGCACTAATGTGTGATGTGATTTTTCCAAGATGCTGCTGTATGGGAAGGGTGTAGGAGCTGCAAGGAATGTTGAGCAGGCTTCCTGTCACCAAAGGGGATAGTTGCAAGGGTGGGGGGGGTTGAGGCAGGGAAATGAAACCAAATGGAATTTAGACAGTGGAAGAATCATATCAGATATTTTAAACTGCATATGCTTGATGTACTTGGCCCCAGCAGAGGTCTGTGAATGTACTGACAATGGATTTACAACTAGAAGAGATCTTAGAAATTTCAACTCTGGGATGATTACCCTGTCACCTGGGAATTATTGGGCAGGCCAGCTGAGGTTACTTTCTGGGCCTCAGACTCAGGATCTTCAAAATGAGGGGGGCCTAGGACACTAGTGAAAAGGCATCTTCCACCTCTAAAATCCCAAGGTCCTTGGAAGATCATCGAGCATCCTATTCCAAAATTCTGCTGTCAGTAGTAGGAGGGATGGGGCTAGGGACTGCAGATATGCAGGTAGATTTTAGAAATGTTGAAAAACAAACACAAAAAGATCATGAAACATACATTAGACAAATATGCAAAAGAAAACAAAACAAGAAGTTCAGAAGGGGATAAAAATAAATGTTTATTTTATATGTTAAATTTTAATCTACACCTAAAATACCAAATGATAGAACAGAATTCTATCCAAGTTTGTATGCTGCTAAGTTTCTCATAAAACATTTATGTTTATTTTAATTATTAAGTTAATAAAGAAAATAAATGAAAGGTTATTTGACCAGCGTCATTGTTTTAGGTAAAGAGAAACCAAGGACCAGAGAGAGGACGTCATACCCAGAAATTATTGCGACATAAAAACAAAATGTGTTAGTAAAACTTATTCACAAACTAAAAAAATTAATAAAATCCAGAACCTCAGTTAATGCTCAGGAATCCATCCTCTTTCATCATTTGAGCTAGGTTTAAAAGGATTGATTGGATTTGAGTAAGCAGAGAGGGAATAACAGATATTTGAATCTATTGGAGCCAACATCTCTTGATTCTTTTCTAGTATGGCAGCGAAAGGGAACTCCAGTCACCATTTTAATCTTTGGTCTCCAACTGTGACATTTCTCAGGACCATAAGATTTAAAGAGGAAGGAGATCTTTAAATCATTGATTGAGCTAAATCTTTCTGATTTTGCACAAGAAGAAATCGAGCCCCCAAAAGGAGCAGTGATTTCCCAAATGACACACATGTAGATGAGATAAAAACTCAGTTGTTTTCATTCAAAATTCACAGAGTAACAGAATCATAGGAGTCTCAGTTACCATTATCCAATGACCATCCTCCAAGAATAATCCTCACTATAACAGATCCAGAAAGTGATTCTTTAGCCTTTGACTAAAGACTTCAAATGAAAGAAAATGTCTATCTCCTTAAGACAACCCAATGAACTTTGTATAACCTTAATTATTAGGAAATTATTTCCCTTATATTTAGGCTAAATTTGCTCCTTTGTAACTTGCACACATCACTCCTGATTCTGTATATATAGAAATAAGGACAAGTCCAATCCCTCCTCCACAGGAAAACCTTTCAAGCACTCAGAGGCAACTTTCATATCTGCTCCCCCCCCAGCCTTCTCTTCTCCAGTTTCAGCATCCCCAGGTCCTTTAACTGCTCTTTTATTACAGATACTTCAGGCTTTTCTTCATTTTATTTGCCCTTCTATGAATTCTCTTGCTCTTACTATCATTAAGGCTCTTCTTCAAATATGTGCCCAAAATGGAATACTGTGTACTAGATGTGGTCTGACCTGGTGTATCAGCAAGCACCCTAGCATACCCAGGATGGCTGCTAGCACAGGTTCTTAAATCTGCTTTTCTAAAGGAAAGCAACTCAAAATGGGTTAACAGTCTTACTTTAATCAATCAAACACATATCATTTACCTATTTCATGGGAAAAAGTCTGCATGCTGAACTTCAGAGAATACAAACACAAATTACAAGCAGACAAAGAAACAGATCAGAAGACAGGCTTCCAACCATCTGACCATTACATTCATACCCAGTCAGTTACCAGAGAAGGAAGCATCAACATCTGGGTTTTTCAAAGCTGGGGGGTTGAACGGCTTTCCAGAGTCTCGTCTGGCCAAATCACAGAACTCTTCTCAAAGTGAGCCCCAAAGCAAAACCTCCCATCAGCAGTATATATAGCCTTCTCCTGGATCAGAGGATGTAACAGCCCTCTTGACCCACTGCCCAATCATGAAGTAATAAGATGTGGGCATTCCTAAAGAACAAACCCTCCACCACAGGCTCCATGTAAACACATTCAGCCTATTAGGGGGCAGAATATACTTTCAAATCAGGGAAGGTTCTTAGAGCCACTTAAGCCTATGAAAGGGCCGAGGGGCAGGGAAGGTCTTCAGATTCCCATAACACCTGGGCATAATGCAGTAAAATCACCTAGCTCCTCTTTGTACCTGGAAGTTTCCTCCTGCAAGGAATTCACCATAGAATTTGGTTTTATTTTGATTTTTTTTATCTTCCCACATTTCACCGTTGATTTATATTGAGCTCATAAAACCACTCAATCCAAAATCTTTTCCACTCTACTATCTTTGTGTCTAGTTGTTGATGTTTCTAATTCATTAATTTGTTTTCCTGGTTTGAAGTCAAAAGCTGGGAATTTGAATTTGGAGTCAGGAGCCCTAGATTATCCTTGCAACTTTACCACATGCTTGCTTTGTGACCTTGAACAAGTCACAGCATTATATAGAATTTCATTATTACAAGGCAACTATATCTAGCCCATGTCAAAAAGAACACATGCATGAAAATCAGAAAACCCTGATCTATGTACATCAGTCTGAATCATTTGTAAAATGCGAATAATGAGATCCCTACCTCCAGCCCCACATCCATGACAAGTATGTTATTGTTCTCCCTAGGATTATTACAGGTACTCCCAACAGGAGTCAGTATGATGTAGAAGAGAAAGATACAAAGGAAGGAAGGAAGGAAGGAAGGAAGGAAGGAAGGAAGGA
>CM053595.1:270666286-270678067 GCA_028646575.1 Pseudocheirus occidentalis | reverse complement strand
TATATATATATATACACACACGTATATGCTCTCTCTATATATCTGTGCCCTAACTGTAGCCTTCTTGGGGGAGAAAAGAGGGGAAAAGAACAAAGTAAAAAGTGGACAGCAGAGAAGAAAACTTATAAGGAAGCAAAGAAAAGTTGGAAGTGTTCAGTTTCAGTATGTAGTATTTATTATATAGGCTTTCTTGAAATGGAAACATTGCTGTATATTTGAAATTCTTTCTTACATTCTGCTATGTATTTTTTTCCCTTTTCTTATGGTGGATTTAAGTTTAGTATTTAGGTTTAAAATAAATTAATAAAAAATTACAAATTAACACTATCTGTTGCAGGATTTTTTTTCAAATTTGTTTTGTTAGATATTTCCCAATTACCTTTTAATCTAGTTCTATGAGATCTGGGAGTTTTAGTTAGAACCTCTGTTTTGATTCCTCTAATAGACAATCTTCAAAAAAGAAGCCATGTGGGAGCATACACCTTAAATTCTCTCACTCCTTTCCCACTGACTCCAATGGATATTTCCCTCCTATGATTTTTGGAAGAAGAGTTGAGGGGAGTTTATAGATCAGTGAGTCCAGCTATCACAATTTGTTTTTAATAACATGATGCCATACCCTGACTTCTAGGTAATATGCCTTCCTTTATAAGAAGAGAAAATCATTAAGCAAAAACAACTCATACAGAGACCTGATCTGCAAATTAGTCATTTGATTCACAAAAGATTTCACATCCAGAATCTGCTACATTTCTTTCCAAAGAAAGGAGAAGTATCTTCATCTTCTATATATCTCCAAAATTGACCATTATCTTAATTCAGAGTTGGGCTTTGTTTTAGTGTTTGTTTAATTACTATAGTCACTTTGTATGTCATTTGCTTGGTTCTGCTCACTTCACAGTGCACCGGTTCATACAGTTCTTCCCAGGTTTCTTTGAATTCACTTTCATAATTTTTTTTTACAATGCAAGATTTTATAACATTCATATTCTATAATTTGGCCATTTCTCAATATATGGGTACTAGGTTTTGTTTGTTGAATTTTTGCCAGCTCCAAAATTCCTGTTATGAATATTTGACACATAGGTGACTTTTATGTCTCCAAATATCTCATTTTTTATAGACAACCAATTTGAAGTTTAGAGGTGAAGGCTGACTAGACCAAAGGTGTGAAACTAGCTGGTCCAACCCTATACCTGCTTCTGATCCTCCTGACTTGTAGATTTTATCACTTTCCTGCTATGTATGTTGCTACTTCTATGCTTAGTGAGTTCAGGAGATATGGTCTCCCAGGTAGACCCTTGCCTTCCTGACACATGTAACCTGAACATGATAAATAGGAGTTAGGCTTTTCCAGTTCCTGCTATCACCACAGTCCTCTTTTTTCAGAAGGACTGCTTCTCTCCTGCCTCTGCATATTAGGTGGTTTTTCTTTTGCTATTTATCAAAAATAAGGCTCATTTTTTCACATTTGCGACCTGATAAAATTCACAAAATGTGTATCTGAAAGACACCAAAGAAATAACAATGGCAGAGTGAATAGAGCGCTGGCCCTGGAGTCAGGAGTACCTGAGTTCAAATCCGGCCTCAGACACTTAACACAATAAACTAGCCATGTGACCTTGGGCAAGTGACTTAACCCCAACTGCCCTCCAAAAATAAAAAAAAAGAAATAACATTGTAGAGACTTATTAATCTCCACAAGGAACAGAATACCCATTGATCTAAGAGAAAGTTTCTATTTAACATGCAACCTAATTCAAAGAAAATGTCAAGTATTAAACTATACGCTTTGTGCTAATCGAGTAGAAAGTTTGCAAGGAGCATTGTGGAAAATAAATGAAAATACATGCACTGTTAGAAAATTCATTTTTTTAAAAGGAATCCAGCCATTGTCCAGCTTAATTAACTCACTGGCATCCTCTATTCAAAAACAAAACAAAACAAAACAAAACCAAGATGCACTACATTGTGGTTTCCACTGAGAGAAACTACAAACTTATCATGAGAGCACAAGGATTTTTCACGAAAGGAACTTTATTCCTTCCCAGCATCCTGCGGATCAAAATTGTGGGGTTTTTTTTCTCATTTTTTTTCTCTGTTTGGAAAATTAGCCAGCATTTGAAAGCAGCCAATGCATATATGCCTCCTTCTCACATTTCATTAATTTTCTCAGAGCTCAGTGAGTAGTAAGGAACAAAAAAATAGAAGTAAGTCATTCAGTGCTTTCAAAAAGAGAAGCCTGGAATTGCAGAAAGCTGACTAAGCATCTGTAGTAAAGCTAGGGATGAAAGAAACTCTATGTAGGGTGTGGTTCTTGGCTCCCAGGGACTGGTTCAGTCTCAGTAGCTTCCCTCTAAAATATCTTTGATTTATGTGGTCTTGTGCTTTCCCTGAGACCATCTGAATGTGGCATATGATTGCTATGTGGCAGGGAGTATATAAATGCTTATTTTCCCCTCCCCCTACTATGTGCTAGGCATCATGCTAAGAGTTTTACAAATATTATCTCCTTTGATATTTGTGACAACTGTTCAAGATAGGTACTATTATTACCCCTCTTTTTATAGTTGAATAAAATTATTTAAATAAAGGGTTAATGGCTTGCCTCAGGTCCCGCAACTAAGAAGAGTTTGAGGTTGAATTTGAATTCAGGTTTTTCTGACTCCAAACTTCCCAGGGCTCTGTCACTCTGCCCCCTAAGTACCTTACATAACCACTCATAGAAACAAGACAATATAAACTCAGTGGAATGTGGACTCCTTGGAGGGAGGGATTATTTCATTCTTGTCTTTCCTTTTCTAGCTTCTAGGAAAGTATCTTGTACAAAGCAGATGTTTGGCTCAAGTTTGTTTACTTAAATTTAACATAAGACCAGTTTTATTTACCTCTCCCTCCCCTACAAAATACTTGTACTTAAGCCAATGAACAATCAAGATAAATGATCTTTCCTCCCTGATGAGCCTTTGCCTCTCTCATGAATATATACATTTACAGTATGCAATATATTAATACATATACTATATAAGTACTACACACATATCATATATACTGTATGTGTATATGTATTCAGTGTAACAAATGAATCCGAGGCACTAAGTTCCAAGCATGATCAATTTATTAGGAAGGCTAGTAATTACCAATAAAGTGAGATCCCAAGCTCCTCAGCAGTCAGGGATGAATTAGCAGACAGAGTACTCTTTTATACAGTTGGTTACAGTGATAAGAAATGAAGAAAGTTATTGATCTACAATATAGCTGGAGTAAAAGTGTAGTGGGGCTTACATTTGGAATAACTGTGCTGATTTGTAAAAGGAAGTTGTCAAAGTCCAAGGCAAAGGGGAAAACAGAGTAAGTCAACACCCTCTGGAAAATCTGGAAAGTCTCATATCCCTGGTGTCAGAGATCCTCTGCACTAGATCCTTATGACCAGACAGATCCTCTCAGTAATGAGTTGACTTATTTTCCCTTCTCTCTTCCACCCTTCTGGGCTAAGACAGATTGAGTCCAGGCTATAACCCAGAGAAATGGAGACATCAAACTCTCCTAAACTCTTAATATTAAATACTAAGATCTTATAGGAATGAAATCCAGATCTAATTTGTAATTATTGGTTGGAGTGATTTGTTAGAACTTTTGATTATTAGTCAATCAATAATCAATAATTTATCTTTGTGTGTGTGTATATATATATATATATATATTTGTGCACGCACATAGAAATGTGTACGTATGTATGTACGTATGTATGTATGTTTATTTCCCTTCCCTTGTCTTTCCATGTCTTCCCTTCCCTTCCTTTTTTCTTTTTAAATATAGTCTTAATGTGTATTTGTTTGTGATTCTACCATTTTCACTTTATAATACCTCATATAGGACTTTAAACATTTCTTTCTGTACTCCGTATACATCAAGTTTTTAGGAAATCATAATGATCTATTTCACTAACCATATTCAATAATTTATTTTGGCAGCCTCCAATTTTTGGATTATAAATTTTTTTCTTTTCTTTTTTTCCTCCCTACCTTCTTTTCCTTCCTTCCTTTCTTTTTCTTTCTTCCTTTCTTTCTCTTTCTTTTGCTCTAGGTTTCTCACTTTTTCTTTCTCACTTTCCTAAAGTAAAGAAAGAAAAAAAAAAGGAAAGAAGGAAGAAGCAACAGTATTTAAACAGCACTTTATGGTTTGTAATGCTCTACATATGTTGGCAGTTGTTACATTTTATCCTATTAATGATCCATTGATGTAGGTGTTCTTATTATCCCAATTTTATGGATAAATGCTTTGTTCATACCTAGTAAGTATTTAAGGTGCAATATGAACTCAGGTCTTCAAGAATCCAAGTCCAGCTCTATCCACTGTGTCATGCAGCTGCCTCTCTTAGAACCCATAATTTCTATTTCTAAATCCTGTGCTCTTGTGACTCCACAGTACATCAAACAGATGGAAGAATCTTCTCAATGGGCTTCATTCCCAAACCAAAAGCCAGCATAAATCAGCAGGCCTCAATTAGTTCTACTTCTCTGGGTTGTGACTGTTCAACATGAGAAATGCAGTGAGTCAAAGAGGAGATTGGGGAATTGGTCTGGCTGCATCACAGATGTCACAGATGTCTCAGGCTATCAGGGGCAGCTGAGGGTGATGATGGGAAGCACAACCACCTCTTTATGTCACTTTCATGTGGCTTTCCCTTACCCGGACAGGCTCAATCTCTAGGTGAAAACAAAAATGGCCGTTCTTTGGAGCAGAAACATTAAACTCTTCACAAAGATGTTTAAGACAAAAGAAACAAACATCTCTTATGGAATTTTCTTTTTCAGGTAAATCATAAAAGATACAAATGGCAATAGATAATAAATGGGGATTTTTTTTCCCTGCTAAGGGCTCCCAAAGAAGTCTGGTGTTGGGTTTTACATGTTTTTTTTCTGCAGATATTTTTCCTGGGTAATTGGGAGAGCAAGCAAAGTATAAATTAGTTATTTTGTAATTCAATGAATTCCTCATCTGATGGTTCTAAACAGAGGTAGATGATCCAGGTTTTTGAAAGCTCTCTTAAGGGAATAATACACACTCCAATGTATATCCTTAGATTTGTAGTTAGAGGACCTGGGTTCAGACACCATTTCTGATATTTACTACCTCATTTAAAATCACTAGGCCTCACTTTCTTCATTGTGGGAAAATAAAAGGCCTGACTCTGAGCTCCTTCTTAGATCCAATGGCTATCATATATAGAGCACTTTAAGGTCTGCAAAGGGCATTACATACATTCACTCATTTTTTTTCCCCTCAGAACAACTCTGGGAGGTAGGTGTGTTTTATTATTCCAATTTTCAAGATGGGAAAACTGAGACTTTGTGTTTCAGTGATTTGCCCAGGGTCACAAAGCTACTAAATATCTGAGGCAAGATTTATCAGAAAGGACTTTGTTATTCTAAGTCCAGAGTCCTATCCACTACAGTAGCACCTAGTTACTTCTGATTTTCTCCTCCTAAATCCTATCCAGTTACTGGCTTTGCATACAGGCTTGGTCATGAACTGTGTGGGGGTTTTAGAAATAGTTTGACTTGCCAATGGTAATATAGTTGATTACAGATAGAGAAAGTATTCAAACCTAGATTCTATGACTGCAAAGGCATCATTATTTCCACTGTACACCTCTTCTCTCCCATGTTAGCTAAATGTAGAGGTATTTGTCACTGTAACTTTGGGAATCATAAGGCAATTTGTTTTTTTTTTTAAACAACTCTACTAAGTTGTGTGGGGCAGACCCTCTACCATAAAAGAGAGAATGATTATATTGATAAAATGATGGATCCTTAAAGTGTTGAAATATACAACTATATAAATGTGTGTATATGTAAAAATACGTACATATATGCACATACATATACATATACACACACATATATATGGATGTGGATGTATAAATACATGCGTGTATATAGATAGGGCCACAAGGTGGCACAGTCGATAAGAGTGTTGAGCCCATGAAGAGTCATCTTCCTGAATCCAAATCTGGCCCCAGATATTTCCTAACTATGTGACTCGGAAAAGTCATTTCACTGTAGTTGCCTCAGTTTCCTTATCTGTAAAGTGAGCTGGAGAAGGAAATAGCAAACTGTTCCAGTATCTTTTCCAAGAAAATCCCAAATGGGGTCACAAGTTGGACACAATAGAAAAATGACAGACCAATGTAAGTGTGTGTATATGTGGTATGTGTGTTTTCATAGGTATACACATGCACACACTTTAGCATATGCATATAAGAGTGATTTGAAACCTTCCCACTCTAATTTCATTTGACTTGCTTATCTAGATGAGATCACATCTCAATCCACCAATTCCAATCATGGATTTTGAACTAAATACAAAAATTCTTTGAGAACTAGTGAAATGATGCTAGATAAAATGTCTGTTCTAATTGGCTTAGGGATGTATTACATTCTTTTGGTTCTGTATTATAGTGCTGAGTTGGATTATATTCTGTATTCTAGAATCAAGTAGGATTGTATTTCAGAAATTAGAGCACGTGGCTTTCTAGAACATCCTTGAGTATGAGCCACATGGGGAAAGAAGGAAAGAGAGACTTCAGATTTCTCAAAAGCCCAAACAATTCCCACCCTCAAACTTTTACCAGAAGGGGACCTTTTAGCTAGAAAATGAAGTTAACTTGCCTATGGTCTAGAACTATGAATGGAAGTCAGGAATAATTGAATTAAAATCCAGTCTCCGTCACTAATTGTGTGACCCTGCACAAATCACTTAACCTCAGTCTGCCTCAGTTTCCTCATCTACAAAAAGGGGATAATGCTAGCACCTAACTTTCAGGTATGTGTCATCGAAGATGCATCATCAAATCAGCTGGTAGTAAGATCAACATTTCAGTTCAAGGGCAGAAGAATTTACCAGGCTTAATTAACGAGGACCTTGAACATTGCACAAATGAAAATTATTTTTGAGGAGTAGTGTAACCACATGTGCTGCCTAAGTTTGAGTCCCACTTTCATTTGAACTCTTTATGGAATTGTGTGTTAGGATCTTTTGAGAGTTTATTTTGTGCCAATTCTTCATCATGTAATACCTTAGTAAATACTTATTTCAAAATATCTACTTGAAGATGGAAGATTAAATTATTCTCAACTGATAATCTTGGGGAGAAACACAGAATTGAGGGTCAAACTAATAGAATTACTGAATTAATTCCAACTCCTTAGGGTTGCCCCTAGATCCCTGACTGGGAGATGTGGTTAGACCAGCTCTCAAAATCCAATTCTTACCTGAGAATGGGAGATGGAATAAAGATACACCAGGGCTCACATGAGTTGCATGTGAAGAAATCAGATATACACATATGTGTGTCTGAAGTATGTATTAATCTTATAAAACTAAGATATTCATCTGAAACTCCCTGTAGCTAGCTATGACTATAAATATCATTATAGCTCATTTACATACGTACAAATGACAACATGGACCCTATCCAAGTATGATAAACAATTCTAGACTTCTTAAAGTCAACTGAATTAGAATTTTTAAATGTCAGGGCTTGAGGAGTTCATAGAACATAGGATGATAGACCATAGAATTCTACACCTGAAAGGGCCCTTAGAACACAGAAAATGGGCAAATAGAATTTTTGACCTGAAAGGGGGCTTTGAAATTATGTAGCCTAATGCGCGATAAAAGCAAAGCCTAGCACATATAGCTAGTAAGTGGCAGGGCCAATACAGTATAAGAATTTGGATTGTATAATTCCCAATCTAGACCTTTCCCCATGTCTCTATGCTCATTAATTTGAAAATTATTTTCACTATTTTCTAAGAAGAAAACTCAAGCTCCATCTGTAATCCAAAGCCTAGGAAAAGAATTAAGCCCTGCTGTCTGCAATTGATCAAACATGGAAACTTTAATTGCTTATTTGGATTTTTTTTTTACTATTTGCTTTCTAGTGGTGTGTCCCACATTTTTGGAAACACACTAGGGCTGTCATTTGATGATTTATACCATGGCATGTCAGATTTGGGAAATAGATACCAGGTATTCATTGTGGTATATTAGAAATGACATTCCTATGCATTATTTATGCTAATGAATTGCTCCAGTGATCATTCCTGCCCCTGTGTAGTTAGCATACCTGTCACTACTGAAACAATACTTTGTGATTTTAAATTCCTGGATGCCATGATAATTTTTGGAAAGTTTTCATAGAATTATAGAATCAAAGACTGTTAAGGGACCTCAGAGACTATCCCAAAGAGCTCCTCTCTGAAGTAGAACTATCCTCTGTTCCATCCCTGTGAAGTGGTTATCCAACCTTTATTAGAAGACCCACAGTGATCAGGAGCTCACTACCTTTTATAGATACCCATGCTATACTGGGGCAACATTTTTGTATATCCAACTTTTGGTTATCCAACTTTTGTTTGAAGACCCACAGTGATGAGCAGCTTATTCTTTTTTTTTATAGACACCCATTCTGCACTGGGGCAACATTTATGTATTTGACTCATAAATATTTAGTTAGATATGGAAGAATAGGTATATAAGTTGGTAGTAACTGATGTTTTCTCAAAGTGGAAAAGTGGAAGAAGGAATAGTGCACAGAACTGCCATAGCTTCTGAAATACAAGAGTCCCTTACTGAGTCCTGCTAACCCTAAAGTCAATCCAAGAGACTTCAATAGATTTCAGTCTTCCCTGAGAGGTTAATAAATCACTATTCTGGTCACAGAAAGCCTGCTGAGAGGAAGCAGGTGATTGACTGACAGTTTCCCCATTCTCTCATAAATTTTTCTCAGGGATATTCCTATATCAACTTCTTAGTATAGGGAGTTAGTTATAGATTTCACATATTTCTATAGCAGGGCCAAGAATGACTCCAATACTTGATTCCCTTCTTTAATATTTACATTGTTTGTACATCTTAATTACTTGACTTTTGTTATTGGATTACTGTCTCTTTCATGGCCTCGTAATGGAGAATGTTGTATTGGATTGAGGCTTGGGCTGTGATTTGAATAACTGGATAACCAAAACAACCACATTGATCCTGGGAAAAATCAAAAGAGCATTCTAAAGCCACACTTCTCAGAGATTTCAGGCAGGGCTTGTGTTTTTATTACACCGAGCTAAAATATACCTCTTTGTAATTTAGGTCATTTTGTCCTAGTCTTCTGTTGTTGGACAAAGATAACTGAGAAGGTAGTTTCTGGGAAACTGTGGCCTATAGCCAGATTTAGTTTGGTATTAAAATTTTCAAGCTACATTTTGGAAATCATAGGGGAATGCTTAGAGTAGTTTGGGCACATGTGCTAAGACTCCCTCATCATGTCTTTTTGACTCTGCCAAATCCCAACCATGTGCCACACACCCTTTCCAGAGTGCTGCTTGCCATTGGCTAACAAATCAAGTGTTCAAAGAGACAATCAATAAAGGGTTTGTAATTCCCTTCCCATATGTAATTCCTCACCAAGTTTATGAGAAGATATTAGTGCTTAATTCTTTGTTTAGATAATTGAAATGTACTTTCTATAGCACTTTTATGGTGGCTTTTCCCCATAGAAGCAAAAAAAAAATGTTAAAGTACAAATACGCATAAATTGTTGATGCAATGAGTGACCAAAAAATGAGAAGACGGCTTCCTTTTAAAGGTAGACCAAAACAGCAGTACTCCAGAAATGGAAACGTAATTGTGAGTTACATTTCTATGGTCCCAAAGGATTAGAACTAAGAAATTCCTTTAGGCTAAATGCATCCAACAGAATATGACCAAGCTGGTGAGAGGCCTGAAGATGATGAAATATGGGGATTATCTGAAGGAACTAGAGGCATTTAACTTAGACAGAGGAAGGTTTGGGGGCACACGATCATAATTAGCAGCAATTGAAAGGGGTAGAGTGGGGAAGGCAGATTGACTTATCCAGTCCTTAGCACAGTGTCTGACACCTAGTAGGCACTTAGTAAACATTGATTTATTTTCATGGCCCCTGTGGAATAGAAACATATGAAATGGCAGAAATTATATAGAGGTAGATTTTGAATCCACATAGATAATATCCTAAAAATTAGATCTATCCGTACACAGAATAAATGGATGAACCCTTTCCACAAACTTCTCATCATTGAAGGGACTCGAGATTAAATGAGGCTGTTCTTCCTTATAACAAGGCAGCCAGCATGTTGTGGTGGAGAGACGACCAGTTTGGGGCACAACTTATGTTACCACAGGAAATCACTTGACTCCTCAGCAGGTCAGGTGGCTCTTAAAGACAAAATATTAGAGATTAGTTGTTGATTTGCAGTGCATTTCCATACCAGCACTTTCTTAAGTCAATGAAATCACAGATCTTTATCAGTAAATAATAATTCATATTTTGATAGCATTTAAAGGCTTATAATATACCTCCTTCTCAGCTGTCCTGTGAAGTAAGTAGTGCAAATAGTATTCTCTTTTTTGCAAAAGAGAATATTGAGGTTCAGAGAGACATTTGGCCACACAATTAGTTATGGATGATTTACATAAATTTATTCTTCATGCAGAAGGAGAAAGACAGGTAACTCTGAAGCATTTTTCAGTTCTGAGAGTCTAATTTTCATGCAGCTTATGATTAGAGTATAATCTCTGGTTTGTTGGAGAAGGAAATGCAAAGCATTCCAGTACCCTTGCCAAGAACACACCAATTGGAGTCACAAAGTGTTGGACACAACTGAAGTGACTCAAGAACAACAATTCCTGGTGCAGAGATACATTACCTCAAGAACATTCATTCTGGGAATCCCAAAGACTCTGGATCTACCCCATGAAAAATCATGTTTTCATATCATTCCCTCATAAACAGCAATCTATGCCTGTAGTCTGGGTAATTGACCTTGAATACCTGATGCTCATTGGAAGTGGAGAGATAGCCAGTAACTACATGAGGCAAATGTTATATTGTGATTGCACTATTACCTCTGAAGCAGAGGAAGGCATTATTGAGAAAATAGGAAAAGCATATAGAAATCAATTTGGAAAATAATATCCTTTTAGGAATTAATAAATAACATAAGATACAAAGGCAAATATGTATGTGTATATATATATATGTATGCATATATAGAGAGAGGATGTATATATGTGTGTATATATGCATTTGTGTGTATGTATATATGTGCACATGTATGCCTACATATACATACACACGGTACACATATAGAGCGTGTATTTATGTACCTATTGTAATGGTACCGGAATATGGAGATGCCCCTGAATTGGCTTGGCTTTTGGGTTGAGTATTAAAACCCAGAGCTTGTGAATCCCACTTGTGGGATGGACTTGTTGATGTGAAGACAGAGGGCTGAACTAGCAAGAGCCATGAATTGGGAGGGAGGCCCAAGCCCATAGGAGGCCAGAAGGACTTTTGGAAGAGCAGTATCCAGTATCATAGAGCCTGAGTTGCTGAGAGAAAGACTACTGAGAGCCCATTGGAACTGCCCAGGACTTTTGAGAACTGCCACCTGGAGCTGCTGAGAACTGAGGAGGCATGGCTGTGATGCTGGTATTTTGTCTGTCTGTTTTGCTGTTGTCTTTCCAGATTCACCTGATGGTGAAGGACAGTGCTGCTGTTGTAGAGGTCCTAGAACCTTGCTGTTGGTTCAGAAGCCCTGAAGAAGGATTTTCTTGTTGTATGTTCACAGCAATTCTGGAAGAGGGCCTTGGTGATGTTTTTGGGGGTTCTGGGATGGTTCTTCAGGCAGAGAGTGACTTGATGAGGACACTGGCTATGGCTTTGTTGAGCCTTGT
>CM053595.1:270628788-270666186 GCA_028646575.1 Pseudocheirus occidentalis | reverse complement strand
TGTTGTCTTTCCAGATTCACCTGATGGTGAAGGACAGTGATGCTGTTGTAGAGGTCCTAGAACCTTGCTGTTGGTTCAGAAGCCCTGAAGAAGGATTTTCTTGTTGTATGTTCACAGCAATTCTGGAAGAGGGCCTTGGTGATGTTTTTGGGGGTTCTGGGATGGTTCTTCAGGCAGAGAGTGACTTGATGAGGACACTGGCTATGGCTTTGTTGAGCCTTGTCTCCCCAGGAACTGAGATTGCTGAGGGCTTGCCTCCAGTGAAGATGAAAGAAGGGCCTTTCCTTGGGTTTTCAATGCTGAGATGATATCTTGACCTTGTTATGGCTTAAGGATAGATGGCCTTTTGTGCTCTCCTGCTCCCTTTTCAGAAAGTACTTGGTGTTAATGGATGGTATTGTAATTACTTTGTGTCCAGAGGTGGGAAACCTTTGGCCTTCTTGTGTTCTGTGATTGACCAAAGGAATGTACTTCGTTTATGATTGGAAACTGATCTCCATTTGAGCAGAGACTTTGACTGACTAAATGAATGTTCTATTTAGGGGTGTAGTAGTACCGGAATTGAACTGAGAACGTACTTGCTAAATGAATGAGTTATACTGTATTTTGACTTTCTCTGTTCTGTGAATGTTTGCTGAATAAATGGGGTTTGCTATGCTGGTAATCCAAACCTTGGAAGTTGCCTTTGTTTTGCATTGTACTTGTGCATATATGTATATGCATATAATACATATATATGCATATCCCTACCTGTGAACACATGCACACATGCATACATACAAAATTTGGCATGTATATGCCAGTTTAAGAGAGAGAGAGAGGTATAGAGGAAAGAGAACATACAGAGCAAAGAATACTGAAACTAGGATCAGAAAATGTGATCTTGAGTCCTGGAACTACCACCAACTAGCAATATCTGGGAAAAACAGCCTTCCCTGCCTAAGCCTCAGTAATCCCATATTTAAAATGGGGACTCATATCTGCCTTCCTTAGCTGTGATTATTATTTATTTTTAAAATCACAATTCATTATTATTATTAATTATATTATTTTAATTTATTTATTATTTTATATTTCGTTGCTTTAATTATATTTATCATATTATATTTATTTATTTATTTTATATTATTAATCATTCCTTATAGAGGGTTTTCACTAAATTTCTGGGGAAAGTGTGTGATCTCTCCAAGGTTGGGAGATGTGTTTGACCTCTCTGAGGTCAGTGGCCTTTGGTGGTCCTAGCAAGATAACAAGGTGGGTTTGTTGAAAAGCTGTGTTTGTCTTCCAAAGACCAGCTTATGTAAATGATGAAAAACTCATCATCATAAGGTCAGCATAACAAGAATAAGAACTACTACAACTAGCATTTATATAGCAATTTAAGCTTTGCAGGATTTGGATTGAGGTGTTCTTGACTCCAAGATCCGCACTTTTACCATTGACCTTCATAGCTGCCCTTTTAGCTCTAACAACTTAAGAAGATTGGGGCTCACTGTCTGCATCAATGGAGAGGTACCCATGATGATGAAATTATGGCTCTTTTGTAGTATCAGAATAAGCAGGACTTACTACCTGCCCCACTGAAGGAACACATAATACATGTTATACTGCTTTGTACTTGAAAAATGCGATAAAAATCTAAGTTATCATCATTATCATTGTGTTAGCAAAAATAGTTGCTTGAGATACGAGACTGTATCCATTAGAAGGCAAAAACAGAGACCAACTTTCCATAAGTAGGGTGGGGGGAGTTTGAGAGCACAAAAGTACAGTATAACTCAATTGTGATTGACTCAACAATATTATTGGAAAAGAGAGTAATTGTCTAATCATTTCTGCCCAGGAAAGAATTCATTTCCTGTAGCTCTTGTCCTTTCAGTTTCTATTACCTTCTCATCATCATAAAGTCTCCCTGGTCAAATGAAATGTATAAGGAAGGAAATGATGTTATTATAAGATGCTCACTGCTTACTGTGATATTATGAAAGATTTGTGATATCATCAATAGGGATGTCACCTCTAAGGGATCCATTGAAACCTACCCATGCCTCCTCAACCTCTGCAGTTTGCCTGTTCTTCAAACACTTATTAAGTATGTATTCTGTGCTAGTCATTGTGCTCCTACAAAGACAAAAAATGAAACATATTTGCCTGAAAGGAGCTTATCATCTGTTGGGGAAAAACAGCATGAGCTCAATTTCTTAAATTTCCCCTTTCTATCTACATGGTCCATCATATTCTCCAATAACAGTATTATTTCAATTTTTGCTTTTGTTAATCTTTTTTTTTGCTTTGTTTTGGAGGGCAATTGGGGTTAAGTGACTTGCCCAAAGTCACGTGGCTAGTAAGTGTGTCAAGTGTCTGAGGCCGGATTTGAACTCAATCAAATCCGGGTGCTCTATTCGCTGTGCCACCTAGCCTCCCTGTGCTTTTGTTGATCTTGCTTGAAATACTTCTAAACTGTACTTTTCTCATCTTTTTTTCCCTGAATTTCTTATCTGTATCCTTCCATAAATTATTTAAATATTCTTTTGTATGTGTGAACTTAAGACTATACAATATTATAAACTGTTTATCTTTACGTTTACATGTACTACATATATCATATTTAACTGTATATCCCTCAGATGCTAGTTTATTTGTCACTAGTCATTCACATACCACCTGTTCTTTCTCAGAGACAATTTAACCTTTGAGTTGTAATTGTTATCTTTGTTCTCTCTCCAAATTTGCCAATAATTTATTAATTTCCAAATATAAGAACCTTTTATCAATTCTCATCCTTATTGACTTCTCTGAATCCTTTAACACTGTTGACCATTTTCTCCTGATGGATAGTTGCTATTCTCTGGATTTTCTTGATACTGTTGTCTCTTGGTTTGCCTCCTACCTATCTAATCATCCCTTCTCAACATACTTCACATCATCCATTTGCCTCTTCATTGCTTTTTGGACAGTGTAAATATGAGTGGATTTGGAATTGCAAGACCTGCATTCAAATCCCAACCTACTATATTTGTGACATCGGGTGAGACAATCTCTCTTAGTTTCCAATGAGCCTTACGGTATTCATCTGAAAAGATAGGGAAACGGATAACATGATGTTTAAAGTCTCTTTCTTATGTAACATCTTTGAAAACTACTTGTTCTTAACCTTTGACCATGTTACTTTCTTATTCAATAAACCTCAACAACTCCCTGCACCTACTCCTATAATAAATGAATAAGAGAGATTGGTCTAGATCATATTTTTAGAAATTATACCTAACATTCAATAATCCCAGCTATTCCATGAAACACTGTCCCATTTATTGTCTCATTTGCTTCTTCCTACAACATCGTAGCACCTGAGGTTTGAGTGACCTAGATTCAAATACCAAATCTGCCACTACTTGAGTGTGACTTTCTTCAAGAGACTTCACACATTTGGTTTTCTTATAAGTAGAATAGCAAGGGCAGGGCAGGGCAGTATAATGCTTAATCATTCCTAAGACTCCTAGCTTATGAATCTAAGGAAACAGAGGAAGGATTATTAGCCACAATACAGATGATAGTGAGAGTGCTCAAAAACATCAGTGCATTGGTTAGTTTCACACAAAGAGTTAGGAACCTACTTGCTGAGATATATTTGGCACTATCACATTTCTTTGGGATTCTCAGCTGCCATCTACTGCTTAATTGGAGAGACAAGATGACTAGTCCATCTGCCATTCTATTCCAACCAGAATGTTTTAATGTATCTATCTATATCTACACTCATATACATATATATTTATTATATATATAATGTGTATTATATATGTATATATGTATGTAAATATGGCACATATGTGTATATATAGTACACATATATCTATCATCTATCTATCATCTGTCTGTCCATCCATCCATCTATCTATCTATCTATCTATCTATCTATCTATCTATCTGTTTTTCTACATAAATACATGTGTACCATAAAGGATTGAGAATAAATCCTTGTTCATCAAGGAAATCCATCCAAATTGATATAAACTCATTAACAACTCCTGTTGGAGTAATTTCTAGATATACCTATAGATTATCATCTTGCCCACATCTCTATAAAAGAATATGTCAAATAGTTTTGCAAAACATAGACAAACTAGACCTATGACATTGTCCTGAATCTACCAGTCAGGTAATCCAATCTTGAAACAAAATCAAAAAGAATAACAACAAAACACTCGCAATAAATTAAACAAAAAGATTTCAGACCCTGATTTGTTCTTGATGAAGTCATGCTATCATTTTATGATTACTGTTTTCTTTTCTAGAAGTTCACTAACTCTTCTTTACTAATATATCCTATGATTTTATGAAGCATCAAAGTTAATTTCACCGGCCATATTATATTCTGCACATTCTACTTTCTTCAGTTGTTTTGAAAATTGAAATATTTTTCCTCCTCTAATCTTCTGGCACTTCTCTTATTCTCCACCATCTTTCAAAGATCATCAAGATTATCTCAGCACTCACATTTATTTTTGTAGATGGATAGATATAGATATATATCTATGTATATATATATGTGTGTGTGTGTGTGTACGTCTATACATCTATGTTTGTGAATATATACATGTATATACCCAAATAAATGTGTATATGCATATATACACATAGAATATATACATACATATATACACATAGAGAGAGACAGACAGAGACTGACAGAGAGAGGGACAGAGACAGACAGACTGAGACAGAGAGAGACAGACAGAGAGACAGACAGAGAGAGAATGAGAATCTAGGCTTAGTGTCCTGGACTCAAATGTTCTTCTTTACCAAGTCTCTACTTATCTAGACTAGCTAATCATCTATTTATATCCTGCCCTTCCCAGTACAAATATTATTCTCATTTACAAGTTAGATTTAAGGGAAATAAAAGTTAAGTAGTTGCTCCTCTCTATCATCTGCTATCATAATCCAATAGAGGTCAAACAGTAATCCTAGGCATTCTTTGATCCTCTTCATTAGCATTCCTGCCTTTGACTCATCCTGCCATTTAGCATCCTAGGAATTATTCTGACAAGCCCTTTCCTAGCTTTTTTACCCATCTCATACTCCTTGCACTTGCTTCCAGCTTCAGCATCCATCTTTTAAAAATCAGATTTTATCTACCTACCTATATATATATAGTAGAAATGTGATCTTTCAAAAGACATTTTAGCAGGTAGGTTCTATGTTCCTACTTCATTATCTTTAGACAATTCTCTCTTTGCTCTTTCCATTCAGAGCATAGTGCCTGGTCCGTAGTTGAAGCTTAATAAATGTTTATTTATTGACTTATTGATGGAAACTTTTCTCTTTGTATTTTTAAAATGCAACGCTTATTTATTAAGTTCAAACAAACGTATTTCAGGTATTGAACATGAGAGATGCAAAGAAAATAAATCAAATAGTTCTTGTTCCTCTCCTGGGAGGAGACAGCATATATGCAAATAGATAAATATAAATATAAATTATGTACAAAATACTCCAAAATAGTCTAAAGAAGCTCTGTGACTGATTCAAACTTAAAAACAGAATAGCCCCTATCCTCACCAATAGGATAAATCCCTTATATTTTATCAGATGGATAGCATGTAGACATATGGTTAAATACAAAATAGATACAAGGTAATGAGGAAGACTGGTAGGTGGGGAGGGGGGCAGGAATGAGTCAGGTAGGTGATAGAACTTAAGCTTAGAACCCTGAAGGCAACTAAGAATTCTAAGGAGCAGAAATGAGGAATAAGGGCAATGCAGACATGGAGGACAACCAGTAGAAAGGCGTGCAAATGAGATATGCAGTGTTGTACATGATAAATAAGAGAAAAAACATTTTGCTTGGCTATGGGGTTTCTAAAGGAGAAAAGTGTGTATCTATATCAATATCTAATCTACATAGGCATATGCACACAAATCCAAATGTATCTATCTATCTATCTATCTATCTATCTATCATCTGTCTCTCTCTCTCTCCGTCTATCCATCCATGCATCCATCGATTGATCTATCACAAAAAAAGCTTAACAGGGCAGGTTGGATGCAGGTTATGAATAACTTTAAATGGTAAATTGATTGAAGAAGAGAAGATTTGGAGGGGATAAAATCAGTCTCATGTCTAAAAGGAAGTCACATGAAAAGAGTTAAATTATTTGCAGTTGATTCAGTGACCAAAACTAAAACCAAAGAGTGGAAGTCACAGTTGGGCAAGAATTATTCAGTTCCACAAGAAATAGTTTCATTGTAGTTAGAATTTTCCCAAATAGAAGAAACTTCCATAACAGACACACTTCCCACCCATAAAATTCTTCAAACAAAGGTTCAATTAATCAATAAGCATTTATTGAAACATCTGCTATGCCCTGGGCACATGCATGCTAGGGAAATAGTGTGGGACATTCTTGTTCAAGCACAGTTTAAACTGTAAGACATTTGAGATCCCTTGCAGTTCAGCTTCTGCAGATCTTCATTTTAGCTAATCAATAGCATGTTTCCTACAAAATTTAGCTTCAACCCAAAGGTCTCTTCCAAGACAATTTGTGGTTCAGTGGAGACCACCAACCAGGCTCTCTACCTCCCTGAATTCAGCTTCAATCAGCAATAGTGATCTAGAGGTGAATTTTTCCTTCATCAATTACCATTTCTATTACTATTCTCTCACCCTCCATTAAGAGTTACGTTAATGGAACTACCCAAACATTAATTGTCAATCTGGAGCTTTATAATGGGGAATATAGATGACCTGAAGGTTTTCTGTTATTTCTATATCACTTCAATATCAATATCAACTCAATATTAACTTCAAATATTGAGTTAGTGACTTCTGGAAAATGCCATTTTTGCACAGGTAGCTAAGAGCTTATCATGGGTTACAGACAGTTACTAAGAAGGGCCGATTAGATCAAGATATCTGGGGAATTGAGTCTCACAAAGCCTTAGTCCTCGAAATGGGAAGCCATGTTTGCTTGCCCAGAGAAAGTGATGGGATGGAAAGATATTCTAGAGAGAAAATATTGTCTTTGGAATACTCACCTTGATTGTGGAGAGTGATTCAAGCTATCTCTTCTATTTTGCTTTGGCATTTGTGGTGATAGGGAAAACTTTGTGACTGAAGAAAAGAAAGTCAGTTTTCTGACTATCTTCATCCAAGTTCTGTTTGTGGGGCTGTGTACCAACTTTCTAAGAAAGTATAAAGCTGAAGTTGGAGTTTCGTGTTCTTTTTAACAATAGTAGTAGTAGTAATAATAATCTAGCTATGACATGTTATCCTGGAAAGAGTACTCTAGATCAAGAGGCCTGGCTTAGTCTGTGTGGCTACTTTGCCTCTCATTTTCTGCATTAAAGTATAAAAATTAACACACTAGAACCAAACGAGTGTGTGTTTAAGTACTAGTTTTGATATCTAGTAATCAGGAGACACTGGTCAAGTTCTTAAATTTTTAAGAGCCTCAGTTTCTCTCTATATAAAATGAGCCTGAGAAGCTTATCCTAATTAGTTCATAGGTATTATGTAGGGAAAACATTTTGCTAATGATTACACATTATTAAAATGTAAACCACCATTAACCTTTTTGATCTTCTATTTCCTCATATTTGAAAGGAAAGAATTAGATGAAATGATTTCCAAACTTCCTTCCTGCTCTAACAGTCTCTGTTCTGTTTTCTAGTATTGTGCGTTCTAAAGGTCATTTTGCCTCTACCATTCCATGCTCTATGAATGGTATAAATTTTAGTTTAGTTCAAGACTGGGTACATAATAACAACCTCCCAAAAGGCTGAAAAGTAGAAAATTCAATCAGGCCATTCAATTTCACTGACTCCCTGAACAAAACAATGAAGTTAACTGATTATTGGACTGTTGTGTAGACATGACTTGAGTTGCTTCAGTTTTGTAGGCAAAAATGTTTTCCATTTTGACCTCCTTTTATCTTCCAACCAAGCAAATAGAGAATGTTTCTAACTTCCAATTACTTACTTATAATTAATTAATTAGTGTCATTGCCTGGGTCTCGATACCTATATCCAGATCTTATAGACTAGCAACCATGACGGATGTAGGTGATGTTACTACCTTTGAGTACTTATATTTTGTTGGAGCCAAGTCCTAGGGGATGGATTGATTGCCTCATTCATCTCTCTCTCTCTCTTTCTCTCTCTCTCTCTCTCTCTCTCTCTCTCTCTCTCTCTCTCTCTCTCTCTTAAAGTTAAGATATTGGTGTAGATGGGCCATAACATTTCTTACAACATATAGTAATAAACAAAATATCTAAACAAATACATATGAACTAAGATGATTAATAATCTAAAGGCCAAAATAAGGTTTTGTCAAAAGCAAAATCAACTATGTGGCCAATAAAGTCAAAGAACATTTATTAAGGTCTTACTTTTGACACTAAGGACCCCCCCAAAGGGCAAAAATAATTCATGCGCTCAAAGAACTTATTCTAATTAGAGAGACAACATGTGAAGATCTAGATAACTACAGGTTGTATGCAGAGTATATGAAAGTGACTTTGAGAAGAGAAGGTATAAGGAGGTGGGCTGTCTAGAAAAACCTCCTAGAACAGGTAAGATATGAACTGAATCATAAAGGAAATCAGGGAAGCTAAAAAGTAGAGGTAAGGGAGAAGGGGAGAATTTCAGATATGGGGAATAGCAAGGAAAAAATGTACAGAAATGAAAGATGGTGTGTCCTGTTCAAAGAATTACAAATAGGCCAGGTTTGTTAGGAGACAGTTTGCATAGAAAGTACTTTGTGCCAAGGTGAACAAGAGGAATCTTAACAATTTTACAAGAGTGATATGAGTATTAATGAGAGAAAACAATATCAAAGAAGCCTTGTTTGATGATAGAAGTAGTAGTAGTAGTAGTAGTAGTAGTAGTAGTAATAGTAGTAGTAGTAGTAGTAGTAGTAGTATAACAGTAATAATAGTAATTGTAATCATAATTGTAATTGTAGTAGTGATGATGGTGGTGGTAGTAGTGATCATAGTACTAATAATATAGTTAGTAATATAGGTAGTATATATAGGTATATAGGTAGTAATAATATAGTTGTAGAGGTATATAGGTATATATAGGTATATAGGTGATAATAATATAGATGTAGAGGTAATAGCATTACCAGTAGTAACAATGGTAATGATGATTTACATTTTAACAGAACTTTAAAATGTAGAGAGTGATTACTGGATAACAAGTCTATGATGTCAAGAGTAGAACTCTGTGGGGCAAATCCTTGCCTCCATCAAAATTTCTTATGTGTATCCTGCTGGGGGCAATAATTATCATTTAACTTATAGCACAGCTGTGCTTTGCACAATGCCTTAAGGAGGAAGGAAGGGATAATGTGTTGTCATTTGCCCCAGCACAAATCTATGTGGCTTCTCAGGACAGCAAGTCAGTCAAATTGTCAAATGTGATGTGACAGTCACAATTTGTTCTATCTTTAAAAAGACCCATAGTATAATGGAAAGAGGATGAGATCTTGAGGCAGGTCAAGGTTTAGTTTTAATTCCTGTCTCTGGAATTTACTGTCTGACCCTCTGAGACTTAGGTTCCAAATTCGTAAACAGGAAAGAATGGCACTTGTAGTAGTCCCCATATGGGGTTGTAGTAAAAATCAACTGAGAGATGAATTTTAGAACACATTGTAAACCCCAAAAGTACCCAAAAAATCACAGCTATATCCTGTAGAATCTAAACTGCTTTAGGACAGGAATCTTTTTTCTTCATTTTTTTTGTCTTTGAATCCATAAAGTCTTATACGTTAATAGGCACTTGATGGGTTCTTACTAACTTGAATTAAATTCCTACTATTAATTACTTTTGCTTTCTTAATTTTGGAAATTCATAACACCTTTGCATTCTTCTGCAAACAGAATATAAATAACTAATTGATTGCAAAGCTAAGTGTGAGTATAATGAAGGAGTATTTGGGTTGCCATTGATTATTTTAAATCATTAGTCCCAACTGGAAGTTGTGATTATTTGACCAACGTCAGAAATCTTTGAAAGATCATGGAAAGTGGAAGAAACATCAGGATTGAATACAATTGAACTGCAAAGAAGAAGAAGGAGGAAGAGGAAGAGGAGGAGGATGAGGAGGAGGAGGACAAGAAGAAGATGAAGAAGAAGGAGGAGGAGGAAAAGAAGAAGAAGAAGAAGAAGAAGAAAAGAAGAAGAAGAAGAAAAGAAGAAGAAGAAGAAAAGAAGAAGAAAAGAAGAAGAAGAAGAAGAAGAAAAGAAGAAGAAAAGAAGAAGAAGAAAAGAAGAAGAAAAGAAGAAGAAGAAGAAGAAGAAGAAGAAGAAGAAGAAGAAGAAGAAGAAGAAAGAAAATTTTATTCTTGGCAACATTCTACCTGGGGTAGGCAACCTGAAGCCTCAAGGCCACATGTGACCCTCTATGTCCTCAAGTGAAGACCTCTGACCAAATACAAAGTTAACAGAACAAATTCCCTTAATAAAAGATTTGTTCCATAAAAATTTAACTCGGTCAAATGGTCTCACTTAAGGACCTAGAAGGTCATAGTTTCCCCACCCATGTAGACCATGTAATTAAAGAACTAGTTAGTCAGCCTCTAGGGAATGAAACCATCATCGCCAGAAACTAGCATAATATCATCAAGAAAGGGCCATATGAAATAATCTGATTTTCAACAGGGTTGCTAAACAGGCAGATTATGTAAATGTTGTAGAGGTAAGTCACCTAGATTTTAGATAAGTTAGTATGAAAAAGGTAGAAAGGTATGGATTAGGGAAGAGTAAAATTAGGAGTCTACACATCAAGTTGAATGGCCAGACTCAAAGAATAGACAGTAATGCTTAAGATGAAAGTCTTCAGAAAGTCTCCAGAGGAGTGCTCCAGGAATCTGTACTTGTCCTTGTGTTATTTAATATTTTTATTAACCCCTTAAATGAAGGCATACATGACATGCTCATCCATTTTAAAGGTTTACAGTGGACACGATGCTTCAAGACAGCCAGCAAATCAGATGACAGAGTTATGATTCATAAAGAATTGGATAGTATAGAATATTGGGTTGAAATTAGTAAGATCAAATTCAAAGAGGTAAATGCAAAGTCTTCCACTTGGGCTAAAAGTATCAATTCCCTAAATTGAAGATTATTGGAAAGAGGATGGTCTCAAAGTCAGAAGACTTGAGATTAATTCTGAGCTGCAACATTGGGTGAGGCTGGGACAATTCATTTCTGTCCACTCTGTCTCCATTTCCTTAACTGTAAAATGAAGATAATAAATGCACATATTAATAGGTTATTGTGAGGAAAGCATCTTGTAAATCTTAAAGTATGGTAGGAATGTCAGTTATCACTATTATTTAAATCCACAGAGAGTTCTATTCATTAAGCAAAAGGGAATTCTTTTGTGTCAGTAAAGATTATGATTTGGCAAAAGAATATTCTTCATAAGAAGAAAAGGAAAACAGTCATCCATACGTAGAAAAGGTGGGAATTAGGAGAAAGTCCCCCTTTGAAACCTGCAAAAACATTCAGAATCTATAGACACCTAGAAAAAACACAACCACAACAAAAGCAACAACAACAACAACGACAAAAACTAGCTCCTGGTTTTCATGGTTTTCAAGGCTGCTAATTTAGTGAGGGGATCAGACAAGGACACACTCCCTTAGTCTAATTTCTTTTTTCCGCCTCATGTAATTGTCAGCAACAAAGTTGGAAAATAAGGAACCCGGGAAACTGCTCTTAACATTGTAACATCTGCAACTGACAAAACTCTAAAAGCCTTCAATCCCTAGTCATGAATGTTCTATAAAAACAATGTGGCAGAAATGAAAATTGTTCCATCATAATATTTCACAGTTCTTTTTGACAAAAGCCAAACAGCCCTCATGAATACACATTTTCTCTAACCTTATACATTATGCATTAGGCTATAGTAGGAGAGTTGGGGATTGTTTGTCCCCAGTAAAGGGCTGTTGAAAGTGCATCTTTTGTAAACGAATGGAACCCTTGCAGTGATCCTGCCTCTTTTGGTAATATATTAACAACTATGGGCTGGGTAAGCTGGGGGACAAGTGCCTGAATCCTTAAATGGCTGAGTGTCATCTAATGTAACAGGACAAGGAAGATTACTTAATCTGTCTGTATTCTGATCTCTAATTTCACGGCATCCAAGACTGTCATTTGGAGAGAGCTGGAGAAATTCCTGCCGGAGAGAACACCAAATGTTGCTAGAATTCAAAATGAGCCCCTGGTACAGTCATTTATGTCTGGTCGTTTGGGCAAATGACTTGGGATTTTCGACTAGCCAGTGTGGGGGGCTAGACTGATCTTTTCTCTGTGTGTATTTATGCTGTTTTTACCCAAGCCATTTTAATGAGTGGAAAATGTATTGGCAAGCTTTTCACATACAAATTGGTCAACATCAGATGCTTTCCAGAAAGAATTGCCTTTTGTAGGAAGAATTACTGAATCCTTGAATGCTAGAGCTACAAGAGAGCTTAAAAACATAGAATATTGACTTACAAACAACACAGAATAGCATAGTCAGAAAGGCCCTTAGATCAACTGTTAGAGCATAGAATATTGAATGTAAAAGCTGGGAAGTGACTTGAGGACAGAACATAAATAATGAGAAGAGAAAATAACAGAAGGCTTTGGGAGACAGAATAATAACAGTGGAAATGGAACTTGGAGTGCCCAGCTTAGAATATACAGAATGTAAACTTCAATCCCAACTCTGATACTCGTTCCCTGTGTGACCCGGGTAAGTTAATTAACCAGATATATTTAGAGTCCAAAATAATCCAACACACTCATTTTCCAGGGGGAGAAAACTGAGACCCAGTGACACACATCACACAATTGTGGTAGGGTGAGGACTATACCCTCTTGCCCCCCACCATTTCCTGTCTCCTCCTGGTTTCTTGGTCCAAAGCTCTTCATTGTACATTTGTGGCAGAAATTGTACACTACCTTGAACTGGAAGGGTTAATAATCATAGCATAATAAATTTAGAGCTAAGAAGGATGTGAGAGGTCATTGTAGTCAACCCCCTTATTTTAAAAATGAAGAAATTGAGTCTCAATTATATAGCTATTAAGGGCTTGAGAGAGGATTTTTTTTTGCTTTTTGGAGGGGGGAGGGCAGGGCAATTGGGGTTAAGTGACAAGGTCACATGACTAGTAAAGTGTTAAGTGTGTGAGGCCAAATTTGAACTCAGGTCCTCACTGTGCCACCTAGCCGCCCCATTGAGAGAGAAATTGAAACTCAAGACTTCCTGATACAAAGTTCAGCAATCGACCACTATTGGTTGTCAAATCAATTATAGACTACAGGCATTTATTATGCATTTATTATGTGCCATCCACAGGTCATACTAGGAGTACAAAGAAAGATACACTCCCTGCTCTCAAGACAACATATAAATAAATAATGAACAAACAAGTACATATTTGAATCCAAATTCTATGGAATAAATTAGAGATAATCAACAGAGGGAAGGCACTAACATTTTAAAAAGAGAATCAGGGAAAGCTCCCCATAGAAAGTGTTAATTTAGCAGGGACCTGAAAGAAACTAGAGAATATAGAAGACAGCCAGAACTTAGAGATGTGAAATGTGTGAGGAACAGCAAGGAGTCCAGAGCTGGTAGATTGGTGAGTAGGTTATAGAACACAGTCGAAGCCATTCGAAAAGGCAGGAGGGTGGCAGGTTATGAAGGGCTTTAAAAAGCCAAATCCAGGTTTACATTTGATCCTGAAGGGAAGAGAAAGCTATGGAGTTTATTGGGAGTTGACATGGTAAAATCTTAAAGGTCAGAAATGGCTTTTAAGATATCCCAGGGAGAAAGATGGAGAGCTTTCCCTGATTCTCTTGATGTTCCTACCAGCTTGTAGATACAGAGTCGGTACAGTTTGGTTCACTTGTCTGGTGAGGAGAACAAATAGGCCCGGGAGTGTATTTATCTTTGGGATCTTCAGGGCTGTGCTTCCAGGAGAAAAGTATAGGGGAACGCAAAGGGAAGCTCAATTAGAGAAAGTCACAGAGAGATTCTCCATCATCGTTAATCAATGAAGATTTATGGAGTTTACCACCATGGTGACTTTCTGACTGGCACAGTTTGAAGAATGCAGGTAGCAAGCAGTTGAGGCTTAATTGAAATGATGAAACAGTTTGTTACTTACTCCTTGAAGATGTCAATGAGATGATGATTTCCCTGTCCTATTACTCACCTAAGAAGTGGTAGGGAAGGACAGGAAACTGGAGAGTAGAAACAGTTGCCGTCATGCACGTGTGTGTGTGTGTGTGTGTGTGTGTGTGTCTGGTTCTGTGCCCAGATTGAGAGCCCTCAAGGCTTTCTCCGGAAAAGGGGAATCTGTCTGTTTCCTTCCTCTTTAGCAGTGAAAAGTATCTGGGCTGAAATATTTTATTGTTTTTAAATGGCTTATAATTTACAAGAATATTTGAAAATATTCACTACAGAATCAACTCTTGAAGGCTCATCATAAAAAGACTTTGGGTAACTGAATAGTTGTCACAAAGCCCATGTACTTAATTCCTTGGACTGTCTTTTTACAACCCACTTCACAAATAACTCATCAGGATCTCAAACAGGTTTCTGAGATTCTGGCAGATTATAATATTTCAAGCATGTGCATATGTTTGGTATCAGAGGCAGAGGCTTGGGGGATGAGGTGGAGAGGGTATTTAATCCAAACCCTTCCATTCAATCCAATTCAGTTCAATTTAGTTTAATTGATTGCATTGTAAGAATCTTTTATTAAGCACCCAATGAGAGGCATGTGCCAGATAACAATAAACAAAAGAAGAACAAGAGAGATAAAGAATCCTTTTCCTTAAGAAGTTTAGGTACTAATTTAGGGGTGGGGAGGGAAGGAAGAGGCAAAGAAATAGCATGTATACAGATGAGTAAGTAGAAAGTAATATCAGAAGGGAAATAACACCAAAAACTGCCGCTGAAGAAGACCAATGACATCACAACACAGATGTCTTGACTAACTAGTGAATTGGGTTTAAGTGAGGCAGGGCACACAAAGTCATCAGCCTCACTCTTTCCTCCAGAGTCATCAGAGTCCAAAGTCAAGACAACTAGAGAGGGCCCCACAGCAACAACAAAAAATAGGATGAGGAAAGATTTCCTATTGTTGTTCAGTTCTGTCTAACTCTTCTTGATCCCACAGGGGGTTTTCTTGGCAGACTGGTTTGCTATTTTTTTTCCTCTAGATCAATTTATAGATGAGGAAACTCAAGTCCAAGGGAGAAGTGACTTGCCCAAGGTCACACAGCTAATAAATGTCTGAGGCCAAATTTGACCTCAGGTGCTCCTGATTTCAGCACTGGCACTCAATCCTGCCACCTAACTGTCCAAAGTTTCCTATAAAAAGAGGAAACTGAATTACGTTTTGAAGGACGCTAAGGCCTAAGACACTAAGAGATAGAGATGAAGCAGCAGTACATTCTAGGCATAAAGAGCCACCTTTAGAGAGGAGGAGAAGCAGGAGATAGATTCCCATATTTTTGTAGAACAGTTCAGTTTGACTAGCACCTGAAGTGCGTTTTAAACAGCTCTTTAACTAAGAGTGACAGAGCTCAAGGTTTGACCCAGCGTGGTGACGTTTAGACACATTCTCCATGGCTGTATGGTCCAGTGACTAACATCATTGCCCTATGGTCCTTGACTATCCTGAACTCCTTTGGGGGCTGAAAAGGAAGTGGGACCTAGAAAAGTGGTTACTATGACAATACTAGGTAATATTTATATAATACTTGAAGGTTTCCTTAAAATAATCTCATTTATTCCTCATAATATCCTTAAGATATTGCTACTATTATCCCTACTTATTTACAGAAAAGGAGACAGGTAAATAGCGGTTAAGCAACTTGCTCAGATACAGCTGGTGCTTGAGAAAGGATTTGAATTCAGGTCTCTCCTGACTCCAAATCCATCATTCTACTTTGTATCTCCTAGCTGCCTCAAGGATGAGGTCACACAGTAACTGAGCAGGAGGGAGTGGTGAAAGTATTCCTCTTTACTTTCTCTCCATGACTTGACCCACCAAGAGGCTGTCTTTTGCACCACCATGAAGCTTTTGCTGCAGACAAAAACCATTAGCAGGTACAGCTCAGATTTTACATGTAACAAAACTTGAGCTAAGATTCAACCCCAAATCATGCTGGGCTCATTCTACTGTTACACACAGCAGAGGGGATGGAGGCCTAGGCTCCAGTTAGCAGCCAGTAAAAGTGACAGTAGAGAAGTGACAGCTAACAAATAGGCAATGAGATGGGAGACTGAAAAACTCCAAAGTAGGAATGGTTCATTGATATTTATTACACCACCCCACAAAGGATAGATGATCATAATGATGCCATAAATAAAAGGCCAAATTATAGAACCACAGAATGTCAAATCTGGAAGAGACCTTGGAGATCATTTAGTCCACCCCCTTTATTTTGATGGTGAGGAAAAAGAAAGTAGTATACCCAGGGTCACACTGCTAAGACTCTTGGCCCATTGCTTTTTCTAGGACATCCGTTGACAAATAAATTTTATCTTCTACTTTAAAATGAGAATCTTGAAGCGAGATGATTTTCTGCTTAGAAAAAAAAAAATCTCTCATGGAATACTGCAAGGTATAGCGGTATAAACCTTAAGTCACAAGACCTGGGATCAAATCCTGCTTCTGCTATAAATGAATGAATGAATGAAGGAATGAATGGATGAATGGATGGATGGATGAATTAATGATGAAATATTTATTAAGGTCTCAGAGGAAGTATGTGCTGAGCCCAGGATCTAATCAAATCACAGTCCCTGCTCTCAAGGAGTTTACCTTGTAATTTGTTAAAAAAAAAAAAACATTCATATTAGCCAATGCCAAACCAGAGAGAAATGTTTTAAACAGGAAAGTCACAGGGAGGATGATTCAACTCATACTGAAATTAATTGGCACCCATTTATTTCCAGGAATGGTAGGGTTGATTATTAGAAAAGTGGTGGTGTAGAGGGGTGAGCACATAAGGAGGATAATATGAGGATAGTTGAACAGCCCCATGGGAATGGCATGAAGATAGCCAGGAAGTAGCCTGTTAGGTCTGAACCTGGATTATAAATGCTAAGTTCTTACCAGTCAGAACCTGGAGTCCCAAGGTAGGAATCTGAGTAGCAGGTGGGAGGGGTAGTGAAGGACCATGCCAACTCAAAAAGAGTGAAAAGGAAGCATGGAGGTTGAGTCTAAGCCCAGAAACAAAGGATCAATACTTACCAATCAAAAATCCAATTTGTGCATGTGTGTTTTGAAGTAGTCTGAATTGACTTGCAAAGCTTAGTGACAGAGTGGGACTTTGGAGTGGTGGGGGTGGTCAGGTCCACGATGATCAGGTGAAGCTAGTGACTGGCTTATGAAAGGGAAAACAAAAGCACTTTCACTGGAGGAATAATTTCATTTTCTTGTGAGGAGGGGAGGAGAGTGGTGTTCTTCCTGACCTATCTAGAAGTTGGTAGGACTAAAACTCTGGCCTTCCTGAGGATGATTAATTAGATTGATAAGCTGGTATCTTCAATGTAGATAGTAGGTGACTTTTCAAAGTCCCCCATGTATCACATATGGCTATCTTTGAAAGAGAGGGTGACTGAGGGATCCCCTTTTCTCCTGAGCTATTGGACTTAAGTTTTGTGACCAGGGCCTTCTGGCACCAAAGACAAAGAAAGACACATTTAAACAACCTAGTTGAAAGAGCATTGGCCTGGGAGCCAGGAGAAGTAGATTCTATTCCCGTCTTTAACACCAACTCCAGGGCTCTGTTTTAATCCTCTATGAAATAAATGTCTTACATTAGATGTGGTTGCTAAGGTTCCTTCTAACTCTATGTATCCATAAAACTCAGATTCTAATTCTCTGTGTCTCAGCTCAGCATAAATGTAATTAAAATTTTAATAAGCCTTGCTTTGGAGTCTTGGAAAATTCACTTGCCCATACTGAAGGCCTAAGTTTTCTCATTTGTAAAATGTATGTAATAGTCTTTGTCCTGCCTAGATCATAGGGTTATTGCAAGCATCCAATTGTTATTGGATATGAAGTACTAAAGAAATATAATCCATTAGCCTAGATATTTTTCTTTACTCATCAATATCCGGGTCAAGGCTAGGTATATAGTAGGGACTAAATGAACATTAGTATATTAAATTGAAGCATCACTGGCACTTTCCTTTCAGCATTCTAATAAGGTTCCCATCATTCTACCAAATAATCTTTCAATCACCTGCCAAAATAATCTTTTTTATCAATATATTTACTCACTGCTCAGAAATTTAATGCCTCTATTCTTTCTCTTGAGAAAGTTCAGTCTTGCTGAAGGCACACAAATATCAATCAACCAATAAACATTTATTAAATGTTTCTTTTATGCCAGATAACTGTGTTAAACACTGGGGTTACAAAGAATAAGAAAAAAAAGACAAAGACCTTACATGCTTTTAAGAGAGACAACATGTACACAAAAGGTACGTCTAAGATACATACAGACAAAATGATGGTCTGGAGAGAGGAAGGCATTGTCAGCTATGGGAATCCAGAAAGGACATGATCAGATCTCTGATTTAGGAAAAACACACTTTGGCAGTGGAGGAATGGAGGATAGATTAAACTAATTCTCTCTCTCCCTTTCTCTCTCTCTCTCTCTCTCTCTCTCTCTCTCTCTCTCTCTCTTTTCTTCCCTCCCTCTTTCCCTCCCTCCCTCCCTCTCTCCCTCTCTCCCTCCCTTCGTCCCTCCCTCCTTCTCTCATAATTTCAATTAGAAGGATATTGCAATGATCCAATCTAAAGGTAAGGAGAGCTTGAAATAATTAACTTTTTGAGCAGAGAGAAAAAGGGGTTTTACATGACTTTGGACAAGATGACGTTGTGATATGACCTAGACCAGCAGTTCTCAACCTGTAGGTCATGACCCCTTTAGGGGTTGAACAGCCCTTTCACAGGGGTCACAGGGGTCACCTAAGATCATCAGAAAGCACATATTTCCAGTGGTCTTAGGAACTGAGACACCGCTCCTCTATCTGTCTCCAGGCGGGTCCTTCCACATACAGATACACCCACATATGAGTATTAAAGGGTTGGGGCATTAGGAATGTTGAGAACAACTGACCTAGATGATCCCTTATCACACATAAATACTTTGGCATAAGGCTCTAAAAATTCAGCATAATATTTAATAGAAGAAATTAAAGAGAAAATCTGCTTCATATAGGAGCCCTAGCAAGAGGAAAATGGCAAGGATACTATTCAGGAAGTAGAACTGTTGGGGTCTTGCAGTAACTCTGCAATCATCACAGTTGACAGAAATTGATTGTACTCTGCCAAGGTAATAGCAAAATGGAGTCAACTCTAAGTTTAGGCCTAATCAAAGGGAAAGAGAAAGAGAAAAAGAAAAAGAGAGAGACAGAGAGAGAGAGAGAGAGAGAGAGAGAGAGAGAGAGAAAGAGAGAGAGAGAGAGAGAGAGAGAGAAAGAGAGAGAGAGATAGAGGGAGATGGAGACAGAGACAGAGATGGAGATGGAGATGGGGAGGGAGAGGAAGAGAAGAGACCAAGGACAGAATCTAAGTCTAGCCACCAGACAGAAGACAGAATCCAAATTCAAGGATCATGAAAGAAGGTGAGGCTGAGTCTTAGCTACCACATCTAGGGACAGGCAGGGTGTACACACCCAACCCAAGAGTGTAAGAGTGTGTGAGAGAACACAAGTTGGATCAAGAACAAAGTTTCTATTCAGAAATTAAGGCTGGAAATATAAAAACAGCTGAGCACACTAAAGAAATATTATGTATTGAAAAAAATCTGATAAATAAATACAGAAGGGGGTGGAGCCAAGATGGAAGCATGGAAGCAGGAAAACTCCACAGTTCCCACATAGCCACCTCAAATACCCATAAAATATGACTCTAAACAAACTTTAGGGCTTGAGAACTCACCAAATGACAGAAAAAACACATCTGCTGAAGGCAGCTCAGAAGGTGGAATAGGAAGGGATCATTGCAGCGCTCTGGGAGCCAAAACCATCCTGGCCTGAAACTGCAGCTTGGCCCTGGGGACCACCAGAACAAGCCATAAATGGAACCTTCAGGTGAGTGGATCAGCATCAGCCGTGGTGATTTCCAGAACTATCAAGCTATAAGAAACAAGGACTAAGCAAAAGGATAGTGGGGCCCAGCTAAATTTGTGGGAAGGGTTCTGCCTGAACTGCCTCCAGGGCAAGGAAGCAGTAGGAGCAGCGGCCCTGCAGTTGCTTCCATATGGCTGCTTCAGAAGCTCCCGGGCCGCAGATTCGGGGGTTGGGGGTGAGGGCGGCGGGCAAGCAATTGTTCAGAGGCTAAGTGCTCTTCCATTGAGTGGCCTGGATTGAGATCATTGTCTTGGGAGGTGGTCCTGGGGTGCGTTTTCAGTGAGCCAAAGCTGGTGGGGGCTGCAGTGGACTCCTAATAGCCCCAGAAGCTGTGAAAACCCCAGCAATTTGGGACAGAACTTTTCCCCCTGGAAGCAGAGTTCCACAGAGCTAAAAAAAAAATTGAGTAATTCAATGGCAACATGAGCACGCAAAGAAATCAATGCAAAAATAGCAATCAAACTCTAGAATCCTCTTTTGGAGACAAAAAGGATCAAAGCATGGAACAGTAGGAAAGCAATATAGTCAGAAATCCCATACCAAAAGCTTCCAAGAAAAATGTAGACTAGTTACAAGTCATAGAGCAGCTTAAAAAGAATTTTGAAAACCAAATAAGAGAAGTGGAGGAAAAATTGGCAAGAGAAATGAGAAGGATGCAAGAAAATCATGAAAAGAGCGTCAATAATCTGACTGAAGAAAATAGCACCTTAAAAAATAGATTAACTCAAATGGCAAAAGAGGCCCAGAAAGCCAATGAGGAGAAGAATGCCTTAAGAAGTCAAATTTGCCAGACAGAAAAAGAATCTCAAAAGCATTCTGAAGAGAATAATTCCTTCAGAATTAAAGTGGAGCAAATGGAAGCAAATAACTTTATGAGAAATCAAGATACTATTAACAGATCCAAAGAAATGAAAAAATAGAAGGCAATGTGAAATATCTCCTTGAAAAAAACCCAATGACATGGAAAATGGATCCAGGAGAGAAAATTTAAAAATTATTGGAATACCTGAAAACCATGATAAAAAAAAGAACCTAGAAATCATCCTTCAAGAAAAATTGCCCTGATATTTTAGAAACAGAGGGCAAAATAGAACTTGAAAGAATCCACCAATCACCTCTTGAAAAAGATCCCCAAAAGAAAACTCCTAAGAATGTTATAGCCAGGTTCCAGAGTCCCCAGATAAAGGAGAAAATATTACAAGCTGCCAAGAAGAAACAATTCGAATACTGTGGAAACACAATTAGGATAACCCAGGATCTAGAAGCTTCTACATTAAGGGATAAAAGGGCCTGGATTATGATAATCTGGAGATCGAGGGAGCTAGGAGTAAACCCAAGAATCACCTACCCAGCAAAATTGAGTATAATATTTTATGGGAAAATATGGTCATTCAGTGAGATGGAGGATGTTCAAGCATTCTTGCAGAAAAAACCAGAACTGAAAAGAAAATTTGACACTCAAATACAAGAAGCATGAGAAGGTAAATGTGGAAAAGAAATCATAAGTAAGTTATCAAAGTTGAACTATTTATATGCCAACATGAAAAAATGATCATTGTAACTTATGAAAATTTTTTCAGTATGAGGATAAGTGAAGGGAATACAAATGTATATATGCATATACATACACATATGTCTATATAGGAGGGTATGCGTATGTGTATGAATACTTATCTGAGTATGTGCATATATGCATACATAGAGGGCACAGGATTAATTGAATAGGAAGGAATGATACTTTATAAGGTGAAATTCTGAAGTGGGAGAGTAATGAGAGGAGACAGGGAGAGAGAGAATGGGGTTAATCATCTCATATAGAAGAGGCAAGGGATAACTGTTACAATGGAGGGGAAGAAAAGGAAGGCAAAAGGGAAAGGGTCAAACTTACTCTCATTGAATTTGGCTTGGGGAAGGAATGACATAAAATCTAAACTTGGTATCTTGCTACACAGGAGAGTAGGGGGATGGGGATGAGAAGTGAGATGATGGAGGGGAGGGCAGGTTGGGGGGAGGGTTGCTGGAAGCACACACTTCTGTAAAGGGACAGGGACAGGGTAGAAAATAGAACAAGGGCAGGATGAGATAAGAAGGAGCAACATATAATCAGTCTCTCACAATATGTCCATTGTGAAGATGTTCTGCATAACTACACATGTACAGCCTGTGTTGAATTGCTTGTCTTTTCAGTGGGGTTGAGTTATGAGGGAGGAAGGAAAAAAATCTAGAATTTAAACTTGTATAATCAAATGTTGAAAATATATATGCATATATATGTTATTATTATTACTAAACTACATGCAACTGGGAATTAAGATATACAGGCACTGGGGTAGGGAGATCCATCTTGCTCTAACAGAAAGTTATAGGGGCAGGGGGGAGGACATAGGAGAGAGCAGATTGGGGGAGGGGTTATACAATGGGATGGCTGTTTTGGGGTGTTGGGTGGGGAAAAGATGGGGAGAAAATTTGTAACTCAAAATTTCATGGAAATGAATGATATAACAAGAAAATAAATTCATTAATTAAGAAAGAAAGAAATACAGAAGACAATAACACTATAGCAATCCAAGTAAAATCTAAAAGGAGAGGGAAATGGCTTATCCACAAGGACCACAAGAGTCCTGGCAAAATGAAGCAAGAAATACAAAATGTAATTTTTAATGAAAAGAGAGATATGGCAAGGAGAATCATAACTTATAACAAGCATAGTAAAATTGGGGCTTGTCCAGGCTGCCTATTTGTATACAGAGCATGAGTTAAGAATGGTTTCTATATTTTAAAATATGGTTTTTTTAAGTTTAAAAATTAAATAAAAAGTTTTTTTTTAAGCCTTCTTTACTCTCCTGCCTTGAACAAATATAATCCAAGAAAGAGATTCTGGAGAATTAGAATGTACCAAATAGAAAGTAACAGTTCTGAGAAAAACAAGAAATTTTAAGTCAACATTAAAAGAATGGCAAATAAAACACTTAAAATGAAAATATAAAGTATATGCCATTTTAAGTCACCTAGAAAATAGAACTTGTCTAAGAATCATTGACCTATTTTGCCTATTGTTCTAATTTCTTCTTTCATAACATGACTAAAGTGGAAATATGTTTAACATGATGTCAGTTTGCTTGCTGTCTTGGGAAGGAAGAAGGAAATGGAGGGAGGGAGAAAAAAATTGGATCTTAAAATTTTACAGAAATGAATGTTGGAAACTATCTTTACATGTGATTGGGGAATATAATGAAATAATAATGCTAATGAGGAAAAAGAAAAGAATTATTGACCTAAAGATCATGACAAAAAACCAAACCCCAAACAATCTGGATATTAAGAAATAAATAAATCAAGATTATAGTAGGAATAAAAGAAGAGGAAAGGAAAGAAGTTGTCATCTCATAGCAACAGGGTACATGAGATATAGAGATGTGGCAATTATGAAGGAGGCAAAGAAAGAAATGACAAGATTTGTCAATTTACTGCATATGTGGGGTGAATGAGAGTGAGATTCAAGGATTTGGCTTGGCATTGAAAGATCTAAGGTCAATTTAAGAAAAAAAATCAAGCGGGGAAAGTTGAAATAAATAATAACAAAAGCTAATATTTATTTTCATATAGATATATTTATTACTTATACATATATAATCAGTTACTATATGCTGGGCATTGGGCTAAGGGCTTTACAATTATTATTTCTTTTGATCTCCACAACAACCCTGGGAAGTATATTCTATTATTATACCCATTTTACAAATAGAGAAACTGAGGCAAACAGTGGTTAAGTGACTAGCTAGTGTCTGAGGATGATCTCAGGTCTTTTGAACACATACTTCATCTCTTAATTGTGGGGGGATGTTCTGACGGTTCCCATTCCTGTCTTTCCCTAGACTTGGCCCTGAGCAGTCTTTGATAGAATTATCTTCCAAAGACTCTATTTGAAATCAGCTTTCACTCAGCATTCAAAAAGACACTGAAACATGCATAAGCCTTTCCCAGATGCAATTTCTCACCAGGGTTATGACAACTTGGGAGCACTTACCTTCTTATTCATTTGACGAAAAGCTACTTCTTATAGACGTTTCTCAAGTAGCTTTTTTGCATTGGATTTAAAATAAGCAGAAAATACATCCAGCTGGTTGTCCATGCATATTAAATCAATCAATTAAAGTGACCATTAAAGGCATGAAAAGGGCTTTCATTTTAAAGAAGACTGACGCAGTTGAACTATTCAAATAGAAAGATGAATTTTAATAAATTCAGTTTCTATGGGTGGCTCAATGAACAGCATTGGGTTGATAGTCTGAAAGGTCTTAGTTCTATTTTTCCCTTGGACTCTTGCTCTGTGACCCTGGGCAAGTCACTTAACTTCACTCAGATTGGGTTTCCATATCTGTAAATGGGTTATTGTGAGGATCAAACGAAATTGCATTTGGAAAATGCTTTTCAAACCTTAAAGTTCTCTATACATGTTGCTGTGATTATGCTGCCGGGCACTTTCCTCACAACGGTCCTGAGAGGAAGATTTTTATTTTCCCCATTTTGCAGATGAACAAACTGAGGCTCCAAGTTGGAGAAACTTGCCTTTGGTCTCCCACGCAGTAAAGGTTGATCTGGGAAACAAAACCTGGGAATAAAATTGAGCTTATTAATGTCTTTCCTAACACGTGCCAATAATTATATTCATAGTCAACAACAGCTTGAATTTATATGGCATCTAAAGAATTTCAATGAATTTTACAGATATTCACTCATTCGATCATCACAATATGAGAAGTATATGCTATTATTATCATCTTCATTTTACAGAGGAGGAAACTGAGGCAGAAAACATTTTTTAAAACTTGGTCCAGGTCACACAGCTTGGAGTGTCTGATGATGGATTTGAGGCAGCTCTTCCCGACTCTCTGATTACACCACTTAGCATCTACTTCACAGCCTGGTTTCACTTTCTTGAAATAAGATGCCCCCAGGCCAGGTACTCTCTGGTGTCCCACTCCCCTCAAGTCCACTTTCCTTCTTCCTTTGCTGTATTGTCTACCCTTTTAGACTGTAACTTTTTGAAGGCAGGGACCATCTTTCTTTTTATTAACTGTATACCCAGCACAGGGCTTGCTGCATTGTAAGTGTTTAATAAATATTGATTGGATAGGATGGGATTGGTGCCAGATCCAGTACTCTTTGTCCTGCACAGGTGATTCAAGCTGGTTAAGCTGAGATTCTTTCCCTTGAGTGAGTGAGAGAGAGAGAGAGAAAGAGAGAGAGAGAGAGAGACAGAGAGAGAGAGAGAGACAGAGACAGAGACAGAGACAGAGACAGAGAGACAGAGAGAGACAGAGAGACAGAGAGATATATAGAGAGGAAGGCAGTTAGAGAAAGCTAGTGTGATTGATGAATATCCATGAGGGCAGCCCTTAATTCTAGCAAAATAATTTTAGCAAACACTGTTTTTATCCTTAACTGAAGAACTCATGATTGGTATATTCAAAAGTGTCTGGAATCTGCTTACCCTAGATTGGTGCATATGGAAAAGATTGCAGCTCTCCTTGCTTGCCTCAATATACAATTACATAGTGGCCCAGTATTATTTATAAATCATCTATATTCTAAACCAGGGATTGGTTTATAATGTGTGTGTAAGTTTGTGTGATGAACCCCTTTCAAGTTAAGTAAAGCTGGTACACACCTTCATAGAATAATGTGCTAGTGACCAATCACATTGAAATATAGTTATCAAAATATGAAAATAAAAACAATTTCATAGACTCCAAGTTAAAAGCCCCTATTAGTAACAAATATTTACATAGAAGCTTAATTATCCCAAACCAGACCAAGGCCTGGGCCTGAGAAGGTGGTGAGGTGATACTTAGTCAACTGGTGTTCCTCGATGATTGGATGGTTGTTAGTTTTTGTGTCAATAAACCTTGTGGTTAGATCATTTGAACTTCAGGCTTTGTCTCTGTTCCTGATGAAGATACCGTCACCCAGGGCACTGAGACTCTCACCTTCTTCATTTCGTACCCTAGGCTACTTTCATCACCACCTGAGATCACATGAGCTGTTTTCACAATAGTTGTCATACTGCTGGCCCATATTGAGCTGATGGCCCTTAATTCAATGCCATGGCAATGTGTGAGCTTGGATTCTTTTCTGTGGTCTGTTAGATGATTTGACCTGGGGGCCAATTGTGCACCATATGGGAAACCCTGGGCAAAATTTGTTGCTGACCTATAAAAATGGATTCCACTGACCTGTGCTTTCTTGAGCATGAAGACTTTAATATCTCCCCCAAACCTTTTTTTTTTGTTAACAACAGGTCCAGGAGGATACTGAAAAATGTGTGGGAGGGGAATTTATTGGCAAAAGCCTTCTATTTTCATTCTAAGTTTTTGAGGGTATTATACCTGCTTATAAACAATTCATATAGTGACTTGAATTGGATAATCCACTGAGGCATGTAACCATAAAAGAGCTTTATTTAGATATCATTTTGATGTGAGAAATGCAAATCTGGCTACATTCATTCCCACAGCTGATTTCACAGATCTCTGTCTCACATAATACAAAGTTAGGACAGTGATATCTTCTAACACAGAGAAGTCAAGGGACTTTTTCAGGAAAAACAAAACAAAACAAAAAATAAAGCCAGCTAAACTTTATCAAAGATGTACTCAAGATGAATTAGCAAGCTTTTGAAACTTGAGCACATATTAAACACTTACTGTATGTCTTTATGTGGCAAAAACCTAATCCTTTCCATCTCCTTCTTATAGATTCAAAGAAAATCATAGAAGGAAAGAGGTAATTCCTTCCATCTGTCTATTATCCATCTCTGATTGACTCTTGGTCCTAAACCAAGGGGCAAATAGTCCTCAGATGAATACAACTTGGTTAATTCCATCTCCTCTCCTTTGTAACATCTAAGGTCAGAGAATTCAACTTATACATACTCTACAAAAGTTCAGTTTTAAAGTTAAGGAAACCAAGGCCCAAGTAGGAGAATGGCTTATCCAATAAATTTACTTATAGTAATTAAGGACAATTCTGGGATTTAAACTTAATCCTTTGACAGCAATGAGAACTAAACTCTCTCTCATACTTTTGTTCAGATCAACCAAAGCTGAGCTGGAAAAACCACTCCCTCAAGCAGAACCCTTTTTCTCTCAAATTCCCATGGCCCAAGAATGTTCCTTTGGCCACAACAGACAGGCATAGAGTATTGAATCCATATATTAAGCATTAGATTTTTAAAAATCCAATGGGTAGGAGTTATAGGGAGGAAGATGTTGATTGAATACAGGGAAGAACTTTCTCAAAATAGGTGCTGTCCAACTTATGGCTGATCAAGACAAAACTAAAGTGTTGAATCTACTCATCAGGGCTACAGAATTGGACTGATTTTTGCATATCATTGTTTAGGAAATATGTTGACAAGACAGAGCACTTGCCAACAAAGATGGTGAGAGAATTGGAAACCACATCCTAGTAAAATTTATTGAGAGAACTGGAGATGATTAGCTGAAAGGAGAGAAGACCTGGTCAGGTTATTATGGGTGAGAAAGAAATGATGACTGCCTTCAAATAAATACAAATCTATGAGCTTGAAAGGGGATTGATTATTACATTCGTTATGCTTACCCCAGGGGGAAAGGCAAAGAACAATGATGAAAACATTTTAAGTGGGGCAGATTCTGACTTAAAAGACGTTCATAATTATTGGAATTTAGGTCTAAAGATCACTGATTATCCTTGGGAAATAGGAAGTTTCCCATCATGAGACATGCTCAGTGAGAAGCGGAGGTGAGGTCACAATGTAGTGAATGTTCTATTTGGAATCCAAAGATAGTTGGTTCTTAGTAGGTGAATTAATTGCAGTCAAATTATTTAGTCTCTCTTAAGCTCAGTTCCCACATTTGTAATATGAGCAACACTATCCTCAGTACTATGATGAGGGATCCCAATTCCACCTATATAAAGTGGAAATTTAGCTGGCACAGTGGATAGAGTGCCAAGTCTGTAGTGCCAAGTGGATAGAATGCCAACTCATCTTCCTGAGTTCAAATCTGGTCTCAGACACATGATCTGGGTGATGCTGGGCAAGTCACTTAACCCTATTTGCCTCAATTTCCTTATCTGTAAAATGAGCTGGAAAAGGAAATGGCAAACCACTCCAGTGTCCTTGACAAGAAAACTCCAAATGGAATCATTAAAAAAAATGTACAAAACACCCCAAAAACCTACTGACCAACAATAACAACAAAGTGGTTGGTAAACTTAGGCTATTATGTGCAAATTATATTGTAGAGAGTATTCCTGCTTAGAAACGTGTTAGAGTGGATGCCTTTTAAGATCTCTTCAAACTCTGAAAGAATCCACATGTCATTACTGAGTTCTGACCCTCGATTTAACTCTACCTTCAGTTCTTTGGGAAACATAATATGAGTTACTCTCTACCCTCTATACAAAAGTTGACAATAGGAAGCAATTGAAACTTTAGACCACATTAGGACAATAGAAGAGAATTACAGCAGAAGGCATAAATTGAGTGGCTGACACTCTGGAGGAGTTGAAAGGGAAAAAAAATCAATGAGGGCAAGAATGTACAATTCTACAAATCAGCTAACAAAAGTTACATATGTAAGGGGTTTAGTTACTGCCCTCCCACCTCAATTAACAAGATGCTCTACACTTTTCCATACCATTTTCCCCCCAGGTGAGAATGCCTCTTTGATTGAATTACAGAATCAATCAAGGGCCATGGTGTGATTACTTTCCATTCGCACTGTATATATCTTGTATGGCTGTATTTATTTGCATGTTGTTTCCCACATAAAAATGTGCATTCTTTGAGGGGAGTGATATTTTTCTTTTTTTCTCTATATTCTCAGATCTTAGTGGAGTGCTGGGCATTTAATAAGCACTCAAAAAAGGTTAGTTCATTCACAAGATTGTCTATATATCCTGAGATCTGAAACTATTAGGAGGATAAAAGAAAAAATAAAGAAAGGAAATAGGCTAACCAAGCTTTCTGGGAGTGTTTAGAAGCAGATGAATTTCAGTAGTTCCTAATCCAAAGGAGTCCAGTGGTGGTAGAACATTTCGTTCTAAAAGTTAAAGATTCTACTTAGAACCAAGTTACAGAGGGACATTGCTCTTGTCTTTTATATACAAGCAAACACAGACACAGACACCACAGGGTTGGGGGGAAGAGAGAGAGTGAGAGAGAGAGAGAGAGAGAGAGAGAGAGAGAGAGAGAGAGAGAGAGAGAGAGAGAGAGAGAGAGAGAGATTCTTTAAGTCAAAGAGGCATTATCACCTAATAAAGGTATCAGAGTTTAAAAAGCATCCTATAAATTGGTTGTGGGGTGGTGGTGGAAGCAGGTAGAAGCATTCACGCTTTATAGTATTACATATTTAGCCAAACAATACTTTATATTTAATAACTACACTCCTAAGTTTAAAACATCCTCTAGGTAAAATTCAGCCCAGGTGCGTCCGCCCACAGCCCACATGCAGATACACCCACATAAGAGTATTAAAGGGTCCATGGAAGTATTAGGAAGGTTGAGAACCACTGGTTTAAAAAAAACTACACTTCCAGGTGCTTTTTATCTTTTAAGAGAATAACCAGGCCCCCTCAGGCCACAGAGATTCTCAATGTGTCCACTGATATGGGAACCAGTAATGATCTTCTCATTTCATTATGACTGGGAATGGGAAGACAATTAGGTGGCATCCTGGATAGAGTGTTGGGCCCAGAGACAGAAAGAAATGAGTTCAAATCCAGATTCATACATTTACTAGCTGTGTGGGCACACACTGTGGAAGTCACTCAATTGCTGCCTGCCTTAGGGTCCTCAGTTGTAAAACAGGGTTAATAATATCAAGTTCATGTCAGGATTACTGTGAGGGTCAAATGGGACAGTGTTTGTAAAATGTTTAACACAAGGCCTGACAATGGTGGGCATTTAGCAAATACTTCTTTCCTTCCTTATGGGAAGACCCATAAACTTGACAGTTACAAGAATTGTATTCAAACCCAGGTTCTGCCACTGAACCTCTTGATGACCTTAAATATGTAATTTCTGCTTTTTCAGTCTTAGTTCCCTCTTTAGTTGAGGGATCAGGTAGGACTGAATGAACTCTTAGTGCCCTTCCAGACAACTCCAATTGATAGAATTCCTTATAGATGAGACCCTAGAACCAGAATCATTGAATATAAAATATTAGGCCATAATTTATTAGTATAGGAAATGAGAGCTCTAGAAAGCACTTTTTTTCAATTAATAAGCCTTCATTCTTTCTCTCTCTCTCTCTCTGTTTCTCTCTCACCTCTCCCCCCGTCTCTCTGTCTCTCTCCCTCTCTATCTGTCTCTCTTTCTCCCCCTCTCTTCTTCCTTCTCCCCCTTTCTCTCCCTTTATTTATTTCTCTTATAATTGTCCCATAAGGGGGGGGAGGTGAGAAGGGAAGAAACAGAGAATGAAAGAAAAACAAAATCCATTTTTGGTGGGGGGCGGACATAAGGCAAATATACATAATCAAGTCAAACAAATTCCCACATTGACTATGTCTGAAAATTTTCTTCTCCTTCTGTCTACTGAGTCAATCAGTTCTCTTTTAGTAAGTGGGTAGCATTCTTTATCACTGGTACTCTGAAATTATGGCTGGCCATTGTGTTGATTGAAGGTCTTAAGCCTATATAAAAGACTCTAGAATCTGAAGATCACATCAGTTGCTAATAGAGCTAACACTTGAATTTAGGTGTTCTTATTCTGCGTGTATTGTTCTACAGGGAGCATGAATAATGGCTTACTTCCCCAAGGGACAATTTGTCCAAATGGACAAAATGCCCGAATTTCAAATTCCTAAGCAATGTAATTGATCCGCATGTCATTACTGAGCTCTGACCCTTAAGATTCCAACTCTAACCTTCTAAATGTCTATGAATACATTTTTAGTATTTCCCAAGAGTACAATCCGAAGAATTCTCCATCTTTCTAGTTTCTTATTTCTGGGTCAAGTAGGAAAAAAAAGCAGTCACGGTCTTTTTGGTCAGGTCCCTCTAGAGAGATCTGGTCTTTATAATATAATTGGACGTGTAAAATTTGCTGAAGTCATAGGTCACAGAGGAAAGTCTAACCTAAAAGATGGAAAGGGAATCAGAGAAAACCTTGCCCTAAATTTTCACTTTGTAGGTGTAGAAACTGACTTGCTCATTTCACTCATTCATTCATTTGTTGAAAATTTTAATTATCAGAGGCTTGATGTGAATTTGTGGAATTCTGATTCCAAGTCTTCTATCCATTATACCACACTAACAATTTAGAATTTGATTGCTCCCACCCATCAATACCACTGAAGCTTTAGAACAGATCACTCTATATGTTTTCATTGTAAGGTAAATGTACTGTCATGAACCAATCATGTAATAACAGCAACTGGTCCCATTTATTTTTTTTTGTTTGTTTTGCTTTTTGGAGGGTGGAAGGCAGGGTAGTTGAGGTTAAGTAACTTGCCCAAGGTCACATGGCTAGTAATGAAATGACAAGTTACAAACAGAGTGACCACAGAGTCCAAATGAAAAGTTAAGTGTCTTAGGCCAAATTTGAACTCAGGTCTTCCTGACCCCAGGGCTGGTGCTCTATTCACTCTGCCATTTAGCTGTGCCTGGTTGCATTTCTATAGAACGTTTTCATATCCAAAATCACTTTTCTCTCAGTAATTCTGTGAGGTAGGAAGTTCAAGAACAACTATCTCTTTTTCACAAAGGAAATAACTGATACACAAAGTGTTGGAGTAACTCATTCAGGTTTATATAGCTAATTTAAACTAAGGTCTTGACTCAATCTAGTTTTCAGAGCCCAATGCTTCTCTTGAGTGAGAAGTTTTCCAATGCTAAGAAGGAAAAGGAATAATTAAAAAAATGTATTGCCATGATTTACAGGAAAAAAAAAGAAAGAAAAATCACCAACAGAGCATATAATGAAGCAATTAGGAAAGGGGCAGGATTGTTTGGCACAGATTAAACAAAAATTTCTCTGGTGATTGCCTAACAGGGGGCCAAACCCTGTGATTAAGGATGGTACATTTGGGAAGAGAATGCCAGGATCAGGGTATTGAAAATCCCCAACATTCAACGTGAATCTCACCCGGATTGCCACTTTAACATTCTGGACACATAGTTAGTACTGCTAAAGCAAGTGTATCTGATTGAAAGGAATTCTCTGTCTGCAGATCATGTAGTTAAGATGAACAGTTAATGATCATCTTAATTAACCCACAAAACTTTCTGCACGACTAGTATTCAGCCAACCTTTTGATCCCAGACAGAAATCTATTAAAGGCAGTTCAGGAAATGGAGACAAAAATCTGATGAAAGTTTCTAGCTCACTAGATATAAAAGCTAGCAGGATTGATGACTGTGAGAGTGATCCATTTGCCAATAGCAATATTAAATTAAGTTGGGAAAACATGGCAGGCTGAAATGCCAGCTGAACTCACAGACGAATACACCCCAAATTAAGGCAGTGTCACTGAACTGCTGTAGCTAGAAATGATAAGCTAGTCATGTGGGCTATTTAAAGAGATCTGGAGCTAAAAGGGGGTCTTCGGGAGAATTTAGGTCAAGTCAAAGGATTTGCTGATAAATGTTTAACAGCTGGCTCTCTGGGAAGGGGGAGAAATGTACCTGTACCACACTTTAAATTTAATCTGTATTATTAATTTTTCTACATCATTTTTAAAGCCTAGATGGTCAACAGAAGAATAAACCAAGCCTTGATTTGTGACATGTGTGGTCAAGGCCAAAATTTAACAGTCAGATATCTATTGCGTTTGAACTAGCTAGCTCCAACAAACCACTGTATCAAGCTAATTTTCCAAATAAAGAAACTTAGGTCCAGGTAAGGAAAATGATTTGCCCAAGGCTAGGTAATGGGTCTTGCATCACTGGGGAGATTTGAACCAGTGTTTGGTGTCCAGAGATGCTGTTCTTTTCATGGCAATTCTACCTCCTAAGAGGATAAATTAGATGACAGCCCTTAATATTCCAATGTAGGATTGAAAACACTGCAGGATTAAAGACCCTAAGGAATATCTTTATTAAGATTATGACTGGAATAGTGTAGTAGTAATTAAAATCATCCTAACAGTTGTATCACAATGTATAAAACTTCTTACAGTTCTGTGAAGAAAGAGCAAAAGTAATATTCTTAGTTTATAGATGACCAAATTGATCACCTAAGATAGTAGTGGTGTGATTTCATGACTAAAAAGTTGTGGATTTTGGACTGAGACATATAGTTTAATATGAATAAATGGCATTCAAAAATTGCTTTAAGATTTAAATAATAGTTGGCATTCTAAGGTTTGCAAAACCCTTAAGAATATTTTATACTCACATCAATTCAATGATGATGATGATGATGATAGATAGATAGATAGGTGATAGATAGGTGATAGATAGATAGTATTTATGTAGTACCTTCTATGTTCTAGGCACTGTGCTAAGCCCTTCCCAAATATTCTCATCTGATCCTCACAACAACCCTTTGAGATAGGTGCTATTATTATGCCCACTTTACAGATGAGGAAACTGATGTAAACATGGATTTAGTGATTTGTCAAGGATGTTTGAAGATGGGTTCAAATGCTAATCTTTTCATATCTGGGTCCAGCACTCCTGTACCATCTTGACGTTTTCTACATAAAGAGCTTTCTTGATAACAACCTTTGAAATAATTGAGGCAAATATAATTACCCTATTTTGCAGTTGATGAAATGAAAGTTGAGAAAAGTGAACTATGAACATGGTTACTTGACTAGCAAGTGAAGGACTAAGGTCTTGAATCTGGGTTCTTTAGTGCAGTGCTTATCAGAATGGGTTGGCATGCTATTAAAAAAAACTAGCAGGGGCAGCTAGGTGGCACAGTGAATAGAGCACCAGCCCTGGAGTCAGGAGGACCTGAGTTCAAGTCCAGTCTCAGACACTTAACTCTTACTAGCCATGTGACTTTGGGCAAGTCACTTAACCTCAATTGCCCTGCCCCCAAAAAAGCTTAAAAAAAAAAGAACTAGCAAACTGCCCAGCCTTGCTATTCTCCATTTTGGCTAAGATATGACCCATTCACCCTATTCCCATCTAAATTCACCATCATTCTGCTCTAGATTCCTTTCAGTTTTCCATTTTAACCCTAGCTTGTGTCTTCTTGGATTCATGCTTATAAATGAAGCTTTCAGAGTTTAGTGCCTGACTTTTGGTCTGCCACCAAGGCACCTAAGGCTTAGAGGCAGGGTGGTCTAGATGATAGAATACTATACCAGGAGCAAGGAAGACACAAGGTTGAATTTCAGCTCAAGCACTTATAAGTTGTGTGATGCTAGATTACACATGTAACTTTTCCAAACCTCAGTTTCCCCATTTGTAAAATGAGGATAATAAAATCACCTACTTCTAACAGGTAGGTTATGAGGGTCTAATAAGATAATTCCTCTAGTCTTAAGTCTTTTGCAAAACTTGAAATGCTCACTATATAAATGGTAGCCTGTTATTGTTATTGTAAGGGGAAGGGACGAGTTCATTTACTCAGGTATCATTAATGGAGGGAAAGGGAAAGTGACATGCTCAATGGGATTTGGACCCAGGGATTTAATTACAAATTTAATGGATTTACCACTAAACAGCATTACTCTAGATCTCACTCCTTTTGTCTTTCTTGTACTTTTCAAACCCCCTGATGATAATCCAGCTTCAATTGCCTTTACCTTCTTTTAATCCTGAAACACTAATATTTCCCTCTTGTAACCTGCCTCACAATGTCCGGCATGTCCTGTAATGGTCAGAGAGAACTTAGTTACCCACTGCTGATTTCTGAAGTAGTTGCAGGTTGGGTGAACTCCAACTCCCCGGTGCCCTACAATAGGGATCTGACATTCAGCTCTTGATTGGGAGCAGAGTCACAGATGCAAAATGCCTTATGCAGATGCAAAATGCCTTATGCCACATTTAATACCTAGTGCTAAACATACATTGCAAAAAAGCTTTTTCACAATGTTTTCCAAGTGACTGAAGTTTTTGAATAATATTATATTTATGGGAAATCATTTCTAGGGGTCATATCGTTCTATAAGGCTCTGGGAAGAATTTTAAAACTGAAGGTTATAAGCAAAAGAATATTACAAGAAGAGTTGAAGAGAGTATCTCCATAATGTGAATTACCTGAGGCTTTCTTTCTAAAGTATTTTGCAATCAGTCAACATTTCCAGGTTATAAGTTTCCCCCTTGGGTATTCAATCAATCAATCCAGCAAGCAAGTATGCATTTATAAATCTCCTACTATGTGCCAGACACCATCCTAGGTACTAGTGATACAAAGATAAATAAAAAATAAATAAAAAAGACAAATAAGGTCCCTTCATTTAAAGAGTTTATTTTATTACTGATGCAATATAAGAATGAACAATACAAAAAAATTAAAATAAAATATGAGGTTAAAGGGAAATTTAGTCCAACCATCAACTTGTGTCAATGAGGAAACTGGAAGTCAAGGACATGACGTGTTCAAGGTCACAAAGGTGGTAGAATTAAAAGCTGGGATTTAACCCACTGGATCTGAAGCAAAGCCAGTGCTCTTCCTTCCTTCCTTCCTTCCTTCCTTCCTTCCTTCCTTCCTTCCTTCCTCCCTTCCTTCCTTCCTTTCTCCCTTCCTTCCTCCCTCACTTCTTTCCTTCCTTCCTTCCTTCCTTCCTTCTTTCCTTCCTTCCTTCCTACTTTCCTTCCCTCCTTCCTACCTTCTTTCCTTCCTTCCTTCCTTCCTTCCTGCCTTCCTTCCTCTTTTTTCTTTCTTTTCTTTTTGGTGAATAATATTTTATTTTTCCCAATCACAGGCAAAGATAGTTTTCAATATTCATTTTTATAAAATTTGGAGTTCCACATTTTCCTCTCTCCCTCCTCTTCCCCCTCCCCAAGATGGCAAACAATCTCATATACATGCATGTGTACAATCATATTAAACATAATTTCCACATTAGTCATGTTGTGAAAGAAGAGTTAGAACAAAAGGGAAAAACCATGAGAAACAAAAAAAGACCAATAAAAACTGAAAATAGCATGTTGTGATATGCATTCAGAATTTATAGCTCTTTCTTTGGATGTGAATAGCATTTTCCTTCATTATTCTTTTGGAACATCTTAGATCAGGAGTAGGGAACATGTAGGGCCTCAAGGCCGCGAGTTCCCCACCCCAACTTCAATCATTGTATTGCTGAGAACAGCTAAGTCTATCATAGTTGAACATCTCATGCTGTTCCTGTGTACAATGTTTAATAGTCTATCCCGGTATCCTCTATTAAAAGTCCTTTCTCAGATGACTCATCATGGGACTATGATTCTGGGGCTCAAAAGAATCTTCAGTGGAACACAAGTTTACAGGTAAATCTATCAAGTTATAAAGATATGGTGAATGAGTCTCTGTGTCATTGTCATCACAAATCTGTCCCAACAGGGCCCACTGCAAATGTATATCATATAATCTTAACTGACCCTACCTGAAGTAAGCCTTTAACATCTTTCTAGTTCCCCCACACTCCACAGTGATTATTGCAATCCTTTTCATCCATTTGCAAGACCCCCATAGCTCCCTCTTCCCTTATTCTCTTGGCAAAAAAACCCCCAAACCAAAAAACAAAACAAACAAAAAAACTTTACCTTGTGTTTCCCTGCAAAAAAAATTTAAAAAACCCCACAAAACACAAAACAACCCCCAAATAACCTGAAGTCATTGTTCAGTGCTCCATTTTTATGGTCTTTTTCTCTCATCCCTGGTATTTTCTAATTTATCCTGTATATACCTTATATGCTCACAGTTCTGTGTATTGTCTCCTACATTAGGGACACAGATTCTAAAGCTATCATCCCTTGGTCCAGTGTTCAATTTACCTTTCACCTTCATATTTTATTTTTATTTTGTTTATTCTTATATTGCATAGGTAACAAACATCTTCCTCTACTATCTTTTCCTTCACTCCTGTCTCACAGAAATAGAGGAGCATTTTCCTGAGGCAAACCCCTTGAATTGTAATGTGGGTCCCATTCCATCCCATATTTTCTAGCAGATTGCCCCCTCTGTTATCCCTACTCTCATTAATACTCACTTTCTTCCTGTGTATTGACAGTTTCTGTATCTCTGTTTCTGTCTGTCTGTCTCTAACACACACACACAAACACACACACACACACACACACA
>CM053595.1:270585505-270628288 GCA_028646575.1 Pseudocheirus occidentalis | reverse complement strand
GGAAGGAAGAAAGAAAGAAAGAAAGAAAGAAAGAAAGAAAAAAAGAAAGAAAGAAAAAGCCACTATTTCCTTTCTAAATGTATTTCCTGGAGTGTCTCTGGGGGAGAAAGATTTTATATATGAATGAGGATGCCAGGGAACATCACTTATTAGCAAAAGAGCATCAGTGGTCCAGCTACAGAGTTTGAAAGGGGGAAGGTGTGTGTGGGTGAAGCCTTTCTAGATTTCAAAGCTAACAAAAGCACAAATACACATTCAGTAGGGTGAGAAAAATTTCCCAGGTACCTGTCTCTAAGGAGCCAGAATACCTTTCAACTGCCAGTGGAGATAAGCAATTTATTGCCTGACCCTTCACAGGTAAAATGTCAGATATGATCCTTCCAACTGTGTGTTGAAACCAGCCCTGGAATTTAATTTAAATAAAGTCTACTCTCCTTGAAAAAAAGAAATAAAGGCACCATCTAAACCACAATATTTATAGTAGAATTGTTTGTAGTATCAAACAATTGGAAACAAGCTATATGCCAATTAGTTGGTGAATGGCTAAGCAAAGATGGTATAGGAGTGTTGTAAGAAGTGACAAACATAAATCAAGAAAATCATGGGAAGATTTAGATGAACTGATACTGAGAGAGAAAAATGATATGCACAATGATAACCACAATGGATATTTTTAAAAATCTATCAAACAATCAAAACAATATTGCAAGATTACAAAGAAGTAGTTTTGGTCCCAAAGATAAAATATGAGAAGAAAAATTTCTTATCTACTCACCTCCACCACTCTTTTGTATAGGTTAAGCTGAAAAGGGATAGAACATCAGATTTTTTTTTGGGGGGGGGTGACCAGTTTTATTGATATTTTTCAGTTTTCTTTCTTATTAGAAAAAAATCTTTACCATAAGGAATTGTTCTCAAGGAAGTAGAAGAAGGGATACAAAAAGGGAATTCTAGGTGGCTTAGAGACAAAAAAAAAACCTATGAAAATCTTCTAAGAATAAAGTCTACTCCTCCCTTATAAGACTCAGTAACATAAGTTTCCATTGCACCCACTTTCAACCAGCAGCCCAAATACCTTAGTAATATAAATCAATAAATCATACATTTATTATACATCTATTCTATGCAAGCACTGTTAAAGACATTGGAGATAAAAGACAAAAATGAAATATTTCTTGCCCCAATGGGCTAGCATGTGACCTTCTTCTTTCTACTCTGAATTATATGGAATACATTGTATCTTAATCTCTGCTTTTTGATCTCCAGGTCAAAACACTTAAGCACCAACTTCTTTGTAAAATTGTTTCTTGAGAGCTCTAGCCCTTCTAGCTCTCATTCTCCCAAATAGCTTGTATAAAATGCTTTTCATATGTTCTTCATATTTTATTGTGATGATGGGGTGGGATGACAAGAAAGCCTACTGAATCATTTCTATTTGTTCTTCCCTTATTCAACTACTACAGACTCATTTATTAGACAGTTTCCCTACTATAAACATTCCTCAGTTCTGGTATGTTATATCAAAGGATCTGTAATTTATTCTATATCTTAGCTCTGAGCCCCAAGTTTAATACAGGATACTAGCAAAATGTTTCAGAGTAATTTTTATGAAGATGTTTCACCTTCAATTCTTTTCATAAATACAGTTACATCCAGACAAGAAAAAATGCAGTAAATTCTATTTATAAAGATGAAATGAATGTCTGAAAGAAATATGTAACATCTATTGTCGACTTTTCCCATTCCCACAGAGAAAGATTTCAGTCTTTCCTGAAAGCCCAAGGGGAGAAGGGAAATAAAAGACTATCCCCTGATCTACATAGTCAGGAATGGGGGAGATGTTTCATCAATACAGTACCTTTCCCAATATCCTTAGATTTCTTATTCTCTATTACCCCAAACTTCTAGAATTCTAGAAACTTGACATTTTTTGTCTTTTCTATCCGCCATTTATATTTCTCTTTGTCTCCATTTTTCCAGTTCTATTTATCTTTGAATTTTATGATTCTAAGTTTCTCTGAGTCTCTTTCCTGGACTCATTTGTCAAGGGTTCTAGGATGATTCTCTACAATCTCAATCAAAGGAGGTGACATTCACATATAAGGAGATTCAAAATGAATACAAAAATGAATGCAATTTAACAGTTGGGGTATGCACAAATAGTTGGGGATTAGTAATTTCAAGAAAACATAAGTTGCTTTTCAACATAGTTTGTACCATCTCATTTTGCTAAGGCCTAATCTGATCTTGGCTTTCCTCTTGGTTTCATAGGATGTAGATTAAAATGATAAGACATAGAAATCATTTAATCCAACCTTCTTATCGGACAGTGGAAGAAACCAAGGCCCAGAAAGAAGTGACTTGCCCAATAGTACACAGATAGTAAATGTCAGTGACAGGATTAAAATCTATGGTCTCTGACTACAAATACAGTGGTTTTTCTTCTTAAAAAATAATTTGTTTACTTCTCAGTGTTTGACCTTTCCCCTATTCTGAGCTCATGGGAGTTTACTCACCTGTTCAGAGAGTAGAGTCAGAGAAGGAAATATGAGGCCAAGTCAGCAAGGATATCTGGCCATTGATATGGTGAAATTTGGTGAGAGGATCTGATTTGCGAACAAAGAGATTCTGATAAAACAGAAAGATGTACAACCTGGAAAAATGTACATGAACAGATACAAAGTGAAGTGAGCAGAACAAGGAGAACATTGTAGACAGTAATAACAATATTGAAAGATGAATTGTGATTGACTTTGCTATTCTCAGAAATACAATGATGCAAGACAATCCCAAAGGATGCAGGATGAAAACTGCCATCCTCCTCCAGAGAAAGAACTGATCTTGTCAAAATACAGACTTAAGCATATTATTTTTCACTCTTTCTCTTCCCTCCCTCCTTCCTTTCCTTCCTTCCTTCCTTCCTTCCTTCCTTCCTTCCTTCCTTCCTTCCTTCCTTCCTTCCTTCTTTCCTTCCTTCCTTCCTTCCTTCATTCCTTCCTTCTTTCCTTCCTTCTTTCCTTCCTTTTCTTCTTCTTCTTCTTCTTCTTCTTCTTCTTCTTCTTCTTCTTCTTTTTCTTCTTCTTCATCTTCTTTGTCTTAGTATTCTTCTTCTTCTAAATATCTAATAAGGAAATATTTTACATGATTGCACATGTATAACCCATACCATAATTCTTATTATCTCAGGGAGAGGAGAAGGAAGGGAGGAAATAATAGAATTCAGAACTCAAACAAATGTTAAAATTGTGTTTTACATGTAATTGGGGAAAAATAAAATATTATTTTAAAAAGAGTGTGAGACAATTAACACATGGACCAAAAGTTATACTTTTTAAATAGCTAAATTCATGTCACAGTGATTTACCTTAAATTCTTCTTATAACCATTCTCAAGAAAGTAGCAAGAGACCCTGAACATGTCCAATGTAAGTAATAGTTACAAAGAAGGCAAAGGATAGGATAAGTTCCCTCCTCTTAGGATCCCTGTTTTCCTTCAGTATTAGACTGAAGACCAACTTCAGTTGGGAGAAGACTCCCAGATGGTAATGTCTACAAAGTTAAATGTCAACTCCATGAGGACTGGGACTGTTTAACTTTCTTTCTTAAGCCTATCAAAGGGCATAGGGGCAGGGAAGATCTTCAGATTCCCATAACAATGACTGATAGAATTCCGTGTATTTTTTTTCATATATGAAAGGACATGTATAGACACCAAGATGGGATAATTCAATTTTAGTATGCTGAATATTTTTTGGTCAAAATAAGGTTTTGGATTATAAGATTTTTAAGGGAACCAATTTTTTTCTGACACTATCTCTGAATAAATAATAATATTAATAACAAGAGTTATCCAATTATTCATAGCTTAGAAAGCACTTTACAAACTAAAGGTTATTATTACTATTCACATTTCATAAACTAGAAAACTGAGGCTGGGGAGTAAAGTGATTTACCCTAGGTTACAGAGTTAAAAAGTAGAAAAATATTGACTTTTACCAGGTTTTCTAGCTTACAAGTCCAATGAATGCTCTTTTAGCTAGAATAGGGTGCCTCCCTTTAATTTTTTCTTCAATTCTTTTTAAAAAATTTACTTTTCATTTACAACATTCAGTTCCACAAGTTTTTTTTGTTTATTTCATTTTTTGTTTTTTTGCTTTTTAGAGAGGGGAAGGTAGGGCAATTGAGGTTAAGTGACTTGCCCATGGTCACATGGCTAGTTTTGTGTTAAGTACCTGAGGCCGGTTTTGAACTCAGATCTTCCTGACTCCATTGCTGGTGCTCTATTCACTGCCCCCTAGACACCCCTTCCACAAGTTTTTGAGTTCCAAATTTTCTTCCCCATCCTCTTCCTCCCCTGCCCCCTTTCATGGCTGCATGCAATCTGATATAGGTTCTACATATACCTTCACTTTAAATAGTCAAGTTGTAAAGAAGAGCTATAATCAATAGAATGAATAATGAGGAAGAAGGAACAAAATAAAACAAAACAAAATGAAAAAGAGAGAGAGCAGTAGTTTGCTTCAATATGTATTCAGACTCTGTAATTCTCTGGATGTGGATAGCCTTTTCCATCATGAGTCCTTTGCAGTTGTCTTACGTTGCAGAGGGGAGCTCATTCTGTCAAAGTCAGTCATCACAGATATGATGCATCTGTAATTGCATAGAATGTTCTCCTGGTTCTGCTCTCCTCACTCAGCATCAGTTTATATAAGTCTCTCAGGTTACTATGAAGTCTGTCTGCTCCTCATTTCTTACAGCACAATAATATTTCATTACATTCATATACCACAGCTTGTTTAGCCATTCCCAAATTGATGGGCATCCCCTTGATTTTCAAATCTTTGCCACCACAAAAAGAGTTGCTATAAATATTTTTGTACATGTGGGTCCTTTTCCCATTTGTATGATCTCTTTCTAATACAACCTTAGAAGTGGTATTGCTATGTCAAAGGGTATGCACATTTTTAGAGCCCTTAGGGCATAAGTACAAATTGTTCTACAGGATGGTTGGACCAGTTCACAACTCCACCAACAATGCATTAGTGCTCCAATTTTCCCACATCTTCTAAAGCATTTATCATTTTTCTCTTTTGTCATGTTAGCCAATCTGACCAGTGAGATGCTGTACCTAAGCACTGTTTTGATTGGCATTTCTCCTATTGATATTGACTTAAAGCATTTTCATATGCTTATAGATATCTTTAATTCCTTCCTCTGAAAACTGCCTGTTCATATCCTTTGACCATTTATCAATTGGGGAATTACTTTTATTCTTATGGATTTGACTAAGTTTTTTGTATGTTTTAGAAATGAGGCCTTTATTAGAGATGCTAGTTGTAAAAATTCTTTTTCAATGTTCTGCTTCTCTCCTAATTTTGGTTACATTGGCTTTGTTTGTAGAAAAACTTTTCAATTTAACATAATCAAGATTATCCATTTTGAATTTCATAATGCTTTCTATCTCTTGTTTGGATATAAATTCTTCCCTTCTCCATAAATCTGACCGATAAATTATTCCTTATCCTCCTAGATTGCTTACACCTCAGCCTTTATATCTAAATTGAGAGGCCATTTAGACTTTATTTTGGTATACAGTATAAAATATTGGTCTATGTTCAGTTTCTGCCATACTATTTTCCATTTTCCCCAGAAGGTTTTGTAAAATAGTGGAGTCTTTGGGTTAATTGAACAATAGATTACTATAGTCATTAACTACTGTGTTTTCCTTCAATTCTTTTTAAATAGTTCTATCCTTTTACTGGTACAAGTACTCCCTCCTCACCCCCACTTCCCAAGGAAAATGGCAGTTCATTACACATTCACATATTCTAATCCTGGAAAATTCTTTTCCATGCCCTTCTCTATATACTTCATAGGCTCCCTTTATAAATTCTTCACTTGGAGTGCTCCGTCTCCTGTCTCCATGAATTGCTTTGCATCCCTTACGCTTAGGATACACTTCCTCTTTTATTCTGCCTCACAGAATCCATCCTTTTCATTAAGAAACAGCCCAAGTGCCACCTTCTTCATGAAGCATTCACTCCTCTTCCCTTTCTGGGTGCTCTCATTCCTTAACTACCTTGCATTTAACTACTTTGAATTTATTGATATTTATTCTTTATATTAATTTTGTCTCTCCAATCATCTTTTTATCTATCTTTGTTGTCTCCCTCAATAAAGTATCAGCTCTTATACCAGTACTAGGACTGTATCCCAAAGAGATTTTTAAAAAAAGAAAAGAGAAAGACCTATTAGCATTAACAGGTATTTATAACAGCTCTTTTTTGTGGTGGCAAAGAACTGAAAATTGAAGGGATTCTTATCAGTTGGGGAATGGCTGAACAATTTGTGGTATATTGATTCTGATGGAATATTATTGTGTTCTAAGAAATGATAAGCAGGAGGCTTTCAAAAAACCTGGGAACACTTACACGAACTGATGCAAAGGGAAATTAACAGAAACAAAAGAACATTGTACATAGTAACAGAAATATTGTGTGATGATCAAAGGTGAATGATTTATTCTTAGCAATACAATGTTCAAAGATAATTCCAAAGAACTTATGATGAAAAATGCTATCCAAAGAAAGAACTGAGACTTTGAATGCAAATCTCAACATACTTTTTTAACTTTCCTTATTTTTCTTGTTTTTTTCTTTTTTTAACATGGGGAATATGGAAATATTTTGCATGAGCACACATGAATAATCTATACCAAATTGCTTGTCTTTTTGATGAAGGGAGAGAATAGGAAAGGAAGGAGAAAATTTGGAACTCAAATGGTTAAAAAAAAATTGATGTTAAAAATTTTCGTTTAGGGGGTAGCTAGGTGGTGCAATGAATAGAGCACCAGCCCTGGAGTTAGGAGGACCTGAGTTCAAATTTGGATCATACATTTAACTTACTAGCCTTGTGACCTTGGGCAAGCCACTTAACCCCAATTGCCCAGCCTTCCTCCCTCCAAAAAGAAAAAAAAGTTTTCATTTACATGCAATTAAAAAAAATGAAAAAAAAATGAATGTAAAAAATATACATCGGTACTTTGCAAGTATGGATTATTTTTTTTCATTCTTTGTATTTCCCTCACCTACTACAGTAAATGGCACATAGTGAGCATACAATACATGTTGTTGATTTATAGCTTCTCTACATAATGTGCTAAAGTTCTTTTGTTTATTTCTATATTACTGAGTGCCATGTAGCACTGAAGCTATTTATCTTTTAACTCTCAATCTTGTCAATATGACCTGCCTTTCTTTTTTCTGATTGTGCCTCCCCTGAATAATGTCATTCATATATCTCAAATGAGATTGCCTTTCTTTTGTCCAGAATCATGAAGTTGATGGTCCTGTTGCTTTCTGTACCATAGAGAACACATCTGGCCTATTGTGTTCTGGGAGCCAGTTGTAGGATAGACACTGACAAACTGAACCTCATACACTAAAGTATGAGTAGGAGAGTAAGGTGACTCAAAAGTGTTATTTATGATGGAATAAAAGAATTAGAGTAACCTGGAGAAAAGAAGATTTAAAGTGGATATGGATGTTTACTTTAAATATTTAAAGGGCTGTCATATGGAAGAGGGAGCCGACTTACTTTGTACAGTTACAAAGAGGCAAACTAAGATCAATAGGTGAAAGCCACAGGGAGGTAGATTTTAGCTCAATAAAAGGAAGAACTTTCATTCAATGAACATTTATTCATCAACTACCATGTGAAAAGACCTATGATAGCATTAGATTGAGGGAAAGAATATTAAAATGATATAAAATACAGTTTTATTATTATACAGTCTAGAACTTATAGAAGAAATGAGAGTAGTACAACAGAGAAGTAAGCTACATTATCAGGTCCTCTATTTCAGGTGTTTGAATCATGTCCAACTCTTCATGTCCCCACTTGGGGTTTTCAAGGCAAAAATAATGGCCATTTCCTTCCTCAGCTCATTTTATGGATGTTGGAAGTGAGGTGAATAGGGTTAAGTGACTTGCCAAGGGTCGTGCAGCTAGTAAGTGCCTGAGGTCAGATTTGAACTTAGGTCTTCCTAACTCCAGGGGCAGCACTCTATTCACTATGCCACCTTGCTATAGTATTCTAGCAGAGGCAGAAGGGAAATAATAAAGAACCACATAAGAGGTGTTGTACAGGGAACTGATGTGTCAGGAAGGGGTTGGATCAATGACTGCTCAAGTCCTTTACATCTCTAGGATTCTAGGAGTATATCTCTGAAGAATTCATTCCCTTCATCTTAAAATTATATCTTAGGATAAGGGATTAACAGCTAGAACAGCAGTAATAGGAGTGATGATGATGGTGATTATGACAATAATGATAATAATGATAAAAGGAAAAGTAGAAACTTTCAACACAACACTGCAAATTGTCAAAACATAAGCAACAAATGCATATTCCTGGGAAGATGTGATCTTATGGCTAGAACTATATATCAGAAGTTCACTATATCAGAAGTTCACTATCTTTTATAACTCCACCAATAACAAATGCACAAGCAATAAATCCAGACCTCAAACAGCCTTGAGAATTCAACAAACCTGTAAGCAAATATAACATCACCATATACAAAACCACTGTCCATAGTCAAGTAGATGTAACATTGACCTATAAAGCTGTACAAGTCACATTTTAATAGATATCACCCCACTGAATACTCATGATATTCATGGAATAAAGAAAAGCTTTCATAATATAAAGACCTAGCACAAGAAATTAAAAAAAGAAGTAGCAACAGGATGGAGAACATGCTATCTCTGTCATTCTGTCAGCTATTGGAGTTACTCAAATATGCTTTCAGTCAGCCTGCCTGCCAGCACTTCAAAGCTTTTCATAACCTAGCCCCCTCCTGTCTTCACAGTTTTCCTACACCTTACTCCCTGACAAGTATTCTTCAATCATATATACTCACCTCCAACCTGCTCCAGTAACAAGACACTCCATCTCTCTGCTTCAGACATTTCCTCTGGCTGACTGTCCCCCATTCCTAGAATACTCTCTCTCCTCTGCTCAGAGTACTGACCTCTGTGGCTTCCTTTCAGTCGCAACTAAAATCCCATCTTTTCCTGGAAGCCATCTTCAACCCCTCTTAATTCCAGTGCCTTCTGTCTCCTAATCGTTTCTCATCCATCTTGTACATAGCTTCGGATATATTTGTTTATGTGTTGTCTCCCCTATTAGTTCTTTAGGCTCTCTGAGGGCAGAAACTGGTTTTTGCCTCTTTTTGTATCCTCAATGCTTAGTACAGTGTCTGACACATTGTAGGGATGTAATTTTGATGGAAATTTTTTAAAAAGCACAGACTTTTCTTTCCATCTATATAATAGGCTACAGAACAATAAAGATGAAAGAATAATACTTCCCTTAGAACTGTTTCTATTTGAACTCTTCCAAAGCAAAATGAGAAGACAGAGAGAAGAAATAATAATAGTTCATATTTATGTAATCCTTGGAATTTTGCAAAGCACTTTCAATATATGATTTCATTTGATCTAGAAGATATATTAGAGATGAGATTGTCCTTCTATCTTATTTTATTTGCTTATGTAGTATATGGGAATATATGCTTATTCGTTGCTTGATTAAACTTTGTTTAATGGGTGGTGACCAATTTTTTGAAGTCTTACTTTTGCATTTTGCATTTAGGTCACTTCTAGTTTGCCCACCACACTCCCTCACTCCAGACTGAATTATCACTTGTAATAACAACATCGACATCATTACAGAGACTGAATTTGATACCATATATAATATTCTGTCCTAGTACTCCTCCCTCTGTCTACTATGACAAGAAAGAAATTTTCTTTATCTATTACCCATAAGTTTCATTTTTTATTAGTCAGTTTGACTTCTTTTTAGTGATCATTTATTTTCCACTTCTAAAATAATTGTGCATATTTTTCTCTTGGTTCCACTTATTTTCTCTTGGCTTCTGGTTATTTTTTCTGAAAACTCAAGGTTTTCAGAATTCCTTATACAGAAAGGCTCTCCCCAATGTGTAGCATGGGGGTGTCATTGTGTGGCTCAAAGGAGACAAAAGAGATATCTCTAACCTCTTACTCCCCTATACTCCTCCAAGGGAAACTTTAATTCCTGTCAGAAAGGGAAACAAGAGGTTGGGATCAAAAGCTTAGCTACTTTGCTCTCCTCAGAGAGAAGAGTATCTAGAGGAGAGGAGGAACCAAGCTAGAAATGTAGCTTTCTGCTCCTTTAAATATTAATAGTGCAGGGGATATTGTTTTGGGGTTCAAACTAAATTACTGAATCTTAATAGAGAAAAAGTGTTCCCAAGTTTTATACCCAAGGCTTGACCCCTTTCACAGCAAATACCAATTAAATGATAAATGCACATAGCAGACAGTCAAAACAACAACAAATTTATCTGAGTCTATAACAAAACCAAAGTCAGAGAAGATATACCCAGAAGAATGTGTACCAGATAATATAGAGTGAAAGAGGTCTCCCATGGGGAGTGAAGTTACTTTAACTGAAAGAATCCCAGATCTCACTCAAGGGGTAGCTCTCCCAAAGTTTTTAGTGCAGAAAACTGGGCAAAGGGAAATGAAGACTCATGGTTTCTTTCATGTTGATTTCTTTACACTATTTTATTCCCCTTCAGCAACCTAAAGAGGGCTTGGCATCATCCATTTTCTCTCTAAAAAACTTCAATCCAGAAGTACCTGTAATGACTACAAAACACAGAGAAACTTCTAGAAGAGAGGACTAGAGTAAGTTTAAAGGGAGAACTCTATTCTCTTCATCCCTCACACACATGTGGAACATTTATCTCCACCAAATTGGAGAGAGCCCCATACCAAAAGGCTATGGGATTATATTATATTCATCAGATTATATATATGTGTGTGTATGTGTGTGTATAATCACATTATATTGATCATTTCTCACTCCTCAAAATAATCCATTTCATTCATATGCCACTGATTATTTTTCCTATATTTCCTCAATCAGTGGATATCTTTGCTACTCTTCCAGTTCTTTGATATCCTTGAGAGAATTCCTGTTAATAATTTGGTTTATATTGGACTTCTGTTTATGTCCTGGAGTTCCCTGATGCATATATATGTCCATTAATTGGATCATTAGGTTAAATAGTATGGAAGGTCTAATGACTTCTCTTATATGATTCAGAACTAGAACAATTTGCCCACTTGTCAGCCTTACCAATGGTGGATCCATGGGCCTGCCTTCAAATGGCCCCTCTAACATTGACTGTTTCAATTTCTTTTGGTTATCTTTGCCAATTCACCTCCAATACTTTCTCCTTACTGATAAGGAAACAGATTTAGAAAGTTATAAATTTTGGAGGGCAAATTTGAGTGGAGGATTTCTGTCTCAAAAGTGAATGTTCTTTCATCCTGCTGTCATGCAAAAAAAAAAGATTAAAAAGGCATAAGAATAAACCATTTCCTGTGAGATCAGGATGTCCCCTTATCCTCTCTGGGGCTGTATTCACTTCATATTAATGTACCATCTCCCTTCCCGGAGCTCTCTCCTCAAAGCCCAGCATTTGGGGAGCCTCCCTCCCCATGAACAGTTGTCCTTAGATCCATTTCATGATTCAGATCGTTAGCACCTCATTCTTGGAATCCCTACCTTGTAAAATGCCTTATTCTCTCACAGTTAGAAGGGGGAAATGTAGCTGAAAAGAATTCTCCTTTCAGCCTATTCATCTGTTACATCTGAAACAGAGCAAAAGTGTAAGTGAGCTCAGCCTTTGATCCAAAACAAAGAGCAGTGGTGGATTAAGTGTTTGCTGGGGAGCCTGACAGCTCTGGTAAAAAACAGATTGGTTACATGGGAGAAGAAAATGCATCTAATTCATGGAAAGAAACCAGGTAAGGGAAGTGTTTGGAAGGATGCTGTTTCTATGTCCCTGTAAATCTGAAGCATAACCAGATTCAGCTGTAAACAGGTATATACAAATATGTATATGGCTCTGCCAGGCCCCAGGCCACCCTAGTGGAGATGGGCAGGACATCAGGCAAGGAGGAGGAGTTCACAGACAGGCAAGAATCATTGAAGTATATCATAGAATGGTGGTTATGGGGAGGGCTCACTAATCAGGGGAAGAGGACCTTTGGGTAAAGGTTTCTTCAATGTGGCAGAAAAGGAGGAGTTTGGAGGGAGAATCTGGGCATGCCTGAGTGGACTCCGGATTTAATGATTGTATCTGTGTCTCTCTCTTTACATGTAAAATGTGTACTATCAAATGGGAAAATGGATGTGAAATTGTAGATTTGTTTAGTCTTAGCTTTAAGGGAACAGGCATTACCATCTTATTAATCTTCAACAGCAAATATGCCCCATCCCCTCCTTTCAGCTATGAGATTCCCCAGCTGGGGAGGCAAAAAGGGGAGTCAGATTTGGTTTGGGCTCTCTGATCCTCTTCCCTTCTTAGTCCTGGAAGGAAGAAAAATAAAAATATCAGTCATGGTGTGTGTGTGTGTGTGTGTGTGTGTGTGTGTGTGAGATAGTCAAATAGGAATGAAATTCTATGGGATGATGGGGGAATCACAAAAGGGTAGGGGCATCTGCCTCTGGCTTGATGGATAGCCCAGAGATCCCCAGCATTATCTTGCTTTTCTCTTCCTGTCAGTTCACTATGGTTTGCTACAGCACATTGTTTGATATCTGATTATAGGAAGATTTAAAATATGATACTTAAATGCCAAAAAATGGGGAAAATGGTTGAAATGCAAAGACAAAAATAAAACAAAATAAAGCAAAATGCTGGACTGGAATTGGACCCTGCCCTTGAAATCCAAAAGCCTGCTCTAATCTGCCAGTGAGTTCTCTTCCATGGCAGGTCTGCTGCTCTCATCACCTGCTATTTTAATGAAACCTCCTGGTACCTGCTCAGGGAGGGTATTTTTATTAGAGACATCTGGGCTGATTTTTATGTTGAAAGCATTTGGTGTAAAACACGAACACATTAAATCCTAAGATCTCTATCCAAATGTTTCCTTTGAAAAGTGAAAATGATGAAGGAATCCATGACAAGGAGGAAGAAAGGGATGGTGGCCTTATTCTCCCCTGCTGTGTAATGGAAGATAGTGGGGAGAGAAGGAGGACTGAGGGTGGGTAGCAAGGTGGAGATCAGGGAGGGAGGCTGAATGCCTTTCACTAAGATAATACTGAAAATAGAAGCTGGGAAATAAGCAGGGTCTGTCTAGACAGAGAGAGCATTTTAGAGTTGGAAGGAGCTTTATGAACACATAGTCCAGCTGCATATTTTACAGATGGGGGAACTGAGGTGATGAGAAAGGAAAGAACTTGCTGAGAATCATACAAGCAGGAAGGGAAAATTCCAGGATTAGAACCTAGAATCAGTAAGGGGTGGTAAACCTGTGGCCTGGAGCTCCCCACGCTTGAGTCCTAGATCTTAGTTGACACACATACAGAGAGAGACAGAGACAGAGACACACACAGACAGAGACACACATAGACAGAGACACAGAGACAGAGAAACAGAGAGAGATAGAGACAGAGACAGAGAGAGAGAGAAAGACAGAGGGGGGAGGGAGGGGCAAAGAATATCTAACTAGAAAACTGCTTTCCTTTCTACATCCAGGATTCATCCAAATTTTTACCACATTATCAGTTGTTAACTCATGAAAACAGTTATGAAACAACATGAAAAGGCAGTAGGTGCAGGGCTGTGAATAAATAGCCTGTGGTTTTGTTGCCAGCCCAGAGGCAGCTATCAGAGTTCTGAGGAGACCTGAAGGTTTTTAGGTGCCCCCCAGGGGACTGGGGTTGAACCAGAGGCTAAAGGAGGAGATGTTGATAATTCCTATTTGTGTGTTTTTAGGTTTGTAAAATCATTTTCTCACAACTATCTGGTGAAATAAGGAATACAAATGTCATCTCCATTTAGTAATAAGCTAGTTGAGGGTCTAAGCCTTTAAGTGACCTACCCTTGGCCAAAGAGTTAATATACTTTGGACCAAGTGGTCAAAGAATCCCTGAACTTGAAACCAAGGATTATTTTCAATATTTTCAATGCCTGTCTTCTCTAGAAAAACTAACAATGATTCTTGTTTTGGGGCAGCTAGGTGGCTCAGTGAATAGAGCACCGGCCCTGGCGTCAAGAGGACCTGAGTTCAAATCTGACCTCAGACACTTGACACAAAAACCAAAAAAAAAAAAAAAAAGATTCTTTGTCTTTTGAGGGGGAGGGTAAGGAGGGGTGAAAAGTTGAGGAAGAGAGGAGAGAATAAGGCTTGATGATAACCACTGTATATCAACACATTTCTTCCAAAAGGGCAGAGATATTATGGACTTGAGATAAGGATTAGAAAACTCATACCAAGACACAGGTAAGTGTCTTCAGATCAAGGATGTGACTAGTGGCAGAATGAGGATTTGAACCTAGACATTGTGAGCCCTAATACCAGGGTTATTTCCAGCTTTACAAAGTTACTATACCAGGTTGATTTATTTTAAAAATGTTATGAAAGAGCGATTGTGTCTGCTATTTTTCAAAAATCTTATCACGCTTCATTTTTTAATGCTATAATAGTGGGGTAATTTTTCTTTTAATTTGAAAGAAATGTTTGAGGGACCCTTTAAAGACCCTTCCCAATACATCTCCTAAGCTGATGCATTTCAGTCATTCATTCATTCAAAAAAACATTTTTTAAGTATCTGCTATGTCTTGATCTCCATATTAGGCATTTTAGAGAATAGAAAGATGAACTTGGAGGGAAACTATCCTCCAGGAACACACAGTCTTATGGAGGTATATGGAGGGAAAATGTACAGTACAAATTTGAGCATTAACTATGAAAAACCCACTATGCATTTGCTAAACACCTACTGTGTGCAAAGTATTGTGTGAGGCTCTAGGAGTATAAAGACAAAATGAAACAGCCTTCAAAAAGTTTATATTCAACTGGGAAGGATGAAGTGCTAGGAATTCATATAAGGGAAAGCTGATTACTAGCTGGTCAGGTTGAGTAAAATGTTGAAGAAGAGACATCATTTGAACTGGGCCTTAAAGCATTAATAGAACTCACCTGGCAGATATGGATAATGGGAAAGAGGTTGCAGGTTTTGTGGGGGCAGGAGGTTAGTGGAACTGGAGTAACTTGAGCAACCTCTCATATTTCTACACCACCAATCTGGGCTCCTGTCAGCCAAGTCATGGTTAAACAGATCAAGGGTGATTTGAGCCCAGGTGGATTGACCCAGAATCCAGCTGTAGATCTATTTGGACCAGGATTGTATAAAGATAGCTTTAGGACTTTACCTACAGAACTCTTGAGATGCTAGGTAACTTCCTTTAAGGACTGCTTTTGCTAAGTTGGTGGTTGCTTTTACTTGGGGGTTATTGAATATATTTTTGTTAAAGAAATCACATATTTTAATCCTGAGGCTTCTAAAAGGTCCATTGTTTTAGATGTGGAACAACCACTGGGAGAACTAAGCATAGCACATAGCAAAGGCAAAGGACAGAGGTGGGAATAATGTTGTGTTTAGGGAATAGTTCAGTCTGTCGAGTTCAGAGTTGGGGAGTGGAGGTAATGTTAGATAAAGTTTGAACAGCAGACTAAAGCTAGATTTTAGAAGGCTTTGAATACTGTACTAAGGAGCATGGACTTTTGAATAGTAGAGCCACTGAAGATTTTTGAGCAGGGAAGTGATGTCATAACTCAGTAAATAGATTTATCTGCAATAATGTGTTATGAAAAGTTGTTCAGCTCTGTCTTTGAGGTTCTTCTAATTGTCACCTTCTGTGGGACCTCTTCTCTAATCACCCCCTTCCCATAAACACCCACCATTTGCTATTGCTCTCTCCCTCCTCAAAATACCTTGTATGTATTTATGTGGGTACAAATAATATCCATTCCCTTTATAATGTAATTTACTTGAGGACAATAGTCTTTTCTTGTGGTTGTTGTCATGTTTCCTATATCAGCAACTAACCTACACTTTAGACGTAGTAGTTATGTAATAATCTTTTGTCAAAATAAAATTTTACCTGTATAGTCTTGGGAAAGTCACCTGATCTGATTTTTTTTACCTATCAGATGAATATTATATCATCTTCCAACTCCAAGAGCCATGATACTATAACTCTAACTACCACCCACCCACCTTTGTCCACCCACCCTCACCCCAAGTCTCCTTGGAAACTCTCATAAATCTAGGTTGAATGTCTAGAATTTATGTCCCACAAAAGCTGACCTTACTTAGTGACCTATCCCTGCATCAGAGTAGTATAGGGAAGAACACCTAATGAATACCTTTCAAGATCTCTAAAAACCCTTCAGTGCATCCGACGCCAGAATGTATGAGGCTGGAAAAAAATCTACTTCCCAGAAAGAGACATTCTGCTACCTTATGTAGAAATTGTTCAGTTTCAGGTCCTATTAGGACTTGGTTGGAAATGTAATGCTGTCCCAATTTTATCTCAAGAATTGAATTAATTAGCAAAAAAAACATTTGCATGTATAATTTGTTTTTCTTCAGATGCACCAGGATAACAAGCTATTCTTTTATATCATTAAGCTGGAAACGTATTATATTTTCATGCAAAGTAGAATCTGTTATTTTTAAAGTGTCGAATCCCATCATCTTTAAAATATTTGAAAAACAAACGTGTGCCAGACACTTAATTCCCTGAACCTGAGTAAGCTCTAAAACATGTGGTCCCATCCTTATTATTTAGATCAAGAAGGGACTATAAAGACTATCTTATATCACCTCCTCATTTTATAGATGAGAAACATGAGAGTCTGAGAAGGTATGTCATTAATCAGTTAGGTAGCAAGTATATATTCATTTCTTTCTATATGCCAGGCACTGTGCTAAAAACTGAAATGTACATGACTTGCTGAAGGCTCCACAAAGAGTAAAGGGCAGAATTAGGAATGAGACAGACCCAGGTATTATGACCCCATATCTAGAACTCTTTCTACTACTGTATCACAGTGTCTATCATCAATTCCCATGGAAGACTTAGTCAGGGTTGGTAGAATGTAAGCACTCTGAGGGCAATATTTGCTTTTAAAATTTTTTCCCTTTGTATCCATGATGGTAACCAGTGTGCCTTGCAAGTAGTAGGAAAGTTTTACATGGATACTTTAATCACTTGTGTTTATTGAACTGCAGATTGAACAAAAACCAGTAATTAAATCTGATGAGCGAATATTTTTTGGCCCCCTTCTGTATGCAATACTTGGTAGGAGGTGTTAGAAATTTTTTTTAAAAAAAAGCAGTACTTGACATCAATAAACTTGGAGTCTAATGCATATAGCAAGAGAGGGCATTTGGCCAAATAATTATGGCATAAAAGGGAATCAGATGAGTACATGAGAGAGGTACATGGCCTGTAATATAAGAAATTGAAAGAGGGAGTAAGACTAGGAAGCTCTAACAACATCAAAGAGAGGCATGGCATAGTCATGGAAAGAAGTTAAATTGGAAGCCAGGAGATATGACTTTGAATCCATGCTCTGTCATAGCCACTCTTGACCCTAGTGCGGTCAATGACCTTCTCTAAGCCTAGTTCCTTCCTTTGTACAATGAGGAGATTAGAACAGGTCATTTCTATAGTTTCTTGTTCTTAACATTCTTTAAACCTAAAGAATTCACATATTAAAAATATGGGGGGGAGGATATTACAGCAGTTAAAATAAGTTTTTTTAATGTATAACTTGATGATATCACTTAAAATAATTTCTGTAATGGATTTCCAATCAACAGTCTTGAAGACCTTATGACCCAGGCTAATTTTTGAACATATAACCACATTGATTAGCCTTCTAGCCTATAAAGTTACTGTCTGTGAAAAACCTTTTTTTTCTAATATTTTCATTTTATTTTTTATTAGAGCTTATTATCATGAAAAGAAATTTGAAAGCTTTTATTGACTTTGAAACATTACAAATAAAAGAGGATCATCTAATCATCAAAGTCGATTCCCCTAACTTGAAAATCGTGGGAAAATTTGCTTTTATATATATGACTCATTGATAACTATCCTATGAAACAACAAAAAGCTTCCTTAACTGAGATAACAAAGCTATATCTTTAGCATGGTAGGGGGCAAGAGATAGTGTCTGGTTTTTTTTTCCCCTATGAATATATTTTGTTTTAAGATGTGAAAAAAAAATTCAAGAAGACATAGAAGGAAATATATTATAGAGAACACTAGGCATGGAGTAAGGGGATTTGAATTCTAACTTCACCTCTCAAGTCTCAGTCTTTTCATCTGTAAAATGGGTGTGAAGTGCGATATGATTGTAAGTTTAAAGATAGAAGGAGCCGTAGGGGTTTTGGTATCCAACACCCTCATTTTAAAGATGAGGAAACTGGAACACAAAGTGATTTGCCTTGCTTCATGCAATAAGCATGTACAAGAGAATCTAAAGTCACATATATCTAGCTGAACCCAAATTTTGTACTATATCCTCTAAACTAACTGAATGATAACTAGTTTAAATAAGCATTAGACTTATCATCCTAAGACCCTTAAACTGTCCTGACATAATATGAATATATGGGATTTTTATTAACATATTATGGATTAATTAATATATTAATCTATTTATATGTGTATATATAGCTATATATCTGCATCAGTCATGTGGGGGGCAGGAAGAGAGAGAGAGAGACAGAGACAGAGAGACAGAGACAGAGACAGAGAGACAGAGACAGAGAGAGACACAGAATAAGGGAAAGAAGGAGAGTGTTGTAACTTCTTGATGGCTCCTTCTTCCATAGACCTTTTCCTATCAAAGAAATAATCAAGCAAAACAAACCAATATATTGGTCCCATAGAATGATAAATGTTTTATTCCACTTTGGCTGAGGGATGGGAGATTTTTCATTGTCAGTTCTCCCAAATTAGTTGATTCAGCATTTCCCTAGGCAGTTTTGAAGTGTTTCATTGTTGTTTTCCTTTTTATTACTGTGCTTATTTTCTGAATCTTTTTCCTGATTCTACTCATTTAACTTTCTATCAGTTTATTAATCTTCCCAAGCTTCTCTGAATTCTAATGCACTGATACTTCATTCTGCCAATATGATGACCTTTTTTCAATGTGAACATATAATTTATAAGGACATTGATTGGGTCTTTCCACCAGACCTGATTTCTTCTTCCTAATCATCCCTTGACTGACTTCTTAAAGATGCCTATTCACTGAATGAGCATTGCCTCACTCAAAGTGAAAACATGAAAAGGCAATAGCCTAAAGACTGAGCTCTCCCATTGCATCCTGGGCCATCTCTAGTCATCCTAATGAATATCTGACTACTGGACCCAAACGACTCTGCAGGGAAAAGGAAGGCTGGTGATCTTGTACAACCCTCCCTCACTCAAATCAAAATCAACCTCAAGTCATGTCATCATTCCATGATATGACATCCTCTTGAGAATGAAAGACAAACAACAACAACATTCCAAAAAATTAGGCTGTTCATTGTCCCTTTTATCTTTTTTCTTGCTCTTTTGTCCTGTATTTACTCATATCTTCCCCTCATGCCTATAATAAAGTCCTTCCACATCTCTCCTTGTTGAAGAGCCTTCCCATATCCCTATCTCTAAATGTGAGCCCTCCTTCCTCATATCCTTAGTTTAGATCCTTCTAAAACAAAACAAATAACTGAAAAACAAGTTCCTTGTCCATTTGAGAGGCAGAAAGGTACAGTAGATACAGTACCAATCCTGGCACCTTGACAGACTCAAGTTACACTTCTGACAATACTAGCTGAGTGATTAGTAAATAAGTCACTTAACTTTAGTGCCTCAGGCAACAAAGGGTTGATAATTAATTGATCAACTAATGAATAGGAATTTACTATGCAGGAATTATGTGCTATGCACTGCCCTAACCTCTGACAAAACTAAAACAGAACCTGTCCTCAGGGAGTTTATAATCTACAAAAGATCCACATGTGTTAGAATGAATATATGCAAAATAATTACAAAGTCATTTTGGGAAGAAGAGTACTAGAAGTTGAGGGGTGCAGGGGTGTGATCAAGAAAGACTTCTTTTAGGAAGTGACCCTTAGACTAAGTCTGGAAGGAAACTAAGGAGTCTGAGAGGCAGGGACTTTGTTGTGGTTCAGTTGGGTCCATCTTTTTGTGATCCCATTTGGGGTTTTCTTGGAAAAGATAGTAGAGTGGTTTGCCGTTTGCTTCTCCAACTCATTTTGCAGATGAGCAAACTGAGGCAAATAGCATTAGATGAGCTGCCCAGTCACACAGCTTATAAGTATCTTAGGCCATAGTTGAATTCATGAAGAAGAGTCTTCCTGATTCCAAGACCAGTGCTCTCCACTGTGCCACCTACCTGTCCCAAGAAGCAGGAACAAGGAGAAATGAATCCCAGACATGCCAGTGTAAGGGTAGGAAGATCACAGACAGAACAATGTGTGTGAATAAACCTCTGTGGATGGATCTTCAAATAACAGCAACAACAATAATAACAATAACATTTCTATAATACCATGTCAGGCACAATGCTACGAGTGTTACTTCTGTCATTTCATTTGATTCTCACAGCAACAATGGAAGGGAGGTGTTCTTATTATTCCCATTTTACACTAGGAACCTGAAAAAAAAACCAGGTTAAAATGATTTGCCCAGGTTCACACAGGCAGTAGGTGTCTGAGACTGGATTTGAACTCATGTCTGTCCTGACTCTAAGTCTGGTATTCTATTCACAGCATCACTTAGCCCATATCTGTATAAGCATACAAGGGAGTAATATATAAGAAGACTGGAAAAATAGGAAGAGGATCCGCTCATCCCCCAATCTAATCCTCTAATGAGATTTAAATTATCATTGAAATGGAAAGTAGAAGAATGTCTATTTGATCCTTAGAGATAGCAGCAAGTCATTATTGAGTAGGTGACAACTTGGGCAGGTTTACAATGAAATAAAATCACTTTGGTGACTTTGAGGAAGATGGTGAGAAGGGATAGAGAATTGAAGCAGAAAGATTGCAATATTTCTAGTCATATGAAGAGGGCATGACTTAACATGGAACCTAAGTATAAAAATGAGAAACTATGGGAGAGATGTTGGGGGGAGAGAAATGATAAGACAAATGGCAACTGACTGAATAAATGGGGGTGCTGATAAGGAGAAGTAAAAAATGATGCCAAGGTTGTGAAGCTGGCTGACTGGAAAGATGGTCGCACCTTTGATAGTAATAGGTTAGTTTAGGAAAAGATTATATTTGAGGGGAAAAGAAAAGAGTTCAATTTTGTACATGTATTAGTGGAATTGTGAGTTCCCTTCATAAATGAAATCACAAATCGGAGCCCAAATAAAAGAAAATAAAATATACTTATCTCATTCTAACTTGTATTATAGTTATTTGTTTATGTATCTTTTCCCCAGTATTAGTCTATAAACTGCTCCTGGGAAGAAAATGTTTATTATTTTTCATCTTTATATCTGAATATCAATGATAGTGTTTTGTGTAGAGTTGAGTTTTGGTAACTTGGCTCTAGGGGCAGGTCTAGAAACAAAGGAAGGAAATTAAAAACATGTAGATTTAGGTTGGATGTGAGCGAAAACATTCTATCAATTATGTCTCACCCCAAATAGAAAGGACTTATTTGGGAACAGTACCTTGTCACTCATTGGAACGTTTCTAGCAAAGACTCTATGGCCACTTTCCAGGGAGGTTTTAAAAAATTTTTATTCAGGTATGAGTTAGTTGAACACTAGTCCTGGACACACACACACACACACACACACACACACACACACACACATGCATGCACGCACACACAATCCACATTTATATGTATCTAGGCAATTATTTATGAATATATGTATGCATGTCTATAAACACATATATACGCACATACATAAATACACATGTGTATATATATGTATATTTATGTATATGTATAGTTTGTTAGTTCTTGTCCTTTGTTCTGGAAGAGAACCAAAGTAACTTCACTATGTTGAATTCAAGGTGTAATGTTCCTTACTATAACTTATGAGCTCATTACAAGCTTGAAAAGCTCTATCGCAGGTAGGGCACAAATAGTCTATATGAACATTCGGCATGGAGATGTCTCCAAATGTGTACATCTCAAATTTCTTTTGAGCTACTGTAGTTCTGCTTCACTCAAAGAACAGAGAGCCTTTTTTTTTTGATGTGGGCACACCACATCAGACTGTCCTTTGCCAGTGTTTCCCATGTCACACAATTGATTTCAAAGTTCTTCATAGAGACCTTGATGGTATCCCTGTGTTGCTTCTTCATACCACCATGTGAACTCCTACTTTGCCTGAGTTCTCCTGATAAAATAGTCGTTTAGGCAAACATACATTGGGCATTCAAAAAATCTGGCCAGCCCATCAAAGTTGCACTCTCTATAAGGACTATACTTCCTTATGACCAACTAGAAACACTTCTCTTCACCTTGGAATTGTGACTCAGATCTGCATATGGGATACAGAGTTGCCAATGGGCTCCAGTTTCATGAAATGCTAGTAAAGGGTCCAGTTTCATGAAATGCTAGTAAAGGGTCCTGTGTAATCTCTTTCGAACCAGTTGTCTGACCCCCTTACCATCTTTGACCTGGTATCTCCTGAAATTGCTACTATTGCTGTCATGACCATTTCCAAGACCCACTCTTCCTGCTACAACCACCACCTTCCACTCCGGTGTCACAGACCTTTTCTGTTGACCTAAATTGTCTTTATTGGCTCTTCTGCTCCAAAATTTGATTTGAGGAGTTATTTTTAAATTGCTCTGAGGAAAATGTTGGTAGAGTTTGGCTGAGTTCCTCCCTGTATTTAGCTGTCTTGGCTCTAGCTTGTCTTGCATACATTGTATACATGGATTAGGTGAAGTTTGCTAAACTGATTATGATTAGAAGAGTCTTTCAGACATTGCCTAAATGAAGTTGATTAAAGTAGCTATTGGGTAGATAAGAACTTCCTGGTACACAGACAAATCACACATAAATGGATAAAATGAATAAATAAAAGTGAATAAAAGCATGGAGTCACTTCTGTCAGTCAGGTCCTAGCAAAAGACCAGTCTTCATAGTAATACATCTTGATATGGGGGAGGTATCTCATCAGACAATGCTTGACTATTCAAATACAATGCAATTCAACAGACATCTTTAATCATTTATTCAGTTTGGTAGATATTTTCCTAATTTCCAATGTCTAAAAGTTTTTTTTTTAAATCATCCAGTCTCTGTCTTCAAGGACCTTACAGTCTACAGTGAAAAAAAATATTTCAAATAAATCTATAAAGAATATAGATAAGTAAAATCAATATAATTATAAATAACAAATATAAATAAATAAAATAACAGTCAAATAAGAATTTTTAAAAAGTAATGGGATCAGAGACTTAACAAAGGCAGTAGAACTTGAAAAGAAACTAGATGGAAGATTGGGATACTGAGAGTCCAAGATGAGGGTGGAAGGAATATATTCTTCCAATGGAGAATACTGTAATTCTCACATGAATCTAAGTCTTCAGTGATTTGGATGTTCTCTTCTGTGATGCAAATTATTAAATAATTATGCCTTTGCAGAGTATTCCAGACAACACACTACTGGCTTTACTCAATTAATTTTGACTTTATTTGGGTTGTCTATTTGTCATTGCTTCCTCTTTCCTGACAAACAGTCCAATTTTCTATTTATCACAAATTTCCATCATAACTTAGTTTACTTCTGTTCTTCATTGAGGTTATTCATGGGTTACCTATACCTACTTACTCACCCCCCACTATTTGCTTCTTCTTGCTCTCTGTTTATTTTGTACTTTAAATTATTTGGACATGGTCATACTTTGGGACTTTCAGTGATATAGCACCAGCACAAAATTGGTCTTTAAAAAGATAAACATTCTTTCTGGAAGAAAATTAAGCTCTCTAAAGAATACTCACAAATTCCTGAAGGCATTTCAGACTGATCTCTATCTTCTGATTAATTTGGGGTCAACTTGTCCATTTTTAATATCTGTTAAAGATATAAATGTTGATGGGATGGTTCAAGAATTTGTCCATCTAAATTCATGTCATATCCTTCATCATTCACTTGGTCTTTTCTGTGAAGATGGCCAGATCAAATTCTTTTGAGTGATGATAAAACTCTTCTTGGATGTTCTGCCATGCTCAAGGTCTTCATGAAAGTAGTAGAAATGTCCATTGTAAATAGGAATGTGTGGATTATCTTGCTATTCACAGGTAAGACATCTTTATGTTATAGTCTGGCCTAGGCATTTTCTCATCACAACAACAACCACCTTCTAGAAGGTTCTATTTCCTTGATTTACATCCCACTTGATGGTTATGAACAGTAGATCATTAACAGGATAGTTTCTTCTATAGATTTCAAAGATATTTGAATGATTTTGATCTAAATACGGGAGTTACTTTGTTGAAGAAGAACCTTTATGATAGAATTTCCTGGACCAAATCATTTTTTCCCACAATCAATGAAGAACAACCCTGATGATATGTTACTTTCTATATTTCTTTCAGCCAACTGTAAAATGGCCAAGAGATAGGGTACTATAGGGTATTAATTATGAAAGTTTACCTATTCCCTCCTAATAAGCTTATTGAGGATGCCCTTGATTTATATGGAAATGAGACATACAAAGATTTTTAACATATGAGAAAATTTTCATGTAGTTTTCATAGTTGGTGACATTATCTTAGGGATTACTGAGGTTTGATATTTCCCCCCCACTCCCCCGTATGATTGTTATCTTCCCATCCTTTAAATACTTTGTGACTCAATCAATCAATGCCATCACAAAGGTTTCAACTCTACTTTAGATCTTTTCTTTATAAACTTAGACCAATTCACCCATCTTTCTTGTCTTTGTTCTCTTTCTTCTTCCTCACAAGCCCTTCTGGGACTATATTCAAGTCCTAGTGTTGTGTGGCTGTATTTAACTTGATGAGGGATGCGTGTGTGTGTGTGTGTGTGTGTGTGTGTGTGTTGGGGGGAGAAGAGGAGGAACAGAAACAAAAACCAAACCAAACAAAATAAAATTCTCTTATAAACAGCATTGTACAGTTTTCCTTTTTGTGTGTATGTGCTCTATCCATTCTCAAACCTCCTTAGAATAATTTAGTTGGATCTATTGCCAAACTTTCTTGACACTAATTGTACTCTCTTCAAATACTCTATTATTTCTAAAGTTTTGCTGCTGATAATCATCTTAGCCTCCTTTGTAAAAACCAACAAATAAATTTCTGCTCCAGGCCAGTGGTATCAAAGTCAAATAGAAATGAGAGCACATATAAGGATTCCTAAAGGCCACATTTTAACTGAGCAAACCACCTGTTAATATTATCTTTTGTATATTTATTTATTAAAAAAAACTTCCCAATTGCATTTTCATCTAGTTGTAGCCTCACTCAGGAATGTCACCAGTATGTTTGATATCATTGCTCTAAAATAATGCTGTCATTGGTCTCTATTTCATTCTACATGGCAAATAGATCAAATGTTTACTATACAAGATACTTTTTAGGGCTCTTTCACTCTCCTTATTATTGCAAATGATTAATTTATTAAGCTTCTAAGTCAAATTACTGTAATCGATACTGATATTTCAACTTTTCGTTACTCATTTTCGTTATTAATTGCTTGTTTAAATAGTTCAAGATAGAGTTGTTCAGCTGTGTGCCAGATCATTTTCTCATATTTTTTCTAGCATTTTGTTCATTTTTCTATTTCCTCTAACAAGTCAGAACTCAGTCTGATTTATACACAGACAACTGATTCAAGGATGATGTTCACATCAATAATGAGCCCTTTCTTGGCAAAATACAATCTCTTTTCAAAAATATTACTTGATGCTTGCCATTTTCACTCCCTACCAATTATTTTCCTAATGAAATATTCATGATGTAAAAATGTAAGGTTTCTGCAGAGTCTACAAGACCTTGGCCTCTCTCATTCCTTCTTCTTGACCCATATTTCCAATATATATCTTTTCATCCTCTCATTCCTAGATTATCATGGAAGTCATTAGTCATCAAATTATACATTGACTTAATTTAGAGGGTCTTGTTGAGTTCTTTAAGATTTCTCTGCTATTTCACCCATGACAAATATTAGAACATATGCTACATTTTCTTTCGTGGTGGTCCTTTTTGCAAATACTCATGTCAAGAACTGTAATATGAGATAACCAAATGTCCCATCAAATAATGTTTCTTGTTTTCTTTGGGTGTACAATAAAACTAACTCTTCCAAGTCCTATGTTTGACTCTTTAAGGAATACCATTGAACTGGAACTATCCCTTTGTTTATAGATTCATTTATAGTGAGAATTCAACACTGACATGATTATGCCTCATTGGATGCCTAGAGAATAGTGCATCTAACTGTATGAAGAAGATGATACATTGAGCTCAGGAAATGGCTAGTTATCCAGTTTGGATGGAATGTACAGTATGTAAATGTCATAGGAAGATGCTTATGATGTGCCAAGCACTGAGCTGGGGATGCAAATAAAAGCAAAAAAAGAAAGACATAACATTTCCTCAAGGATATTATATTCTAAAGGAGGAAAACAACACAAAAAAGAGAGTTGAAAAGGGAAGGTGCTGTAAGTGAGTAGAAGTATTTGGAATGAGGGAATGATGATGAAATCCTAAAAAAGAGTTCAAAAACAGCATAGCTTGTGGGAAATAGGGAGAAGATTATATTGAGCCCCCTTTTTATGTAACACATGGCCCTGCCCTTCAGTCATAGAGTACAATCAGAGGGACTTAGGGTGCTGACAAGATGTTAATAATAGGGAGATGCAATCTTGTAGGATAGTAAGGTTTTCCAAAGCTTAAGGGATCAGTGTATATTCCAGAATAAGGACTTCCCAGATGCTGATGGAAGAACCCATGTGAGATGAAAGCTAAGGCATGGTAGCAAAAGCCAGAGCCTTTAGGGGAATAATATGAAATTCAAATAGGGAGGTAAACTAATACTAAATTGTAGAGAGAATAAAATGGCACCTGGAAAAGTTTGCATTTTTTATTAAAGGCAACAGAATTTTTTGAGCAACATGATCTTACCTCTTCTTTCAAAAAGATTATTTTGGTCATTGTGAGGAGGACTGATTAAAAAAAGCAGATAGTTGAAGTTTGAATGACAGTTATTGAAACAGATAAGGCAACAGTAGATGGAGAACTGAACTTAGATAGTTGTCATGCAAGAAGATGAAAGAGGGTGGATATGAGAAGGTAGAATGTTGAGAAGGTGGAATTTATAACATTTGGCAATTTCTTGGATAAGGAAGGGAGAGCAGAAAGTCAAAAAGTGACTCTGAAGTTGGGACCCTAAGTGATAAGGAAAAGGGTGGTGCTTTGAACATAAATAAGTTTGGATCAGGTCACTAGAGAAGAAAGTGATGAGTTTTATAGTATGTGTGGAATCTTGCCAGCAGGATATCCGGGAGGAAATGATGGGCTTGTAGTTGATAATGTGGGACTAGGAAAGGCATTAAGATTTCTATATTCTCCTATCTTATTTGGTTGTAAGATCTTCAGATATAAAGACTTGGTGGTCATCCACACAGAAATAATGGAATGCATGGAAATCTTTGAGCTCACCAATGTAAAGATGGAAAGGGAAAGGGAGGAGGGGAAAATGTAAGAAAGGAAGGCAAAGAATGGAAAGGGAAAGACAGTGAAAGGCTAGGCAAGGCAAGACAATACAAGGCAAGGCAAGGGCAGATGAGAAGATTGCAAACAGAGCAGTAAGAGCCATGGAAAATGAAAGGATGCAGATGATAATCCAGAGGAGATTAAAAACTACTGTCAAAAAATAAAGAGGAAAGCCAGGAAAGAGAAGTGTCACAGCACTCAAGGGAGGTCAGTGTATTCAGGAGGAGGGCTTGTAAACAGTGTGAAAATGTTCAGAAATGTCAATGAAAATGAGAACTAAAAAAAAAGTCAACAGTGGTTATATACTGGCCTTTAAACACTCTGATGGAAAAATTAGGAGCCAGACTATTGTATTTTCAGTAAATCCACTTGACCAGAGAATTATAAAGAAGGGAACAGTGCTTGTTACAACTCAGAAATGGCCTACACCATTTGAATCTTCATGTAACTTTATCCCCTTTCAGCAACTCTTCCACTACTCCTCACCATGACAGTATCTATGGCTTCCTCTCTCTTATGTTCCACCTGCTTCACGGAACCTTGCAGGCTTCACACATCAGTTTGACTTTGCTGCACTGAAATCTTCTCTGCAGAAATCTTGAAACATTTCTCTGAGTCTGGTTCTAAAGTGTATCTATGTTTATACTTTACCAACTCCAGGACCACTATTACAGAGACTGAAAATCATACTGTTTTCCTCAAAAACCTGGTTTATGCAGCCTGGAATTTGCTCTCACCTATCATTATCCAATCCTGTAAAGGAGCTATTTGTCTCTTTCTTCCAGGAAGTGCAACACTTTATATGCTATGAATTCAATTTCATTTAAAAAATATTAATTAAGCATTTAACATATGGATGACTGAATCTCCATCTCAATGCAACACAAGGACAAATAAAAAAAGAACTGCAACTCTTAAGGTACTTTCAGTTTTCAAAGCTTTTCCTTATTATGAAAATATAATTGCCACCTATCTATTTCTTCCTTAAAAATTCCTGAAAAAATAAAATAAAATAAACTACAACTCAGTTCCCCAAAGGAAATGGTGTATTTGTTTATCTTTTGTATGAGTTATGAGCAAAAAAAAGTTTGCCCATCAGAAGACAGAATATAAACACTAAAATTCACAGGATCTCAGATTTAGAAATAAATATAGTTACCTAACTCAACCTTTACCTGAAACGTATATCTCCTCTAAAACCCTATCTAATTCTCACGAATGGTTTTAGATATCCTTAGAATACCTTTAGTAATGGGAAACACAATACCTCAGGAGACAGGTTACCTTTTCCATACCATTGAATAAATTGTACAGGCTATTATTAGAGGCAATTAGGTGACGTGTGATAATCCACTAGGTCAAGGGTCAGGAAGATCTTAGTTCAAATTCCACCTCAGATACTTCCTTACAAGCCTCATGACCTTGGGCAAGTCACTTAGCCCCTCAGTTTCCTTTAGCTATAAAATGGGAATAATACAGCACCTACCTTTCAGGGATGTTCAAAGGATTAAATGTGATATTTGTAAAGTATTTAGCACAGTGGCTAGTACATAGGGAATGCAAAAACTGCTTATTATTGTATTTGCTATTATTATTGTTGTTATTAATAATAATAATAATAATAATAATGATATAATGCTTTCATTGTTGTGAGTTTGGCCATAGTGAGTCAAAATCTGCCTCCCCGTAGCCTTCAACCACTAGAACTAGTTCTGCCCTCTGGAATGTAACTAAACAAGTCTAACCCATTTTTCCACATATAAGTCCTTCAAATATTTGAAGATACTGATTATGACATGCTCCATCCCCTTCTACCTCTGAGTCTTTTCTTGAGGATAAGTGTCTTTTTTTTCTTTTGATTTTGGGAGGGTAGTTGGGGTTAAGTGACTTCCCCAAAGTCACATGGCTAGTAAATGTGTCAAGCATGTGAGGCCAGATTTCAACTCAGGTCCTCCTGACTCCAGGGCTGGTGCTCTATTCACTATGCTACCTAGCTGCCCCTGAAGATAAATATCTTATATGCTTCAACCAATCCTCTAAGGCCTGGTTTCTACTTCTTCATTATCTTCATCATTTTTCTCTTAATGCCCTTCAACTTTTCAATGTTCTTGCCTAAACATGGTGCTCCATAATGAATACAGTCCTTGGGCTGTAGCTTGGTTTAGAGAGAGGTCAATGGAACCATTGTCTACCTCTATCAGGATACCATATTTCTAGTTACACAGTCTATGATTTCAGGAACATGTTTGACTGTCTTCTCTCACTATTGACTTATCATGAGTTCACTTCCACTAAAGCCAATACAACTTTGACTTGTGTTGTTCTAATCAGAAACATGAACTGTATCTTTCTTGATGCTGGAAGTAGAAACATCTTTAAAAAAATGAATGGAGGTTATCCTATCTATTTATACATAAGTACATATTTTCCACCCATTAAGTCCATTTTCCACTGTGCAAATTCTTGCATAATTCGTTCACAGCAAACTTTGCTTGGGCTAAACATTTCTCCTCATTTAATAGTGGTGGTTCTGATCAAGAACAAAGCCATTAACATAAATGCAGATAAATACAAGTGGAATAATGATATTCCCAATTGCTTCTGTGTCAACCAACTTGGCCCATCAATCTTGCCTGACTAGTTAAGAATGTACAGAGAGAATTTATAACCCAAGATGATTCCTTCTTAAAGCATTTGCACCTAACAGAGGAAGGGAGGGATTAATCATTCTGAGAGGTTGAGTAAACCAAATGAAAGCTGTTCATCTTCTGAGAACCAAATCTCAGGTACAATTTTATTCACTGTTACAATAACTTCTCTTTCTGGTGAAACATTAGCCCCAAATAGAACTTTCCTTCAGGGACCCTTTCTGAGTTTCCTGGAAAATGTAGACCAGTTTCAAAAGTGTATGAAAAAAAATCTGGGGTTAGAAGATGTGCCCTCTCCCTATAGTCTAGTTGGCAACTCCACTCCTCCAGTGTTATTTTCCTAGTTTTTATATCCAAAGCTTCCTCCCATCACAGTTGTTAGTCAAAGAAGTTCCCATAAGCCTTTGTTAATGGCTAGAAAGGCCTAGCTGTGTTACAATTCTTAATAACTGGCAGCAGGAGTATCACAGAATGAACACAAGAGCTAGAATCAAAAGACTTGGTTGCCTGTCCTGGTTACAATCTTTTCTAACTGTATAACTCAGGGCATGTCACTACTCCTCTCTGGGCCTTAGATCCTACATCTGTAGAATGAGGAAAATAGTATTTGAAGTATATATTTCATAGGATTGTTTTGATAAAAATATGTTGTGTACTCTGAAGTGATATAGAAAGTTGTTCTTATTCAGTAATTTCAGTCATGTCCAACTCTTTGTGACTCCATCTGGGGTTTTCTGGGCAAGGCTACTAGAGTGGTTTGCCATTTCCTTCTCTTATAGATGAAGAAACTGAGGCAGCCTTGCCCAGAATTCCACAGATGGTAAGTGTCTGAGGCCAGATTTGAACTCAAGATGAGTTTTCCTGACTTTACACTCCATCCATGGAGCCACCTAGCTGTCTGTAGAAGTGGCATATAGAAATATGGTGCATTATTATTCTCTTTAATTCAAAGAATGCTAACAGACATTTAAGAAAGCTCACAATATCATTGACACAGAGAGATAGAGTAGAAATACCTTTTGAATTGGGAATCAAGAAACTTGAAATTTAGTTATTATTGATCCACCATTAACTCTGGCTGAACAGGCAAAAATCATCCACTCTAAATTAACCCTCCATAAAATGAAGGGGCAGGACCAAATTACTAATGATTCTTATGGTCGTAATCTTCTGGATTCCATGACTTAGAGTAAGTTTACTTTTTCTCAATTTCTGCTCTAGTACAAAAACAGTAGTGAGGGAGAAAAGGAGTAGACATCTGAAGAAATTAGCATTGTTCCTCAGAGAGCTCTCAGATGATCTCTGATTATAAAGAGACACATAGAAGAGGTGGAAGCAAAGGAAACAAATTTAAAAAGAGAAATTTGGAAGAGGGCAGCTAAGTGGCACAGAAGAAAGAGTGCCAGGCATGTAATCAAGATTCATCTCCCTAAGTTCAAATCTGGTTTAAGATACTTACTATCTTTGTGATGCTACCCAAGTCACTTTACCCTATTTCCCTCAATTTCTTCATCTAAAAAATGAGCTGGAGAAGGAAATGGCAAACCACTTCAGTGTCTTTGCCAAGAAAACTCCCAGTGGGGTCATGGAGAGTCAGACAGACTGAAATGACTGAGCAACAATAATACCAATTGGAGATGAGTACTGTTAATACAACCAGACATAGAATAACTTGGTTTTAAGAATGGTGAGAGATCATGGTAAGAGCAGGTAGTAGAACAGGCCTTATGACATAGAATACAGAATTCCCTCCACTACATGACATGACTTCTTTTGTGAATAACAGAACCCCCAAAACAAAATGTTAAATAAAATAAAACATCAACAAGCAAAGAAATAAATACATACCAGAAGAAGAAAGGATGGAGTAATTAGCACAAATGCAATAACAGAAAAAAGGTAGAGGAAGATGACACACAAGAGATTGGGGGAGAGTATAGGAGAGGAATAAATATGAATCATATCAAGCTCGTATGAATTGAGAGAGCAAAGAGTCAAATGGGGGAGACTGATGAATGAATGAGTGATGAAGTGAGTGGATAAATTAATGAATAAACATCAGGAAGTTTTTACAATAAAGAATAAAAAAATCCTATCCTCAGAGTAGGGGATGTAGAACATGTGCATCATTAATGATAATTAATACAAATGTGCAAATATTCTGGAACTATAGTTTAAGAGGGACATTGAGACAGCCCAAAATATGGCCACTAGGAGGCTGAGGGACAATTCCAACCATATGTAGCTATTTTATATAAGCATCTATCTTATTTCAAAGGGTTCCTAACTTCAGGCCCAAATAAATGACATTCTAAGAGACTCAAATAACCTGAAGAAATTGTTGCAAAACTAACATTACTAATCTTTGGTAACCATGGATAATGGGATAAGTTCTAGAAGACAAACAATTAAAAAAATTCTTGTGATTTTTTAGAAAAAAAGTTAATACTGGAAGTTATAATGAATGATACTGAACCTGAGACCTGTTTGGGGATATGGAAACTTCTACAAAAGATGGTGTGAAAACATTCAGAAAAAACAAACTGGAAACCAAAATGTGCTAGCTAGGAACTTTACTTGTGCAAAACTCATCCCCATCCCTACTTTTTTTTTTTTTACAAAGCAGCTAAATTGGTTCATCCCTCCATAGAACAGTCTGAATGGTTAAGTAGAGCACTAGAAGGCTTACTCTATTCCACTGGTATTTTTAAGATAATAAAATAACAGGAGAATAATCTTCAAAACATTGAGCAGACCCTCTATAGAGCTTTGGGGAAAAATTACTAAAAAGTATGGTTGATTTATTGCCTAAATCAATAGAATTGTGGAACCACCAAAATGCTCAAACCACTAGACTTTTATTTGGGGGTCAGGGGGATTTTGGAAACACACATACACACATATACATATATATTTCTAACGTTTTATATATATTTAGACTATAAACATATATGTTCTCAATATATTTGTAAAAAAAAAAGATGGAGCCAGGTGATCTGCATGATGGTGCTAAATAGATGGATAAAATAGAGAGATAAATTTATAAACTGATAAAGAACTCCATTAGAGTATTTTTTGATTAATAGACTAGTGGCAACCTAAAGTAAGACTTTGTCTTCAACCATATACACTCAGTATTTATATCAGTGTTTCAAATGAAGACTCAGATAGTTTGTTTCTCGTATCTGTACATGACTAGACTAAAAAGGATAGCTAATCCCTCTGATGGCATGGGACAAATACCAAAGAAACTTGTATGGCATAATAAAAACCACCACACACAAGCAACAATAGAAGAAAATGGGAAGATTTGATCTGAAAAAGAAAATTTAGGGAGGAGATGATAATGTTTATGAAAATGTGATATGCTATGCGTGGCCACAGAGACAGGAACTCTGGCCAACCAATGAATACATAAGGGACAGATTTACTGTAGGCATACTGTGGTTCAATATAAATCAAATTCAAATATGTTTAAATTGAGTTATGCAGCTCAATATAAGGAAGAATTATTTTGCAGTTAGAACTAACTGAAAGAGAACACTCATTTAGGAGGTAATGAGCTTCTGGAATTGGAGATGTTGTTAATTTAATGGGAAAAGAAATGGATTGGGAGTTGAGAGTCCTACCAAAGACCTCTCAGAGACCTCTATTAAATCTAAAGAGAGGGATGTGCTGGAACCAGCCCTTACCACCTTAAAAGAACCATGATTCAACTTCTACTGTGAATATTTACATCATGTTAAAGACTCTTACAGATCAACGTTTGACTTATTTCCTTGACTGTCTCAGTGGTTCTCAACCTTCCTAATACCACAGCCCTTTAATACAGTTCCTCATGTTGTGGTGACCCCCAACAATAAAATTATTTTCATTGCTGATTCATAATTACAATTTTGATACTGTAATGAATCATAATGTAAATATCTGATATGCAGGATGTATTTTCATCGTTACAAATTAAACATAACCCATAGGTTGAGAGCTGCTGGAAAGTGATGGAGAAAATGTTAATAACATTGATTAAGCTTAAAGGTAGGCTATAGTTTTTTGGAGCAGTTTTTAACAAAAACAACAAAAACAAATTTAAAAATTATTTTTATCGACACAATATTGGTTATAGAAACCAGGAGAAAATTATCTTCTTAAATTTTCTGTTCCATCTGTGTGTCAAAGACAGCTTTCTTTGTCCTAGTGCAGTAAGTACCTTGAGAATGATATACAATACAATAAAATGATGGGATTCAGGGAGGAAGCTGGAGATTGCAGCAGCCCCCAAAGACAAACCCAGAACAACAAACCCAATCTATGGTCTCATGAATCAGAACAGTGAGGTTTCCCACTACACAGCTGGAGCTTCCACTCATTCAAATCAGCTTTTTTATAGATTTAAACAAGTGCCCTAAATAGGTGTGTAGGTGGCTCAGTGGATAGAACATCACATCCTGGAAACAGGAAAATCTGAATTCAAATCCAACTTTACAAACTTGTTAGTTGTATGACCTGGGCAAGTCACTTAACTCTGCCACATTTTCCTCATCTTTAAAATGAGCTGAAAAATGAGCTGAGAAACCACTCCAATATCTTTGTTGAGAAAAACCTTAAATGGAGACACAACTGAAAATGACTGAACAACAACAACAACAAAGAATTGAAATCTACTATCAAGATGAGTTTGACATAAATTAACTCAGGGCAAAATGTTACAATCGATTATGAATGTTGGATGACTTGTTTTGAGGTCATAGTTCTGCCATTTCTTAGCTACATGACCTTGAGAAAGTAATTTCTCTCTGGAACTCAGTTTCCTAATTTGTCCATTAAGATCAATAGACAGGAAAAATCTCTGATGTTCCTTTCATCTCTAATTCTAATGACTCTTCACCTCTAAATCTTCAAAAACACATCATCTATATCTCCTAAAGAAGATGAAATGATGAGGAACCAGTTTCTTTTCTTATTGATACTTTTGTACTTGTGATGAAACCATGAGTTTTTCCCATGAGGCAGTAGGTGGCACAGTGCTGGACTTTGGAGTTGGGAAGAAGTGAGTTCAAATATTGCCTTCAATTCTTATTAGCTGTGATACCAAGGGCAAGGCATTTCATTTCTCAAAGCCTTGGTTTCCTCATCGGTCAAATGGAAAGACTAATAGAAGTTATATCACAAGGTTGTTGTGAGGACCATATGAGAATATAGAGACAAAGATATTCTCAAGTTAGGCCCAGTGGGTATTTGATTGTTAAATTTGTACTGTAAGGATTTGCATCTTAGAAATCAGAAAATACTACAAATCAGGGCTTAATTTCTTATTTTGTTGATTATCTAGACTTAATAAAGGGATAGAGAAGATGCTAATAATTCAGATGAAACACAAAAGTGTGTCTTGTGTATGGTTTTTTTTTCCTCCCTAGAGCCTTAGTAATTATTTAGTGCAATCCTTTAGATTTTGAGATGAGGAAACAGAATAGTGATAAGGTTATGTGATTTGCTCAAGTAATGAATAGCAGAACCGGAATTAGAACTTACCTCTTCTGACTTTTGACAAAATAGTCTCCTCACTACATCATGCAGCTAGTTGGTTCAGTGGGTAGAGCCAGGTGTCAAGTCAAGAAGACCTGAGTTCACATTTGGTCTCAGAAATTTGACCTTCCTATCTGCGATACTGGACAAGTCAATTCATTTCTACCTGCCTCAGTTTTCTTATTTGTAAAATGGAGATAATGATAGCACCTCCCTCCCATTGTTGTATCAAGTGAGATGTTGCAAAAGAACTTAGCATATTGCCCGAGATGTATTAAGTGCTACATTAATATTAGTTATCATCATCATCTTCAGGTTGCTAGAAAGGGGCAGTTAGGGCTCCAAGGATCAGAGATTTAGAACAAAGATTGAAGTGGGCACTGGTCTCAATCTCCTTTTTCCACAGAAGAGGAAACTGATTCAGAGATATTATAATACAATGGAGAGAGCTCTGGAATGAGGACTCTAGAATCAGAAATCCTTAGATCAAATCATTCCTTTGAAGATTCTCACTACTAGGGAAACATCGAATGAGTTCTCCTCCTTTATTAAAAAAAAATCTGTAAAAGGAGTGGGTTTATACCATAAAACTTTTAAGGTCCTATCCAGTTCCAAATTAATGATGCCATGGGGTCCAGAAGTCTGTGCAGCTCAAGATCATACTATGTAGAGGAAGCAGAAGCAGGATCCTCTTGTCTTCTGATCCCAAATCGAGTTTCCTTCCCACTAATCTACTTATTTGTTTATTAATTATTATAATCATTATAGGTTAGCATTATGTTATTATCATTGTTATTGGCAAATCATATCATAATTTTCCAGTTCTGGTTCATTGTACATATATATATATATACACATATATACATATATAGACATATATACATATATACATATGTGTGTGTCTGTGTGTGTGTCTGTGTGTGTATATATAGGTATATCACATATGTGTGTGTTTGTATGTATATATATGAACGTACAGATATATACTATATGTGTATGTATATGTGTATACACACATATGCCTGCACAACACATATGTATTACATAAATATATAGTGTTTTCTAGTTAGATAAGACTATAAGTTACAGATGAGAATGAGATGACCAATATTGGTGGAGAAAGTTTACTTTACAAAGATGTTTAAACTCCATCTTGACCTCACCCCTAAGATTGGATGGTATCACCCTAAAAGCACAATGTTAAATTACATATTCCTTGCCCCTTCTTTAGTCTCAACTCCAGTTTGTATCTGATTAGCACTTCCACTTTAACTATTTATTTTCTCTCTACGCAGCATGGCAATAAGAAAACAAACCAATAGGAATAAGACTATTGATATAGCTAGCGGGCCGAGGAAATCATCAAGCCACTACACAACACACAATAGAAAAACCAATGAGTTTTTAATTTATGATGTCTATAATACATTTATATTCCTAATAAAGCCAATTATTGTTGAATCCACTATTTCTCAATTTTCCACCTCAGCTCAGACAAAACAAATCTAGAACTATTCAAAACAAATAAATAAATAAATAAAAGAAACTCCAGTAATTGCAACTACTGCAGCTGTCAAGGAAATTGTCTAATAATTATCTGCTCAACATAACTGCTCTCACAGGAGTTTGAGAAGATATTGGAAATATGCATCTGCTTCATATAAGAGGTGATCTAAGAAAAAAATGGACAAAAGGTATTTTTAGCCCGGATTCAAGAAATTTCATTGTATTTTAGGTAACTTTAAAAATTCCAATCGTGATCTAAGACCCCATGATATAAGGGAAACAGTTGAAATGACGAGATTTAGACTCTTGTCCTTATTTGTCCAGTCACATGCTGACTGACCAATTTCCCTTTCTGAAATTCAGTGTCTAGACTTTAACATGAAGAAATTAAGCTGGATGATTTTTTAAGGTCCCTTCTAAGATTCTGTTTTCTAAAGTTGCATCCAGCACTTGTGTTTTGTTAAAACATGTACTGTATCTGGGGTCATCTCTATTAATGTTTATCTCTATCTTGCCACTGGATCCAGATTGCTCTGGAAGAGAAAGTGAAGCTCATGACTTGCACAAGCCTCCCTCACTTAAATCCAATTCACTCGCATGTCATGGTACCACCTCTCTGATATCATGGTACTCATTGGAATGAAGAACAAACAACATTTGTTAAAATATTCAATGTCCCAACCCCCTTCCTAGTTCTGACATTCTGTGTTGTAATATCCCCCCTATCTTTAAAAAATCCATGTTTTAAGGACCTTTTTACTTCTGACATTTTGTTCTTTTAAAAACATTTTAAAATTAAATTTATTTTTCCGTTAACAGAGATTTATTCTCTCTCCCTCTTAAATCTATTAAAAAACACTAAAACAAAAACAAAGCCCTTCTAACAAATATTCAGACTGACATTCTATTCTAAGGTCCCTGCCAAATGTTATCTTAAAGGACGTTTCCAGCTTATTGTACTTTCAAAGATCCTTTCTACCCCAGTAATATACACTGATTATCTGAGGGCTCTGACTAGACTCAAGTATATTGAAGTGACAGACTCTCTTGAAATGATATTGCACAGAAATTTTGCATCTCTGGATGTTTTATTTTACTTGATTTCTTACCCACACCTTAGTCCTTCTGTGCAGACTTCTCAGGGTACAGTTCTCTATTCCAATTTCTTCTTTATCATTTATTGTTTCTACTATGTTTGGCTGATTCAGATCTGGAATAGTGTTTGTGTTACATGTCTACCAACTGTAGTGCTCTGTCTCAGTACTGTGTAAATCATTATTATTAAAAATAGGACAATAGCTAAAATAATAGCAATAAGCGATGCTGAAATAAAATCTTCTATTGCAAAATTTTATTGACTATGTACCCCTGAGACACTAGTTTTAAAACAACACACAGTCTGCTTCCAGTGATAGCCATTCTTTGGATAACGTATTCAATTCGTCTTGTACCATTCATTTGTTCCACTGAAACTTTCTAAACGATAGGTGTTCCTTTGAAGTTTTATGTGATTCCTTGGTCACCAAGATTCCAAAATTCATCAACTGGTAGCTTATCTTTTGGTAATAAGCTTCTCACACATAGCTAATTTGGAATGTGGATCATAGATACAAAGTCCATCACCCAAATCCACCCTTAAACCTTTTGCAACCTGTTAATATTTCCAAGAGTTTGAATTTCCCAATGGTGAAAACCAATCGTCAGAGCCAATCATCACCAGCCTGTGACAGTGAGGAGTTTGGGAGAAACTTTTGTGACTATGGTATTTGGAGTCTGATTGATTGGTTCTCATTGGTTCTCAGCCTACTGTTATAACTACAGGGAACACAAAGACAAAATCAAATAATCCCTATACTTCAGGTACTATGAACATGAACAGAGATAATTTAACACAACATATAGAATAAAAAGATGCAAAATTTTTGTTGGGGGGGGTAGAAGAGAGGAGGTAAATAAGAGCATTTGCAACTGGGATATGAGAAAAGGCCTCATAGGAATGAACCCAGGGTGTATGTTTTGAAGAATGGTCAGGATTTCTCCACTAGGAGGTGGAGATGGACATGTTAGGCATCTCAGACAGCATTTTCAAAGTCAAAGAGGAAGGGGATACAATGTGCTTTGCTGAAAATATAAATAAAGCAAGTTTGACTAAATATTGAAGCAGAATAACGTAAGAACTGTCTGAAAAGATAAATTAGAATAAGAATGAGAATGTCTGCATCAGACTTTGTAACTACATACATTCATACGTGTATGCATAGCCACATACATATAGAGGGTATCCAAAGAAGTATTCATAAAGTTTTAAGTTTAAATAGTTTAAAACTGTGCTGATTCATGTAAAATACCCAGTATATGAATAGGTATGTGTGGAAGTGTGTATATGTGCACATATATCTGTGTATGCACATGTATAGGTATACTATAAATGTGCACATATACATTTACATGCTCATACCTATAACCTATACCTATACCCCATTCACATCCACAACCATATCTATGTTTATATCCATGTTGTTCCTATCCAGTGCTTTCTGTTGTGTCTGACTTTTTGTGACTCCATTTGGCAGAGATACTAGAGTAGGGGCCATTTCTTTGAGGAAACTGAAGCAAGTAGGGTTAGGTGACTTGCCCAGGGTCACATGGAAAGTAAGTATCTAAGAGCAGAACTGAAGTCAGGAAGATGAGTCTTCTTGACTCAAGGCCTGGTGCTCTGTCCACTGTACCATTTAGCTGTCCTATTCATATCCATATCTGTATACCTATACTATCCACATCCACATCTACATTCATTTATACATATAAATGCATCTACAAACACACATACATATACAATGCATATGCATATACACATATACATATAAATATATGCATATGTGTGTATATGTATGTGTATACATATATATGTTTATTTAGAGGTAACTCCTACCTAAGGTAAAAGATGCAAAAAATACAAAATTTGCTCATGGTAACTTGGCACCATTGGGTATATATTTGTTCTACAGAATTAAATTCCCAAAGGAAGTCTCTCTAGCTCTTACAATGATCTTACGGAGCTGGAAGAGATTATTTTCCCCAATTCCTAGTTTATCTGAGGCACAGACAGGGAGAGAGACCTGGCCAAAGTTCCATAAAACATCCAAGATGAAGCTTCAGCATTTATTATCTTCCATCTTAGGTTCTTGTTTCCCTGCTCCCCACCCCCATTCCTTTCATGTCCAATTTTTCCTTTACCAAAGGGTCCTTAACACTAATTAGCCCCAACAAGATAATTTCACAAGAGTGAATAAACAGAACTTCTTGGAGATTGGTCACTTGTCTGAAATCAGTCAATGTTTGGAAAAGTCTGAATCTGAACTCATGACTCCTATAAGCACTCATGTTTTATCCTCTCTTCCATTAATTTGTTTTATTTCTTTGTCTCAAGAAAAATGAGGGGTGTGTTCACTAAATGAGAAGCTTTTGGAATTTGCAGATTTCAGATGAACCATTAAAAATTAGTTTAGCAATGATTTATGTGTCTAAATTGTTAATAAGTTCAACAGGATTTTAATACATGAGGGTTCTCATTAATATTTATAGGCTCTAAGAGATGAGAAATGACCCCAAAGAAAGCATATTGGGCTGGTTTGAAGGGTTGCAAGCCTCTGAGAACAGTACAGAAGACAAGTTAAAAGGCACACATCAATGAGCAGCTCAGAAAACCTTCAAGTCAGAGGCAGTGAAGTATAATGGAAAGAGCCTGGACTTTCAAACTAGAAGTTGGTCTATAACTTGGCTTACTTACTGATTGTGTCAACTTGAGTAAGGCACTTCCCATCTGGAAGAATCGATTCCCACATTTATAAAAGGAGGGTAATAATCAAATAACTTGTTTTTTGGTGTGAAAAGGACAAACTGATTTAGGAATCAGACTTGTTCAGAACCCTGTGTCAGGTTATTTCATAGCTGAATGACCTTAGACAAGTAACTTGCCCGTCTCTGGGTCTCAGTTTCTTCCTCTATAAAACAAGGTGTTTAAATAATATATACTCTGGAGTCCCCTTAAGATCTGCCTCTACAATCCCCTGATCCCTGTACTACTTCCCCCCTAGGCTTCTTGGGAGAGTCTAGGGAGATGATGTGTCAAAGTGTTTTGTAGACTGAGGTGAGAGAGAATAAAGCACCGAACAAATGTTAATTATTAATAGAATGCAAAGAGAATTCAAAGCAGGAGCTGCTGGGTAATATTTACCATGCTTTGTGGCACAAGGATCAGAAAAGCAGCTTCCAGGTTCACTGAATTTGTTTCACAGAAGGAGGTCTAGTTTTGCTTATAGGTGGGGCGGTAAATTGAAGGAGGAAGACTGAAAGTAGATGAACAAGTAAACTAGTCACCAGTTTAAAAGTTTGGAGACAGATTCAAATTGTTCTCCAGGAAGTTGGGAGTTTTCCATAATGCACGAATAGGAACATAAAGCCACATGGCAACAGTGTTACGGAATCTGCCAAGGTAGAAAAGATTTGAGTTGTCTCCAATAAGGACAGAATTCTTTGTATATTAATCTCAAAGAAAAACATATAGAGAGAGTATCTACTTGAATAGCTCTGGTGGTAGGTAACCTACTACCTCATGGAGTCATGGTTAGACAATGGGAATGGCTATAATCCTAAAACATAACAGAGTTGTACAGAAAATGTTTTGTAAACGTCAAAGTGATCTATAAATATATCATAACAATATTAAAATATAAGTAATAATAATAATAGTTAGCGGGGCGGAGCCGAGATGGCAGCGTAGAAGCAGCAAGGTCCCGCAGCTCCCACACCACCACCCTAAACACCCATAAAATATGAGCCCAGAAAAAATCTAGAACTCTCAGACTCACAAAAATACAGAGAACACATCTCTCGCTGAAGGCAGCTTGGCAACAGGGGCTCACGGGGCAGATGGAACGGAGGCTGGAACAGCCTGAAGTCGAGACTGCGGGAAGTCGAGACCGCGGCCAGGCCCGGCGGTGGGAAGTAGCCTGGCTGAGCTGAGCCAATCAGGGCACCGGAGCCAGTCTGCAGGAGAGATCTACAGCCTCAAGCACCTCCACATCTGCCAAGGCGTGAGGAACAGGACGGGAGAGGTACAGCTTGCACCACAGCGAAACAGAGACCCGGCCAGCCCAAATCCACAGCCGTGTGGCCATGCTAGGCCCCAGGGCGGCCTGGAGGAGTGAGCCTCCCAAGCCTCTACTTCAAAGAAAATCTAAAGCACCTGCCTAAGGGAATCTTCAAATCCTCAGAGAATGGTTAGTGAAAGTGAAACTTTGAAAATTAATTTAGGGTTGCTAAAGCAGTTCAGCCAATCTGCCCCCGGGGCAAGGAAGCAGTGGGGGAAGGGAAGTGCTGGAACCGGCAGTGGCCCCCAACAGGCGGCTTCAGAGCCCCTGGCCTGCGGACTCTGTAGGAGGCC